>LR750140.1:380705-689263 GCA_902729485.2 Mus minutoides
TTTTTTTTTTTGCTTCCTTTCTTCTTTACACTATAGAAAATGTTTACTTTTCTTTCATTACATATAATTACTATGTGTGTGCACATATATTTATATATATTTACTATAGCCCATGCTTGCAGAGGTCTGAAGACAACTGTATTCTCCTTTTCCCATGTGGTTCCAGAAGATCCCAGTTAGGTTGTCCTGCCTGGTAGCAAGTGCCTTTAGCCATCGTGTTGGCTCTTACTTACATCTTACATCTCTTTACTGTAGGTTCAATGGAGGTTGAGTGGGAACAAAATCATTTCTATGTATTTAATGTTACTTTACCTGTAACTTCCTATGTTTTTGCTTCACGATAAACATTCCCTTTTGTTTTATTGTAATAAAATTACCTTCAGATTGGCTACCTGGAATGGTGTGATTGCATCTTACACAGTATTTCTAGATTCTAGTCTCTAAAAAATTAAATATACATTAAAATTTTAAAGTCCTACCTCCAAGATTTAGACTAAATAAGTAATTTAGCTTTATGGATACTCACTGAAGTGCTTGGTGTGGTAATACAAACATTCCAACAACTGAGCATAGCTTAAATAAACATACTTTTACAACTCAATATCTACTAATGAAAAAAGTTACATAGAAACAAGCTTCTTAAATACCAGTACTCCAGAAAACACATGGTTATTTGATCAAAGTCACTGGACAAAGCTAACCCTTCTTTTTGAAGCACACATTTCCTGGCAACTTGAGAGCATGGCAGGGAACCTTTCCTTAAGCGTCCTAACACCTACTCTCCCTTTCTTCCTCAGTAACAGGATCGGATCTGTGGTGGGAGGTGTTTCTCCTGTCTATGCTGTAACTAGGGATCACTTTAGAGCTTAAGTAAAAGAGTTATAAAAGTGGTTTTAGGAGACTTCCGGGGGGGGGGGCTTCTTTGAGGCACTGATGACAAGGAAAGAAAGCAGACATTAAGCTACTTCCTGCACTACGATCTCCTGATAAACAAAAATTAGTTACTAAAACCTTCAAGGATCTGGTTAACTCTAATTGGAGAAGAAAAAAGAGGGCCGAGGGAGAACAACCGCTTTATTTCTAAGAGAATTTTGAGTACGTATGCCGATTTTCCTTCGATTAAACTTACTTTGAAAAGGTTGATAAGGTTACAAAAAATCGCTCGCAGTAGTGACCTCTTTTCGGATTTTCCGCGACAATCCGCGAATCAAGATCATTTCGTAGACAACTCCCCGTCCCGCCGATGCCGGCCCTTGTCTCATCCCCAAATTTGCCTAGGGTTTGCAGGGTTTCCAGGATACCTCGTGCATCTGAGAATGTGCATCAACTTAACCCCCCACCGATGCCACCAAATTGCAGTTAGGAGTTTGAGAACAGGGCCAGGCTGGCGGAATTCTCGCAGGCCACCAATCCTGGGCACAGGGCGGGGCGGAGCTGGCCCCTCCCCATTACGTAGCCAGTAGTCAGGACGGGACGCGGGAGGGGCGTGGTATACCTGCTATCAACCTTGTGATTGGCATTCCGTCTCCAGTGGCCGGGGCTGTCAGCTGCCCAGAAGCCTGGGCGAGTGACTACCTACAAAGTTTGTCTGCTCCGGGGCGCCATACCGGCTCGGGTCCCGGCCAGCCGGACTGGGCTGAGCTGAGCCTAGGAGACCCCGATGGCCGCAGTGTTCCTGGTAACGCTCTATGAATACTCGCCGCTCTTCTACATCGCGGTGGTCTTCACCTGCTTCATCGTCACCACCGGCCTGGTATTAGGATGGTGAGTGTCCGGGGCTGGGAGTGGAGGGCGCGGGGACCACTGGCCGGGTGTGGGATCCGCGCAGAGGGTTCGGGTGACTCCGGCAGAGCGGTCACTGCCACCGAACACACTCGGCCTAGGCCAGGCTGCTGCCCCCGTGGGATGGGAGCGCAGGGGAGAGCTTGGTCCTGATGCGGAGGTCAGAGTGCGTGTCCCGAAGGCTTTGTCCCGGGCCCCGGCCTACTTTGTGCCCAGCGGGGACCGGCCACCTGCCCCGCAGCGCGCAGACTGAAGGAGCTTGGCTGTGTTTCTGACCCGAACTGACCCTTGCTTGGTCCCAGATCTTTCAGAGGAACTTTTACCCGAATTCTGTAGCTACCGTTTGCTAATTGAATGGCTTCTTGATGCAGTCTACTTTTTTTGGAAGTGACCTTTAGTTAATAAGACGTTTTTTAGAAAGGAGAGAGATGGCCGGGCGGTGGTGGCGCACGCCTTTAATCCCAGCACTTGGGAGCCAGAGGCAGGTGGATTTCTGAGTTCGAGGCCAGCCTGGTCTACAGAGTGAGTTCCAGGACAGCCAGGGCTATACAGAGAAACCCTGTCTTGAAAAACAAAACAAAAGAAAAAAGAAAGGAGAGAGATTTTAGGAATAAGTTATTCTATGGGGTGGAGGCATTTTGCTTCTAAGAGAGTTACATAACCCAAGAACAATTCTTTCAGTGTCGAGTCTCCCGTATCCCTCTTGAGGAGATGCGGTTTTATCTTGTGTAGGCTTATAAACACGGCTGGTTGAAACCACGGGACTAGTCTACAGCGGTTTCTCTCTAGACTGAAGCCTTCATGGCCCCTCGAAAAGATGGTGAATCCAGCAGTGGCTCTAAATGAACAAGAACCATGGCCGGAAGAGGACCCTACAGAAAAGGACATGAGCTGTTACAGTTGGGGAACGAGTACTCTGGAAAATGTGAGAACGGGAATGCATTTGAGAGAATACAGCAGACAGGTTTGGGACTGAAGCGGGCTTTGTAAATCAAGCTCAAAAATACCACTTAATTATATATTCATCGTTATTTTAAAGACTTTAACAGGTCCCAGTCCGTTTCTGAAAATAGGATCTCCTTTTGGAAAGAATGAACATGTTAATATTTCCACTTGACCCCGCAGTACACAACTCCCATGTTGTGGACAGGATAAGATGAAGTCCAATCTTAAATTGTTTTCTCTTTAAGATGGGTGGTTTCCCTGTAGCATAGTATGATTGCAGTCCTGTTTCAGCATCCCAAGTGCTGGGAATATAGGGGTGTGCCACCATACGTGGATCACTCCGTGTTATTTACTATTAACCTTTCAGGTTTTAATTGCTGTCATTTACTTCTAATACTTTGTAATTAGAATTAGTGTTTCCCACTCTTTTTTTTTTTTAAAGTAGTCTTAATACACAGTTTTTAAAGGACTACAACACTGGTGTTACTCTCTTCAACCTAATTTTCCTCTCTAAGGAAATTATCTAGTTGATTATTGCACTATATGCCTTATTAAATAGGCCACTGGGGGAAGTGGGTGAAATTCATAGTGCACATAATGCTGGCATCTAAGGGTAAAGGAAAGACAGGAAGCAGGGGTGTGGGGAGACAGAGAGACAGAGACAGAGAGACAGACTTTGGAGTCAGTCAAACACAGGTTCAAGCCAGGTTTAAGGCTTGATTTGAATCTATAATGATTGTTTACTACCTTGTGTCAATATGAGTTTTACAAGTGTTGCAAGTTTCTATTGATGTGTTATTTCTTGAAGTCTGGGCTGAGCACTGATGAGGCTGCAAGACCTTGTCAGTAAGTGCCAGTCACCTCTGTCCTTATTTGAACCTAACAAGTCATGGCGAACCTAACCAACCATTCTTCCCACTCAGCTTAGCTTCACCTATGTAGATCAGCTTTTTATATTGTTATTTGCAAACTAAACCGAGGCCGGATTCACCTGCTAGAAATTATGATAACTTGGGCACCATGATAATCTTACAGACCTCTTTCTAATATCCCAATCAAGACAACAAGAGTAAGTTAGTCAACCTGCTCTCTTGTCCTTGTCATTCTGTTTCGGCCATATCTGCAATGTAATCTCTATTGGTTGTGTGGTCCTGCGCCCTGGCTCTTACCCCGCGGCTGGGTCCTTGATTCTTGCTTCTCTCCACTATGCTGCATCTACCTGTGTTGATGAGCATTGCTGAAAGAACAAGAACATCTGATGATTAGATCCCAATAAAAGGAAATCCCAAGAAAAGGAAAAAGAAATCACACAACAGGACATGACTGTCTTCTAGCCTCCATGGTAGCAGCAGCACCCGTCTGTCGAATACTCTCAAAATACCTTACTCAAATAATCCAGAATTTCAACTTGGCAGCGATTCCCTGCGTCCTCTGTACCACAGTTCAGTAAGGGATTGTCCGTCAACCTCACCACACCCCTGTGTACTCTGTTAGTGAGTCTGAGACAGAAAACCATATTTCTCCTTTGCTAGATGTCTACCCATAATGCTTCACTAAAAAAGGATACAGACTGAAGTTTAGACAGGACTCGGGGCACACTGCTTCTGTTTAGTTGCTTTTCTTGTACGTCTTCTTGTAACAATAGTGCTTCACTCTGGCAGCGACTCTGGTCCCAGTTTATAGTTTCCAAGCCTCTTAGATCAGCCTCATTATATTTCATTCACTGCATAAGGTCCCAACTCCACATTTTTTCTTTGTCTTAGGGATGATAGCTTGTGGCAGAGTTTCCCACTATAGGCAAGCACTCTACCACTGAGTTAAATCTTTAGTGCTAGTTAATAACTTTTAGTTAGTCTGTTTCTCTCTGTTCAAATGGTTGATGGGGTTCTGATCTTCTGGATGGACTATGACTGAGTGTTCTTGGGCAAAATCCCATCAAAGATGGAGCTTATCAGTTGGGTTGATTACAGCTTAGACACCCAGTTGTTATTCTTCAGCCCCTTGTTAATGAGAAATGAGATCCTAGTAACCCATTGCAAGTAATGGCATTGTAATTAATTTAAATAAAGATGCATTTGGTTGATTGTGATGGAGTGGTTTCTTAATTAGGTGCCTGGGGGAGCAAGTCTTTACAGCACTTGGCTATTGATGGCAGTCACAGCGATTCTGAGAACTGAGTGTACACCAGTACTATGACGCCTGTTTTGGGTTGCTTGGGTTATTTACAGGAAGAAAACAAACGTGAAACTCTCAAGCCAACTCTTAGAGAATCACAGAGTTTTGGAGAGTTCTAAAACACTTTGTTCTGGGTTCCATAGTCAACCTTGCTGAAAGATTAGGGATCATCGGGATCATCACAGCACGAGGAGCTGCATTAAAGGGTTGAAGCATTAGGAAGGTTAAGAACCACTGGTTTATAGGAACTGTGCATTTTGTAGGAGATGGAGACAGGATTGTTAGGGTGTTAGAGAGGTATAGAATGTTACAAGAACAGATAACATCAGTGAGAATGTGTGGTCAAGTATTTCTGGAGCCAAAGTCTCAGCATATGTTTGATTGATGAAACTTCAGTGAGGTTGAGAGAGTTCAGGTATCTCTTTTTCTTTGGCTTCTAGGTTTTTCTTCTAAGTACAGCTTTATCGACATCAAACAGTCTCAGCATATGTTTGATTGATGGGAACTTCAGTGAGGTTGAGAGAGTTCAGGTATCTCTTTTTTTTTTTTTCGTGGCTAGGTTTTCCTTCTAAGTACAACTTTACCAACATCAAACCAAGTTTGATAGATATGTTTTCATTTTGAGTCAGTTGAGAATTTTAGATGTTTGTAACCTCTAGCACAGAGTATGGTCTGTCTTTAGTATACATCCTGGAGCATTCGAGGGAGAGTCTCTCTGCTTGTTGGGTGATGTCCTCCGTACAGGTCGGACAGGTTAATACTGCTGGTCGAGTCGGCTCTGTCCTCGCTGATTTTTCTGTCTCTTGCTGCTTCCAGTTACTGAGCTGGTTCAGAGAATTGAAATCTCTGTGTATTCTTCTCCTTATTTTTAGAGTTGTGTCTCTGTTTTACCTTGTATTTTGAAGTACTATCTGTAGATGAATAAACATTAAGGATTATTGTGTCTGGGTGATAAATTATCTTCTTTCTGATTATGAAACAGCACTCCTTTTTCCTCTTATAATCTCTGCCCCAACTTCTTCTCTGTCTGTTGTTAATGTAGCCACCACGACAGGCTTGTTGGTTCTCGTCCTCTCCCCAGCCCCCTCTCTTCCTGGTATTCATTGTTTTCCTAGATTACATTTAGCATCTTAAGCATTTAGACAAACTACCACTGAGCTACATCCCAAGGACATCCAGCTTTCTTTTAGATAGTATTAGCAAGAATATCTTTTCTCATGCTCTTCTTTTTTTTTTGTTTTTTTTTTTGTTTGTTTTTTTGTTTGTTTTTTGTTTTTTGAGACAGGGTTTCTCTGTATAGCCCTGGCTGTCCTGGAACTCACTTTGTAGACCAGGCTGGCCTCGAACTCAGAAATCTGCCTGTCTCTGCCTTCCGAGTGCTGGGATTAAAGGCGTGTGCCACCATGTTTCATGCTCTTCTTAAGATCTATCTTTGTCTGGGGCTGGCGAGATGGCTCAGTGGTTAAGAGCACTGACTGCTCTTCCAAAGGTCCCGAGTTCAAATCCCAGCAACCACAGGGTGGCTCACAACCATCCGTAATGAAATCTGATGCCCTCTTCTGGAGTGTCTGAAGACAGCTACAGTGTACTTACATATAATAAATAAATCTAAAAAAAAAAAAAAAAAAAAAAATCTATCTTTGTCTTGATATTGGTGGGTTTCTTCTATGTACCATACACCTAGGAATTGCATTTTTCTCTAGTCTGATAATTTTAGTCTTTTAGTTAAGGGAGTCTGAATCATTGGCACAGATGAGATGACTGGAGTTGGTGGATTAAGTCCACCATTTTACAGTTTGTTCTTATTTGTCTGTCTTTGGTTCTCCCCTCATCTGTTACTCTTCCTCTGCATTACTTGAATAACTATGTTGACATATTAGCAACAACTTTCAGGTTGCTTTGGGGATTTTAGTCTGCCTCTAACTTTCAAGATTTTAAAGAAACTTTTATATCTTGTAGACTTTGGCTACATTAAGTTGCCTTTTGGACCCTTCATTTTCAGTTTTCTTTTCTCTTTACATTTCATTTTGAGAGGAGTGATAGAGAAAGAGGGAGAGGGAGTTTCCCTGCAGAGTGTTTTACACTGCAGTACAGCACCAGCCACGTTCCCAGCCCTCAGACTGGGCTCTTCTTATTGTAGTGTCTTCACATTTACTCTCTATGTGTTCTTTAGTGTCTAATCTGCTGAGAAGGTTGGCAGGCATATTTTTCATCTCAGTCTTTGCCTTTGTCATCTCTAAAAACTGACAGGAGTGCTTTAAATTGTTTATACATTCTTTAATCTCATTAGCCTTCTTGAGCACATGAAATACAGTCATGGTAGCTATGTAGATGTCTCCAGTGAAAAGACAAGGATTATCAAGTTGTATAAAAAGATAGAAAATTTCCAGTATCTTTATAATTTTTGATATACTTCTATAGATTTGTTCATCTCCTCTTTATGGTTATATTTTCTGCTTCTTTGCATGGCAGTTAGAAACATTGGAAAAATGAATTTGCCTTAAAGCTTGCTGAGCCATTGTCTTATATATCCTTATACATATTCTTAGACTTTGTCCTGAGTTACAGTGAATTTCTGTGGAAACAGTTTGATCTATTAGAGGCTCGCTTTTCCTCTTTCCTGGCTGGACCACAGCAGCCTTATCTAAGCTCAATAAAATTAGGTCCAGCATTAGGTCTATTCTCTTTGTTTATTTTATTAGCTTCTTTTATCAAAATGATAGTTTATTGTGGAATTTTAGTTTGCTAACTCGGTGTTTGTGGAAGATATTTTTGTTGTTTTTTGTTGGGATTAAAGGCGTGTGCCACCACGGCCCGGCAAGCATCTACTTTTTGACATTTAAAATTTTCTTTGTTTTGTTTTTGTAGGTGCTTTATGTGCATGTATGTCTATGTACCACTTGTGTGCCTGGTACCCACAGGATCCCTGGTTACACACAGTTATGAGCTGCCATGTGGGTGCTAGGAATTGAATTCCACATCATCTGGAAAAACAGACAGAGATCTTAACTGTTGAGCCATCTCTCCAGCCCCTATGTTTTTTTAAAATTATCCACATGATTATAGCAATATATTTCTCTCTTTGGTACTGACTGTTAAGACATTCTCCCTGGAATATGCCAATTTGTGAATTTGTTTCTGCAGGCTCCTTCCTCTTTCCTTTTCTTTCTTGTCTCTGGAGCTGTGTGTTTGGAGTGAAGGAAGTGATCAAAGTATGCTCACAGCTGCAGTCTACTGATCCAGCCATGGCTTTACTCTAGGGCACTCTGTTTAGACTAAGTAAGCTTGCCTGGTTTGTAAGTTTACTAGCTATTTAGTTTAGTTTCTTTATCTCCAAGCTTGTTCTTCGTGGATTGTCACAGTTCATGCTTTTTCATAGTTTATACAACCTTTGAAAGTGTATTATATGGTGAAAGTCTGTATTTGATACTTTTTGTTATTTTAAAAATTCTAAAAGACTATTTGATATTTTAACAGTTCCCTGTTTTCATAAATCATAACAAATAGTCTGAATATCGTGTAAACATTTGTTTTTCGTATCTTTTGAGGATAGTTCTATAATGGCCACATTTTTTATTCTAAGTATAATTTACCTATAATCACTGAGCTCTTGTATGGTTATCCACAATGTAAAGGAAAGAGCAAGCCGATTCATTCAGCCCAATGATGCACTGCAGCTCTGTGAAATCTAATTCTAGACTGATCCTGCAAGACAATGTAGATCAGTGATTACCCCTCTTTTCCTGGTCCTTATTTTTAAAAGGACTATCTAATGAAGCCTAACATACTTCTTATGTGACATAAAGTTTCAAATTTGTTGAAGTTATGTTTTATCTTTACCTTTCTTTAGGTTTGGTTGGGATGTTCCAGTAATTCTGAGAAATTCAGAAGAAACCCAGTTCAGCACAAGAGCGTTCAAGAAACAGATGAGACAAGTGAAGAATCCCTTTGGCTTAGAGATCACTAATTCATCTGCAGCTTCCCTAGCAAGTGTGTGGCTATTTCCCAAGCTTTGCTCCCATCTCATGCCCTCTTGTTGCTAGCCCTTCTGTTTCCTTTCTCTGTTGCTCACTCTCTCCCCATTAAACTTAACCATTCACTGACCTGAACACTGCAGACGTGAAGGTGAATGTTTTATACATTTAACTCTGGAAGAGCTTATCCAGTAGTTAACAGAGACATCGTTTACGGAGAGGAAAATGAAGTATAGACGTGTTAGTGCACAGTCTGTGTCACATTCATTGGTCTTCAGTAACATAATGATTAAATGTGTAAAACAGTGATTTTAAGGTTGCTATCTGTTTTAAGAACAACTGATTTATAATCTAAAGTTATGATATTTTAGTATACATTATTTTCATATAATAAGTTATTTCTGGTGTGGTAATTACAGTTTGCAGGTTTGTCTGGAAAAGTAAATTGTTAGAAGGACTACTTAGGAGCCATGGAGGCTAATTATGAAGAGATCAGTTAAGTTTGCCACAGTAGAGACATTTTGGAAAGTCCTTGTAGAGAGTGTGTGCTCACCCCAGTTCCTTGTAGCCATTTTCTAGTTGCCTTGACTGAAAGATAAGTGGGTGTTTCCTGGGGGTGGAAGAAGTGGGAGCAGAGCACCCAGGAGGTAGGAACTGCAGGAAGGTGAGAACCAAGGAGCCCTTTGTGGCTCAGTCAGGGAAGGGCAGGTGTGAGTAGCATCGGCTGTCAGCTGACAGACCCTGGCATCACTTGTGAGGTGGCTTCACAGGCCTGTGAGGGATTGTCTTGATTGTGGTAACCCGTGAGAAGGCCTGCCCCTTGTGCTTAGCCCTGACCCTCGGCTGCACCCACCGTTTGTATACACAGAGAATGAGAGGTGAATGGCAGTGTACACTCATGGTGTGAACGCAGTGGGAACAGCTGCTTCAGGCTCACGACTGCGCACTTGAGCTGTAGCCAGAGTAAACCTTTGCTCCCCAAAGTTGCCATTCCCAGGGCATTTTTATCACAGCACCAGGAAGAGAGACTAAGACGATAGGTTAGAGAGGAGAGTCTATGAAGATTTGATTCTTTGCATGGGTTTCTAAAGACAGCGCTGATAACAGAGGTAAAATGGGAGGAACATGGGTTTTGGAAGAAAAACCAGAATTCCGTTTTGCATCTGTGGATTCTGAGATGCTGCATAGATGGAGATTTAGGAGCAGAGGTGCTCACCCTTGACACCTAACCTTTCATATGTCAACCACAAATGTAAGCATTCTCAGCTTTTAGCTTATTCTTGCCACAACTTCTTTTTCTTTTTCTTTCAAAACTGTTAAAAACAAAAACAAACATAGAAACTGTATGAATTTGAGCCAGGGACACAGGTTAAAATGCAGCTGTAAGGACTAGAGTTCAGATCCACACACAGAATGTCAAGAGGTGTGTGGCCTGCTTCAGAAGGTGGAGATGGGATCCCTGAGCAAGCTGGCTAGCAAGACAAGACATCTTTGAGCTTTGGGTTGGGAGAGCCTGCACAGCACACATACATGAAAATGGAAAAAGGACAAATTTTTTAATATTTGTTTCCTCTCCCTTCCTGACATCTCCCTATGTCCCTCTACTGAGGTGACTATCCTCTCAGGCTGCTGATTGCCACTTCTGCACCCCACTGGTGACCTCCTGTAGACAATCAAATCCAGTGGGAGTTTGGGCTGCAGTTACTGACCTCACCTTGTGACTTAGGTGGACCATTCTGAAGTCAATGTCCTGCTGTGACTGCCAGGAGCTTATCTATCGCCTGACAGAAACCAGTCAGTCAGCATTGCCTAGGCCAGTCTTCCTTCTCGTCCTTCATTTCTGTGTTGGAGGCCTCACATTGTAGCTCAGACTGGTCTGGAATTCATAATATAGCTCAAGTTGGCCTCAGCAAGTAATTTTTTTTTAAGTACAAAATTCCTTACTCCTTTCCCTTAATTATAAGTAATGCCACCCTATAAATTGAAGGAAACTAAGATCATTTTCCCTAAAGAGTACATATTTATACTGACATATTTTCATTTTAGAAAACTAAATTTTAAGATATAGCGTAAAGAAACTATCTTTATTAAAAGAAGGCAGTGATGATTAAAATATAAAATGGTGGTTCAACAACACCCCACCTCCCCCCAGCATCGCCCTCCACCCCTGCAATGGCTTTAGATTTCAGCCTGCTACAGTGTCTTAGCTGGTTATTGGGTAAAGACTGCCTATAGAAAAGTCAGCCATGAGTTCCTGCTGTCCAGTCCCACAAGCCTGGAAGTACACTGAGAAGTGAGAAAAACTGATCACTGATCGTGCTGTCAAGAAAACAGGAAATCTGGAATAGAACTGAGGCAGTCGCCACCACCATTCAGGCCGAAGCAATCAGTCACCACCACCATTCAGGCAGAAGCAATCACAAGCAGAGCCAATGCTGCCTGTGTCCAAGGTGAATGAAAATCGTCAGTGGAGCCCTCAGCTATGCCCATGCTCTGACATACTTCACTAACAGAAAAGGCAAACGGTCACTAGGAAGGTAGCTACTAGAAGAACTCACTTAAAACAAAACAAAACATGAGTGGATAACATTTCTTACTTGTTTCTGTGGGGGGAAAAAAAGGATTTGAGTTAAGTTATAAGAACAAAGTTAACTGGGCAGTGGTGGCACATGCCTTTAATCCCAGCACTTGGGAGGCAGAAGCAGGCAGATTTCTGAGTTCGAGGCCAGCCTGGTCTACAGAGTGAGTTTCAGGACAGCCAGGGCTACATAGAGAAACCCTGTCTGGAAAACAAAACAAACAAACAAACAAACAAAAAAGAGCAAAGTTCATGGAAAAGTAGCTACCCTTAGCAATGTCTACATGATGCTGGCGTTGTGAGTAGTTAGATGGTTATTTTGTTTCAAGCGCAGATCGTTTGATAATCCAGAATGTTTTTTTCACCACTATCCCAAGTACCTGACAGACTGCAGAGGAGGGAGAGCAAACACCCAGACACGATGTGACTTGAGAACAGATAGGAGACTAATGAGTCTGTTTACTGGCACGTGGCTGGGATTTTGTTGTGTTTGTATTTTGTTCAGTTCATGTCCCAGTATAGATTTTTAATGAAACCGTAAGTTAGACACTCAGTATGTGTTAGCTGAGTTGGATGAATGGGCTTCAGGAAGCCTGCTGTCACTTTGGAAGCCCCCTCCATCCCACCCTGTCCCCCATTTTAACAGAGCCAATAACAGTTAACGTAAAGCAAGAGACTTAGGCAGAAACACATTAGCATTTGGAGAGCAGTTTGCCAGCCTCCATTTCCTGATGGTTCCTCTCCAGGGGCCCTGACTGTCTCACCATCCTCACACATGGTCTCTGTGCATGACTTCCTCACAGAGACAAAATGACTTCCTGCCTGAGTTGTTCCTTTTAAATGGCTCACTGCAAGACTTTCTCAGGCAGTTTGTGTTATTAGCCTAGTGCAGTTGGGTGGGATAAGGATTGGTTGAAGGAAGCCATACCCCACTTGGTGTTAAACTTTCTGATTTACAGCTGTGCCCCAGTTTTGTTAATGATATTAATGTAAAACAATTCTGTGTATGCAATTTATATGTATGAAATTTGGAAGAACAAAAACATGTGAAAGGAATAAACTCCCTGAAAACATTTACGTTATGCTTCATAACAGCAAAATTACAGCTCTGAAGAAGCAACAGAAATGATGTTATGGTTGGAGGTCACCACAGCATGAGGAACTGTGGTGCATCATGAAGGCTGAGTGTAGAGAGCCGCTGCAAGCTGACAGCACTCACCATTAAGAAATGGCGCTGGCATCCGGCATTCTCCCATATGATCCTTGGAATGTGCTTTGTCCTGTGGGAAAAGACCGCCAAGTCACATAGCCCATTCCCGGGGCGGGCGTTTTGGGTTTATGGCTTAGCAGCCAATCCTATGGGAACATGCTGCCTTAGGGCTGCCTCAGGGGTTCACACTGCCCTAGGGCTGCCTCAGGGGTTATAAGAGGCCGAGCCCTCCAGGGATTCTTTTGTCTTCCTTCTCATGATTAAAGTCCGCCACAGAAGGATCCTTTGTATGTGTCCTCGTGAATTCTTGCTGGCGAGAAATTAGCGCAGGGCACAGCTGAGAACAGCAATCTAGAACCAGTTTTAATGACACGTTAAAGCATGGTTGCCTTCAACTGTCAGGAAATTAATACCTAGTCCAAGTCCAAAAAGTATCTGAGGTAGAATTTCATCCCAGGTGCCTGTGCAGAGTTCCTGCTAGTTAACACTTGTGCCTGGTTAATTACGTGTGGTCTGTGTCACTGCCCTCCACATGCCACTGAAGGAGAAGAGTAGGACACCCTCTTGTGAAGCATTTGCTTGAATTTGTTCATTTTCTCACAGCACTTTGTCTTGAAAATCTTCAGTAAAGGCACACTGAGGCCTGTGGATTGCTGGCGGGCCTGGAGCCGGGTGCAGAAGCCAGGCTGGTGTGCCAAGAACAGTGACCCAGACTACATCTAGTTCTAGTCAAACACACCCTACCTCTGCTCTTAGCTGTGGCAGCTTCCCTCCCAACCACAGGCGACACTCAATGTCTCTCCCCTTGCCTCGGTCTGCTTCAACTGCTCTAGGAAGGAGAAAAACACCATGACGGTAGCACTTTAAGTACTCTGGAAGCATAGACTCCATAAGTAAGACGACAGGAACAATTCCTATGTCCTCTTAGTCATCTGTGTGTCCAGTCTACTGAAGTTGTAACCTCCTTTTGTTGAAAACACAGAGAGAATGATTAAACCTTCCATAGTTGGTATTCCCAGGTGTTCCTTGGGCTGTGTGGAACACGGACTGTGTGACGGACATTAACACTCTCATGTGTATCAATAAACGGTAGTAGTCACGCTCTGTTTCATCTAGTGGTTACTGACTTGAGTGATCCCATCTGGACACCTCGGTTTGTGGACGCCCACTTCGGATGGCTCTGCTCTGCTCTTCTGACCCCTGTGTTGGGGATTGCATATGATCTTGGAAAGGGGTGGTTACACTTACCAAAAAGGAAAACTGAGCCGATCATTTTAAAGATGAATTATAATAATAAAACTTGGCTGACATTGCTATAATTCTGCATGGAGTTTAATTCTGCTGTTGAGATTTTTATATTTTCAGGTATACAACAACTTTTAAAAAGGGCCATGAGCTTTGGCAGCATGCAGACAGAAGCTCGTGCATGCTTCTTACCCTGTTGTACTGTCCGATGGTTGGGTGACGCCCATTCTCTGTGGTTTGCTTTCTGTAGCAGGCATGACCTTGACGACAGACTGCCTGGAGGATAGTCATCTGACGTGCTACTGGGGGTGCAGTGTGCAGAAGCTCTACGAAGCTCTCCAGAAGCACGCCTACTGCTTTAGGATAAGCACCCCGCAAGCATTAGAAGAGGCGCTGTACAGTGACTATCTCCATCGAGAACAGTATTTGTATCCTTTTTCCACATACACTCACTGGCACAGAAAAAAAAACGAGACCCTGTGGATACAGTCAGACGTTGCCAAGTTATTGACTTATTAATATATTTTTGTTCTTTTGGCAATTTGCCTTTACATACTCAAAAGTA
Source organism: Mus minutoides (assembly GCA_902729485.2). Taxonomy (NCBI): domain Eukaryota; kingdom Metazoa; phylum Chordata; class Mammalia; order Rodentia; family Muridae; genus Mus; species Mus minutoides. Next base: position 395,180 of record LR750140.1, read on the forward strand.
TTAAAAAGCACAGCAAAGAAGAAATATATTGCCAGTTACCAAGCGATAGTGAAATTGAAGACTTTGGTCCAGTGCCCAGATCCCGCTATCCTTTGGTAGCTCTGTTGACCCTCGCTGATGAGGATGACAGGGAAATTTATGATATTGTAAGTATTGAAACATCTGAGACACCTTTCCTTTATAATACTTGGGTGATTCCTAATTACTTTTAAAATAGGAAAAATTAATTTCTGAAAATATATATTTGGTCTTGGACTAATGTGTCTTGAAAAATTAAAATATGGATTATATCCCTGTTTAATTTTTATAGCTGTAACACACCTTCAGAATATGATGTTTTCCCCTCTGGATGACAACAGCATAGCTTTATTAGAAAATTAAAGGTGGATTATTGTTGAGTGAATTTTATCCTTCTGTGGTAGATATTATTTGCTTTAGAGAAAATGTCCTTTGGGATATGTGCCTGTTCTCTACATTTTTATTACTGAATTGATCAGTGTCATATTGCCTTGAAATGCTTGACTTTGAGCCCAGGTCTGGTCTTTTGGGGGCCACAGTTGTAGTTACTTTGTTTCCATTGGAGTCCTGCCACACCTGTGTTTTCTGGGATCCTTATGTTCAGTCATTTTAGGAATTTTTTTTTTTTATTCACCGTGTACTGATTGGTGGCAGCGGCTGCGGGGAGCAGGGAGGCAAGGCAGGATTTTACTGTGTAGCACTGGCTGTCCTGGAACTCACTCTATAGACCAGGCTAGCCCCATACTCAGGGATCCGCCTGCTTCTGCCCCTGAGTGCTGGGGTTGCAGGCGTGAGCCACCACCAGATTATTTAGACGGGTAGTTTCCTGTTTGGAACACAAAAGCATCTAAGTCCATGGTTCTCAGCCTATGGGTCGGAACCCCCTTTGGGGTCAAATGACCCTTTTAACAGGTTGGCTTAAAACCATCAGAAAACACAGATATTTACATTATGCTTCAAAGAAGTAGTAAAATCACAGATATAAAGTAGCAACAAAAATAATGTTATGTTTGGGGCCACCACAGCATAAGGAACTGTATTAGAGGGTCGCAGCATTAGAAGGGGGAGAAGCACTGACTGATCAGTGCGGCAGAGATGTACACAGGCTGACCATGCCGGTCACTGGCTGCACCTGTGGGGAGTTCTAACCCGCCCTCACTGTCCAGGCTCAGGTACGTTCGTGTGCATTCAACATGCTTTTGAGAATTAATGTCAGGCCATGTTTTTAAGATGATCTTAAAGCACAAATGAATTTCCTCATTAGATTTGGGGCTCATCTCTGTCCCCAGGATAGCTCATTGTATATATGACAATATACCCAAGTCTGAAAACTCTAAACTCGGAACCACTTCTGCATCTGAGCATGTCTGAAAAGAGAAACTTAACCCATTTACTTAGCGACCCTTGGTGAAACTTACGGTAAGAGCCAGAGGTGGTGGCACACTCCTTTAGTTCCATCACTTAGGAGGCAGAGGCAGGGCTGATCTCTGAGTTCAGGGTTGGCCTTGTCTACAGAGCCAGTGCTAGGATAGCCAGGGCTACTTAGAGAATCCCTGGCACCAAAAACAGAACAACAATGACAACAAAAGCAAAGAAAGAAAAGCAATCATGGCAAAAGTGGCCTTTTCTGTGTTTGATATGCTTGTTAGTAATGATAGAGGGACATTTTAATGGTAGTTTTGTGTGACATACAAAATATTAATATTAGCGTATAATTTTCTCTCAGCAACAACCTGGGGGTTAGAATAAATGTCCATATATAGACTAAAACAAAGTGGAGAAAAACCCCAGCCCTACTCTACCCCTGGGCTCTCATCCATGTAGGCAAGTGCTCTACTCCTGGGCTCTCATCTGTGTAGGCAAGTGCTCTACCGTTGAGCAGGCTCCCATTTTTACCACTTTGTAATGAGCAGAGTATCTCTATAGAATAAATGTGTATTGAATTTTGAAAGGTACAAACTCTTACTGAAAAATAGAACTTGTTATTTGCAAATAAGAATTTCAAATTTCATTTGTTTGTTTTATGACAGGGTCTCACTATGTAGCTGTAGCTATCCTGGAACTATGTAGACAGGCTGGTCTCAAGCATAGAGACCTGCGTCCTGGGTGCTGGGACTAAAGGGGTTCACCACTACTGCCTGGCCTTGCTTTTTATGACAGCATTTTTAAGACTACTTCTACATACACCCTTTTGTATGCAGAAGCTTTTCTTGCGATTGGGTCAGAGTTAGGCCTTGGCAGCCAGTGAACCCTACAGGATGACAGACGTCCTTTGAGCATGCCACCTCTGAACTACACAGTGCTCTTTGCTGCCATTGGTGATAGACATTTTGACCTCTTGGTTTGTTGTTTCTAACTTCTCCCTTGGGTTCTTCTCTCTTGGTCTCTAATGAAGCACCGTAGCTCTCCTGAGAGTTTGACCTCCTCTCCCTGTTGTGTCTTTCAAATGTTTCTGCAGAATGGGGCAGGTACTCAGACTGAGGTCCTGATGCCTGGTTGCCTGACTCTCTTCTGGACCCTTTAGGACCATTGCAGGTGTCCTACTTTTCTTTCTTGATAGCCTCATTTTTAGTACCCTGTAATGATTCTTGTGAGATATTATGGTTACCAAGGAAGTTGGAAAGTGACTGTCTCTAGTCCTCTGCATGCTACTACAAACAAGACTCTTCTTGTACCAGTGACCTCAGGGGTTCCTTCATCTTTTCCTCAGTAGTGTATATCAGTTTTGAACTGAACTGTTCTGGCACTCAGATTGCTGTCTCAGCACTTCCTGCCCAGGCTGAGCATTCAGAGTGAGACTGCTCGTAAATTACATGGATTCACCCTCTCAAGATGAGGAAAGCTACATAAGAGACTTTCCGGAGTCTCCCACATGCCCCAGTGCAGTGGACGATACTATCCATTGCTGTTGTGTCTTCTTTTCTCTTACATGAAGGTATGAAGGTGGGACACAGCAGGTGCTCTGAACCCTCTCTGTTCTCTATTCACGTCACAGTGTCATGGAGAGATCACTTACAAATAGGTCAACAGATTTTCTCATGGATTCTTTTCCAAAAAATTTAAAATAATTATTATACACACACACACACACACACACACACACACACACACTGTAGCTGTCTTCAGACACACCAAAAAAGGCCATCCAATCCCATTATAGATGGTTGTGAGCCACCATGTGGTTGCTGGGAATTGAACTCAGGATCTCTGGAAAAGCAGCCATTGCTCTTAACTGCTGAGCCATCTCTTCCAGCCCTATTTATTTATTTTTTTAATAGCTGCATAGCATTTCATTTGGTTTGAATGAAAAGTCATAATCCTGAACATTGGACCAAAATCCTAAAATGTAATTCTGGAAAACACAATTTTAAAACTTTAATTAAAAGACATTTATTTAAATTTCTTCAAGGGAGTTTAGGGCCTGCAAGAAGGCTAATGGGGTAAATGGATTTCCCACACAAGCCTGGTGACCTGAATTCTATCACTAGAGCCCATTTAAAGATGGAAGGAGACAACAGACCACACAAACTTGTTCCCTCAAAGTTAATAACAGTAAAATAAAGCTGAGAGTGCATCCCATACCCACACACATTAATAATATTAATAATAAGGAACATTTATTTGAGAGACAAATATGTTAGAATATTTAATAGGCTACTTTACAAGATAAAATAGACAATAGTGTCCTGTGTGTTTTTACAAGTATAAATGTTCTCATGTGCCAGTGATGTCCTACAAGCCTTACAGTTTAAAGGAGACAAACTGTGTTCACAAAAGATAAGCCAAAAAGCAGAATTTTAAAACATATGTCACTGGATGTGTAATGGTTTGAATAAGCTTGGCCCAGAGAGTGGCACTATTAGGAGGTATGGCCTTGTTGGAGTAGGTGTGTCACTGTGGGGATGGACTTTGAGACTCTCTTCCTGGCTGCCTGGAAGAGTATAGTATTCTCCTGGCTCATTCCAATCAAGATGTAGAACTCTTGGCTACTCAAGCACCATGCCTGCCTAGGCACTGCCATACTTCCTGCCTTGATGATAATGGACTGAACCACTGAAACTATAAGCCAGCCCCAATTAAATGTCCTTTTAAAAAGTTGCCTTGGTCATGGTGTCTTTCATAGCAACAAAACCATAACTAAAACATGCTGTTAATTTGTACACCAACTTAATAACTGATTGTAGAAATACCAAGACATACCTTAGTTTTTTGATGAGATTAATCAAAAGTCATAGCCATAATGAAACATGGTATTTAGCCAGAGCAGAGATCTCTGGAAATGTCTTCTTTTGTAAGTTCAGCTATTCGGGAAAGACCCTCTTCATTTAGTGAGGACATTTCAGGGTTCTCTGTGTGTATATGCCCACAGGTCAGCACCAGTTGTTTTTTGCCTTACTTTTCTGAGACAGAGTCACTCTCTGAGCCTGGAGCTTACCAATTCAACTAGACTGGCCACCAATCCCATAGGGAGCCACCTGTCTCCTTCCCTTCCTACCCTCTAGTGCTGGATTATCGGAGGCTGCCTCTGCTGTGTCCAGCCTATACATGGGTATTGGGAATCAAACTCAGATCTTTGCTCTTGTATGACAGCACTTTACAAACTGAACCATTTCCCCAGCCCCTTGTGTCCTTACATATGTGTGCAATATTCACATACCACATAGTATTTTGATAACATACTTTTGTGCAATCAAATTTGCAAAAAATACATAAAACAATTTAATAATCTATACAATTATTTACACAATAGAAAACTGTTATTATTAGAAGTGATGCAGAACTGAAATATATAACATTCCTAATTGCAAATTAATAATGCTGGCAATTTAAAATAGCAGAAAGAAAAATTTAAAAGACAAACAAGTCAGTTTAACACAGAGACAGCATCATGGGGTTGGGTCATGGGCATGAATATGTGTGCACATATCTGTGATTCTACACAAGTCCTCTTGACCTCTGAGCCATCTCTCTAGCCCCAGTTAACTGCTTTTTGAAGTCACATGTAATGGCTGTCCTCAGAGAATATACTCCTGCTCTATGCAGCACATCTCTTAAATTCCTGTATGACTTCATATAAATCATGCCCGTATCATCGTATATCCTGTCCTCTCTGCTGCACTCTTATGGAGTACCAGGCCACCCAGAGTTTGTTGAGAACAACAGTGGTCGTCTGCTAGGGCTAGGTAGCAGTGCTGTTGTCTGTCTCCGGCTGAGCAGGTGACTGTTTTCAGGGCAGCTCCTCACCTCCCTGCTTGGCAAGTGTGGCTCCCATTCACAGAAAGTTCCTGGAATTTCACCATCTGGAAGTAGTGCCCAGCAGACAATGCTGCTTCTAACCTGCAATTTGCATCCTGTCTGTCGAGTCGACAAGTGCTCTTGTCTATTTTCCATCAAATGCATTGGTTGAGTGGAAAATAAAACAAGTTTTATTGGTACACTTTCAGAAGCTTGAGCATATCTTGTTCCAAATGCCATTATTATGTGGCTGAGTTCCGTTTTATTTTGTAAAGGCCACTACATCTTCCAATAAGCATTCATAACTACATTTTGCTTTTTCCAGGCAATAATCCATGAAAGTCTTAAGTTTCTAAAATTTCTGATGCTTCCAGGCATATATTTAATGGACAGAACAGTGGAGATCACATTGAAAGCACCATTGTTAATCAAAGCGGGGCACCCACTAGTCTCATATGCTCAACTGTGTGGTAAATGTCAAATTTCTAGCTAACACTAGTTCACCCTCTACTGTTTTGTGACACTGGAGTGATCTCCATGTGAGCAGGTGTCCTTGCTTTAGAAGATCCCTAAGCTTACTCCATGGTGGGAGGCCCAATGCTTTGTATGACAGGGCAGGAGGAATGCATGCTGGTTTTTGTAGCTTGGCAATGTACTGTGGACAAGTGAGCGCACACTAACCTATCCCCAAGATTTGGTTCTCTGCCTTTCCATTCCCCCCTCCCCCACACGTAGCCTTTCATTCACTATTAGAAATTATGTTTTTCACAGTTTTTAACCTGTTGGCCTATAATTTGTGGGTTTCCAACCCTGGGAGCTTTAGACTTTAAGGGCTTTGAGTTTTCAGGGTTTCAGCAATTGGTGGTCTTGGAGATTCTGGCTGGCCTCACATATTGTATGTGATGTGTGTGTGTGTGTGTGTGTGTGCGCGCGCGCAAACACACACATTGTAGTTACTTAGCTTCCTCGCTTGGATGATTGAGGGAGTTCCCAGTGTACCTGTCTTATACTGAATAACCTATGCAGTGTGCTCTATGCTGGGGTGTAGCTGGGTTGCAAATGCTTGCTCTTTTGTTACCAATAGTGCCAGTTCCCGTCACTGAATCCTCCCATCCCCTCTTTCTCATGAGAGTCTCTACACGAGTGCGAGCTTTTGAAAACGTGTTAAGCCTGTGTGTGAGAAACAAATTTGTTTTTGTTTGTTTATCTTCCTTTTTTGGAGGGGGGAGGGCAGAGTCAACATTGAATGTCATCTCCAGTCACCCTGTACTTTATATATGTTCATGTGTGTGCATGTATGTAGGTGTGCTGTGTGGGGGCAGAGGTGAGCATCAGGTGTCTTCCTCAGCTGCTCTCCACTCTTTTTTTCCCCCCTGAGGGAGTTGCACAGAACTAAGCTCACTGATTGGCTAGACTGGCCAGTGAGCTCCTGGGAGCTGCCTGTCTCTGCCTCCCAGCCCTGATGTTACAGATGTGCTGTAGGAGGCAGGCATCCAGTTTATATTCTTCCAAATTGTTAGCCAGATGTCTCCAAACTATGTATTTAATGAAAAAAGGAAACAAAGAAAACAACAAGAAGACCTTCCCTGTGTCTGAGCCTCACTGTGGCTTCTTTACCCTTTGGACTGTTTCTTCTATGTTGTCTATTCCTCTACTTACGAATCCGTACCATACAATTTAATATGTGATGAGGTTAGGGAACCTCTAGCTGTTGAGTGCCTTCCTACCTATTCTTATATGTTCCTTTTTCTATGTGGGTATTTTATCAGGGTATGTAGCTCTGTAGTAAAGCACATTGATATTTTTATTGAGAGCACAATGAATCTGTAAATTTCAGTAGAATTAAAATGTGTCAGAAATCTGTCAGTAACTGGTTCCTTTTCAGTGCTGTGTTTTATACAAATTAGTGTAAATGTTCTAGGATATCTCTTACCTGTTATATGAAACATTTTTCACTCATCTGTGAAAGAGTGATAGGTACTGACTCATATCCAATTTTTATTTTAGATTTCCATGGTGTCGGTAATTCATATTCCTGATAAGACTTACAAACTTCCCTGCAGAATATTGTATCAATATTTAATCCTGGCTCAAGGTCAATTTTATGATCTTAAGGTAAGTCATACCATGTAATATTTGTTATTTATAGAGACCAAGGAATGGCTGTTTTTAAAGAGAATTATGATTTATCTAAGTTAGTGTATAGAAGTTAACTCCTCCTCCTCTTGGATTTGCTAGCTCACAAATTTTCAGGAGCTTTTGTGACTCCCAGGTTCAGAGAGGGACTGTTGTTCACAATCGCCTTTACACTGGGTTCTTTGATTTTCAGCAACTTTTCATGTCTGCAAATAATAGTCCTCCTCCCTCCAGTGACGAGTCTACAGCAGACAGAAGTGTGGAGCAGAGCTTGTTGGAGAAGGCGGGACTGGCTGGGAGTGATGGGGACCCAGTGGAAGAGAGCAGCAGGGACTGCGTGGTGTGCCAGAACGGGGGCGTGAACTGGGTGCTCCTGCCCTGCCGGCACGCCTGCCTGTGTGACAGCTGTGTGCGCTACTTCAAGCAGTGTCCCATGTGCCGGCAGTTTGTGCAGGAATCCTTTGCACTTTGTGGTCAGAAAGAGCCAGACAAGGACCTCCTAGAAACTTCTTGAAGACATCACAGCGGGAGAGTGTACTTTCTACACAAGGTGCAGAGCCTTGTGTCCTTAGAGGCAATCCTAACACAGGATCTACAGTCTTAACTGTTGGAGAGAGTTCTATTTTCACTTCATACTTGTACAATACATGGATGATGGTAATAAAGTCTTCCTGCTCAGTGTGGCAAGCGCTGGATGCTGTCTTTGTCGATAGCAAAAACTTGACACTGCTCATGAGAAGAATGTAAACATTTGTTTGTTTGTTTTCCCAGCTAGAGGATTTCACATAGTGTGGGTGAGAATAGTCTCTCTGAAAGTCAATCCACTTGAAATTCCAGGAGGTATAAGTTCCACGGTGGCTGACTGCTTTTCCTTGTACTGTAATGTGGAGTAGAATTGGAAGACTGAATTCTTCTTAACATGTGCCCAGTTTACAAAGTAGTTGGAAGGGCCTTTCTACCTCCCACTGTCTCTAAAATATGCTTTTATAAATATCCATTTGATTTCAAATTTTTCTTATCAGAGTTACATAAATTCATGTTTTAACTTTTCCATATAGGCTTTTAAATCATAGAAGTAAGGCTCTGATTGTTCCCATGGGTCACTGATTAGATAGCACTCGTCTACCGGTGGCAGATACATTAACACCTGGATAGTAAAATCTCATGATAATTAAATTTATGCATTCCATTGTCAGAAGTGATTAGATTAGCAACATGATATTAGGTCTTCTTTGAAGGTCTGATAGAATTCTGTCCATCTGGTCCTGGGGTTTTTTTTGTTTTGTTTTGGTTTGGGTTTTTTTTGGTTGGGAGACTTAATGACTGCTTCTATTTCTTTAGGGGTTATAGGACTGTTTAGATGGTTTATCTGATCCTGATTTAACTTTGGTATTTGGTATCTGTCTAGAATATTGTCCATTTCATCCAGATTTTCCAGTTGTGTTGAGTATAGGCTTTTATAGTAGGATCTGATGATTTTCTGAATTTCCTCTGTTTCTGTTGTTATATCTCCCTTTTCATTTCTGATTTTGTTAATTTGGATACTGTCTCTGTGCCCTCTGGTTAGTCTGGGTAAAGGTTTATCTATCTTGTTGACTTTCTCGAATATCCAGTTCTTGGTTTGGTTGATTCTTTGTATAGTTCTTCTTGTTTTTATTTGATTGATTTCAGCCCTGAGTTTGATTATTTCCTGCCCCTACTCCTCTTGGGTGTATTTGCTTCTTTTTGTTCTAGAACTTTCAGGTGTGCTGTTAAGCTGCTAGTGTATGCTCTCTCCAATTTCTTTTTTGAGGCACTCAGACCTATGAGTTGTCCTCTTAGCACTGCTTTCATTGTGTCCCATAGGTTTGGATATGCTGTACCTTCATTTTCATTACATTCTAAAAAGTCTTTAATTTCTTTATTTCTTCCTTGACCAAGTTATTATTGAGTAGAGCATTGTTCAGCTTCCATGAATAGTGGGCTTTCTGTTGTTTTTGTTGCTATTGAAAACCATCCTTAATCCGTAGTGACCAGTTAGGAGTCATGGAATTATTTCAGTCTTACATCTGTTGAGGTCTGATTTGTGTCTGAATATATGGTCAATTTTGGAGAAGGTACCATGAGGTGCTGAGAAGAAGATATATTCTTTTGACTTAGGATGAAATGTTCTATAGATATCTGTTAAATCCATTTGGTTCATAACTTCTGTTAGTGTCCATGTGTCTCTGTTTAGTTTGTGTTTCCATGATCTTTCCATTGATGAGAGTGGGTGTTGAAGTCCCCACTATTATTGTGTGAGGTGCAATGTGTGCCTTGAGCTTTAGTAAAGTTTCTTTTATGAATGTGGGTGCCCTTGTATTTGAAGCACAGATGTTCAGAATTGAGAGTTCTTCTTGGTAGATTTTTCCCTTGATGATTATGAAGTGTCCTTCCTTATCTTTTTGATGATTTTTAGTTGAAAGTTGATTTTATTTGATATGAGAATGGCTACTCCAGTTTGTTTCTTGGGACCATTTGCTTGGAAAATTGTTTTTCAGCCCTTTACTCTGAGATAGTGTCTGTTTTTGACACTGAGGTGTGTTTCCTTTATGCAGCAAAATTCTGGGCCCTGTTTACATATCCAGTCTGTTAATTTATATCTTTTTATTGGGGAATTGCGTCCATTGATGTTAAGCAATATTAAAGAATAGTGATTGTTGCTTCCTGATATTTTTTTATGTTATTTTTACGTTTGGCTATCTTCTTTTGGGTTGGTTGAAAGATGATTACTTTCTTGTTTTTTCTAGGGTGTAATTTCCCTCCTTGTGTTGGTGTTTTCCATCTATTATCCTTTGTAGGGCTGGATTTGTGGAAAGATATTGTGTAAATTTGGTTTTGTCACGGAAAAACTTGGTTTCTCCATCTATGGTATTTGAGAGTTTTGCTGGGCATAGTAATCTGGGCTGGCATTTATGTTCTCTGAGGATCTGTATGAGATCTGCCCAGGATCTTCTAGCTTTCACAGTCTCTGGTGAGAAATCTGGTGTAATTCTGATAGGTTTGCCTTTATATATTATTTGACCTTTTTCCCTTACTGCTTTTAATATTCTTTTTTTGTTTTGTGCATTTGGTCTTTTGATTATTATGTGACAGGAGGAATTTCTTTTCTGGTACAATATATTTGGAGTTCTGTAGGCTTCTTGTATGTTCATGGGCATCTCTTTCTTTAGGTTAGGAACTTTTCTTCTATAATTTTGTCGAAGATATTTACTGGTCCTTTAACTTGGGAATCTTCACTCTCTTCTATACCTGTTATCCTTAGGTTTAGTCTTCTCATAGTGTCCCAGATTTTCTGGATGCTGTGTGTTAGGAGTTTTTGGAATTTTGCATTTTCTTTGACTGTTGTGTCAATGTTTTCTATGGTATCTTCTGCACCTGAAGTTTTCTCTTCTATCTCTTGTACTCTCTTGGTGATCCTTGTGTCTGTGACTCCTGATCTCTTTCCTAGGTTTTCTATCTCCAGAGTTGTCTCCCTTTGTGATTTCTTTATTGTTTCTACTTCTATTTTAAGATCCTGAATGGTTTTGTTCAAATTCCTTCACCTGTTTTGATGTGTTTTCCTGTAATTCTTTAAGGGATTTTTGTGTTTCCTCTTTAAGATCTTCTACCTGTTTACCTGTGTTCTCTTGTATTTCTTTAAGGGAATTATTTATGTCCTCCTTGACATTCTCTATTATCGTCATGAGATGTGATTTTAAATCAGAGGCTTGCTTTTCTAGTGTGTTGGGGGTATCCAGGGCTCACTGTGTTGGGAGAACTGGGTTCTGGTGATGCCAAGTAGCCTTGGTTTCTGTTGCTTATGTTTTATGTTTCTCTTGCCTCTCTCCATCTGATTATCTCTGATGTTAGCTGGTCTTGCTGGCTCTGTCTGTGTCTGTCCCTCCTGCAAGTCTCTGTGCCAGTACTCCTGGGAAACTAGTTGTCTCTGGGAGAAATTTGGGTATGGAGAGCTGTGGCACAGTGTCAACTCTGGGGTGCAGACAGAAACCAGTAGGATCCTGTGCCTGGCTATTTCTTGGTTCCTATGTCCTCATGGTTCTGGGAGGGCCCCTGTTAGGCCAGGAATTTGAACAGGAGAGGTCTTACCTGTGCTTGAAGGTGTGTCAGCACTCTTGGGAGAGCAGCTGTCTCTTGGAGGTTTTTGGGTATGGAGTGTTATGCCACAGGATCAGCTCCAGTTGCAGAAAGAAACTGGAAGGCTCCTGTGTCAGGCCACTCCTTGGTTTCTTGTCCTGAGGGTTCTGGGCAGGTCCCTCTGAGAAGAAGTGGTGGTCTTACCTGAACTCACAGGCTTGTCTGCATTCTTAGGAGGCTAGCTCTCTCCCTGCAGTATTTGTGTATGGGGCGCTGTGGCACAGGATCAGCTCCAGGAGCAGACAGAAACCAGAAGCTAAATGTCATTTCTCCCTCAGATACAGCACTGGCAAGAAAGAGCATTTGTCCATTTTATAAACAACTTAAACTTTCTCTGCATTCAGTACCTCCTAGAGTAGGGCATAGTGGTGCTTACCTTTAATCCCAACACTCAGAAGGCAGAGGCAGGTAGATCTCTGTGAATTCCTGCTCAATCCTGGGCTACATAATGAGTTCTCGGCCAGCCAGAGACAAGATGTGAGAGCCTGTCTTAAAACAAAAACACTGTACCTTCTGACTCTGGCCTGCAGTGGAGCAGAGCTACTGACCTCAATATTGTGTGCATGAAGGGTTGGCTAGAAGCAAGCCCTGTGCCTAGAAGAGGCTTTAGTCTGTCAGTGGAGCAAGACTGTCCAAAGTGCATTCCGTGCTGTAGCCAGCAGCATAGTCAGGATGCCCGAATCTCGCTCCACCCTGTCAATCTGGGAGTGTTCTCAGTGTTCACCTCCATCCTAGCCTAATGTCCTTTCCGTGTCTTTGTACCAGGCTGTCCTAGATGCACTATTGCTTCCTGTGGAGGTACAGTTTTAGTAACTGCAATTATATTAGTAATGTCATCCTATTTTTCATAGGGGTTTTTAATGGAGTAAAATATATGCCACATAGAATTTACTGTTTTAGGCATTTGTAACTGTAAATACAGTGGCATTAAGTATATTTGCACCACTGTATAGCCGTCACCACTATCTGTTTACAGAACTCTCCATCCCAAGCTCTATTCTGTATCCACTTAGCACCAGTCCCACCCCACCCCCAGTGTCAAACTGTTAACCATGACAGCCGTGGACTGAGCTATCCTGGTGACTTCACACAGTCGGAGCCACTTGATGATTTCAAGGTTTGTGCACGCTGCAGGTCATGTTACACTTCACACTTCTTTTAAAGCCCAAATCCTAGTTCACATCTCGATACCCATTTCCTGTTTATTTTTAATAATTTTAAATATAATTTACCTTGGTTTCCCTATCTGCAGCTAAAGTGATCATTTTTTCCTGCCTCAGTGGTATAAGTATGAAGAACTTATGACGTAATCAAGTAAAGCAGCACAGATGGCCCCATTAGCACTAATTTTTAGTTATTTTATTTTATTTTATTTTATTTTGGAGACAAGGTCTCTATAAAGTCCTGGCTGGCCTGAAGTTCATGTTGTAGAATAGGCTGATCTCCAACTCAGAGATCTGCCTGCCTCTGCCTGTGGAGTGCTGGGATTAAAGGTGTGCACCATGATGCCCAGTTACAACTTTATTTTTAAGATTTATTTATTTTATGTATATGAGTACACAGTCGTTGTCTTCACACACACCAGAAGAGGGCGTTGGATCCCATTACACATGGTTGCAATCCACCATGCGGTTGCTGGGAATTGAACTCAAGACCTGTAGAAGAGCAGTCAGTGCCAGCTGCTGGGGCTGCTGCTTGGGGGAACTTTAGGTTACAATGTTGCAAAGGTGCTGTGCATTCAATGGAAGGCTTACTTCAGATGTTAGGTGCTCTATTTTCCTGGGTTAGAGATCCCCAACATGCACTAGGACAGGGCAAGGCATCTGCAGGAGGCACAGCTCCCAGCCACACAATCGTGAGTGGGAACTGTGCGCTGGTGTGCTGCACAGTTACTGGGCAGACTGGAAGAGCTGCACTCAGTGCACGTTCTGTGTGTGGTGTTTTCAACTTCCCTTTTGTTGATCAAGATAGAACTCCTCAGAAGGAGCAGTGTAGGTGGTGACCTTGTATTGTTTGTCTGCTTTTCATAACTTTGTTGTAGTAAAATATATGTTACATAAAGTTTACTATTTTAAGCCTTTTAAATATAAAATTCAGAGGTATTAAGTATATTTATGGACTCCTAGAGGCTTATGTCAGAATTCGCCTTGAACAATGACACTGTGTGAGCACATCTGTAAAAGCCTTCGGCTTGAGTGCATTATTAGAAAGAAAACATTTGGTTCTTTGATTTTGTGAAACCTCAAGGCAGGGCAGACTTCGCAGGCGAGAGCTACTTCCACCTTCAGCAACTCCATTCGCAACATGGTGCCCACTGAGAGTCCCAAATGTCTGAACAAACTCTAAGGACGGGTCGGAGCTGTCTCTTAAGCACTACACACAACTTTTGAATTCTCCCTCCTGGCTTTCGCCTGTTCTGTTAATGCTTTTTTATTAGTTTGAGAAAGAAGAGCTTTGTCGAAGCTTGTCCTTGGAGCTCCTTTGGGCAAAATGGGAGGAAATTATGTCAATCTCCTACATTTGTAGTAACTCAGGCTGGGCCCAGCCCTGCTCTCAATAGCATCCTAAAGCCATTTTCCAGTTCCTGAATGTTGCATTCTCTCCCCAGTGACCATGTCTCTTTCTGTACCATTTTCATCTTAAATCTTTGTCATTATGGCCTCCATTCCCTAGGCCCCTGGACAATCTCATAATTCATTACCTTGCTCCTGAGTTCTCTGTTCAGCTGTTTCAAATGTACATTCATCTTTTGTTTTCTTGGCCTCTACACATTCTCTGCCTTCCAATCCACAAATTTGGCTTAACTCAATTTCGGTTGGTATGTATGTGCGTGTGTGCGCGCACGCCTGTGCACACACGCATGCTTGCGTGTGAAATGGCATTTTACTTTGTAGCCCTGACTGACCTAGAACTCACTGCATAGCCCTGCCTTCCCCACATTTGCAGCAAGCCTCCTCCTTTGCTTCCTGGGTACTGTCGGTGTGTACCACCATGTTTGGCTTCAGCTGTGCCTGACCAGTTTCTGGAGTCCACCGTGAAGCCGCCATCTCAGTGATATCTGGACCTTCAGTGTGCTCGACAGCCTTTACCAAATTCTCCATCGCTTCTCAAACCTCTTCTGCTTTTCTCAGTACCTGTGTCCCATCGCACCAAACACTTCCAGCAAAGAACCTACCCAGACTTAGGTCTGTTAGGGTTCAGGCCCAATTCTGCTATTATTCCTCCTGTATAAAATGGTACTAGATCAACCCACGGGCTGTTGAGAGGCTTACACTAGTGACTGTGACGTGTGTGGGGCTAGGCATACTGCAGATCAAACTGTGTGTTAGTGACTTTCCTGGCATTATTTTGCTTAGCTAATCAAAGCAAACAGACATCCTCTTCTTTCCCCAAGACAAGGGTGCATTCTATCTGCTTTAAGGTTCACTTTCTACTTGCATTCTTGATCTCATCTGAAAGTGTTCCTGACAATATGCCTTGTTTGGGCATTGGCCATATAAGCAAAGTGTATAGCAGATGAAAGGCCTGGCTTTGTAGCCTGCATTCTAATAGGAAGAGGCTAGCCAGTAGAGGCTGCAGTGGACCAGACGGAGGCAGTGCCATGGAGAAGACAAAGTAGACATGTGGAGAGTGAAGGTGGGGTCAAAACATCAACCACACTATCAAGGGAGGTCTCTTTGGGCCTTTTAGAGGGTACCTGAGGGTGGCTTGGAGCCATATGATAATATATAGGTGAGAGGCTATCGTGGTGACTAGGCTGAGAGCTGCAGATGGGGATAACTAGAAAAAGAGCAGGTTTGGAGAGAAAAATTTTTGGTTCTATTCAATCTTACATGGTAATCGGAAATCTAAGTAGAGATGTCAAACAAGTAAATATACTTACTACACTGTAGAGTGTAGAGGCGTGGTCCACCAGAAGATTAGGGTCGTTACCATGGTGTTTGTAACCACACAGCTTCTGGGAGGGAGCATAGGCATAGACTGACCTGTGGGCTGGGGTGTTGGGCATTCTAATATTTAGAGAGATCAAGAGCCAGTAGATTAAGAAAGAGTGGAGAGAGGAAAACATAGGAGAGGTCTACATTTTTTTCTATCTATCTATCTATCTATCTATCTATCTATCTATCTATCTATCTGTCTTATATGAGTACACTGTAACTGTCTTCATTCACACCAGAAGAGGGCATCAGATCCCATTACAGATGGTTGTGAGCCACCATGTGGTTGCTGGGAATCGAACTCAGAATCTCTGTAAGAGCAGTCAGTGCTAATTGCTGAGCCATCTCTCCAGCCCCCAGAGAGGACTATAGTTATCTGTTTGTACTCCACCACCCAGAGAACTGTCTAAGACTTTCATTATACTGCGCTCACAGGTTCTGTGGCAGGGATCAGACATGTTATACTGCAGATTGCCGTGCTTGGGACATCTTTTGAGAAGATGTGAGAGGCCAGGGGTGATTTAAAGGCCCAGGGGCTAAAATTTCAGCCTGTGATGACTCAGAAACTGAGCTAGAAAGTGTGGCTTTTCCATGCAACTCTGTTGTGCCTGTGCCTTCAGGGAAGTCAGCTCTCTAAATTGGAACCCAGAGCCCTAAGAAAAAGTGTTGGCAATGATTGTGCCTGAAGTTGTATGATCTGGGCACACACACACACACACACACACACACACACACACACTATTTAATTATCATCAAGAATAATAGTAGCTTGGCATGTTCATAATGTTGTACACCCATTGACAATCAATTTCAGAGAATTTTTCATTACTCAATAAAAGAAGCCATTTGGCCAGGCGTGCACACCTTTAATCCCAGCACTCGGGAGGCAGAGGCAGGCGGATTTCTGAGTTCGAGGCCAGCCTGGTCTACAAAGTGAGTTCCAGGACAGCCAGGGCAATACAGAAAAACCCTGTCTCGGAAAAGAAAAAAAAAAAAAAAAAAAAAGAAGCCATTTGTCTGTCAGGTCAATCCCCACTACCCCCGTCTTCTCCTAGCCCTAGGCAAGCACTAAGCTGCTTTCTGCCTTTATACAATCCCCTATTAGAATAATTTTATGAGTAGAATCACATGCAAATGAAATGGCATTTATGGTCTTTTATGGCTGGCTCCCATCTTGTCACATGTATTCAAGGCTCATCCATATCATAGCATGAACCGCTTCTACCAAGGTTCATCCATGTCATCGCATGAACTGCTTCTACCAAGGTTCATCCATGTCACAGCATGAACCACTCCTATCCATTGCCGTAGTGTGTGCCCTTGTGTTCATTGTATCCTTTGTGTCCATCCACCCAGCAGTGGGTGAGCACGTGGCCTCTTCCACCTCCTATACGTAGTATGTAATGAGAGTAATGCTGCAGAGAGTGTCCACATTTGTATGTACATATGCATTTTCATTCCCTTGTAATATACTCTGAGAAAGGCAAGCCAGCTTTTAGGTTTAGTGTTTCGTGTCTGAACGAAACACAAATGACAGAATGACAGGAATGAAGACATTTTTAATGGTATACATATTGGAGATCACAAAGAAATATGATCGAGGGCTGGAGAGATGGCTCAGTGGTTAGGAGTACTGGCTGCTCTTTCAGAGGACCTGGGTTCGATTCCCAGCAACCACATGGTGGCTTACAAACATCTGTATTCCACTTCCAAGGGATCCTATGTCCTTTTTTTGGCCTCTGAAAATAGTGTATACATATGGTGCAGATATATGTGCAGGCAAAACACATGAAACAAAAAGGAAAGAAATGTGACCCAAAAGAGTGGTTTAAAAGGTTGGGCTCGTGGGGCTGGGGCAATATCTCAGCAGTAAGTCTGAGTACTCACTGCTCTGGCAGAGGAGCCGAGTCTGGTGCCACGCCCACACCAGGGCAGTCGTTCACCCAGGACTCCAGTTGTACTTAGTTAGACACTTTGGTGTCCAAGGGAACCTGCACTCATGTGCACATACCTGCACACAGACACATAAGCATAACTGTGATTGTAAAAAGAACTCGGGTCTGATAAATGAAGGGGAAATAGAGAAAGGTTCTTACACAAAAATGACCTTCTTGTTTTGAGACAAGGATGTGTGTATCCCAGACTGACCGTGAACTGCTCATCTTCTGCCGCCACCTCCCCAGAATTATCTATGTTTAGAAAAATGACTTCCAGGACAGGCAGATGTTCTGTAGTTGGGAAATATGAGAGAGATGGTTGCTTAAAGAACAAACAAACAAACAAACAAACTATCTCTCCAGGTATGGTACTGGAGACTCCCTCTTCCAGTGATAAGTCACTTTCCTTGAGATGGGAGGGGACTTACAGCAGTTGAGTTCTTTTAGAAGGCTCTGTTTTCAGGAGAGAGACCAGGAACCCATGGTTTCTAAGTACCTTTTGTACCACGTGGTCAGGACACCTCAATAGTGCCAGCAATGTGCTGGTCATATGCTAATGTGTAAAACATTTTGAGGTCTCAGTGTCTTCCCAAGGCCATTGAGACACTTCACACAGCAACTCACTTAGGGGATGGGGAGTGTCTCAGTCTCTACACGCTCACGCTCACGATATTCGTTGTTATCATTTCACAGCATGAATAGCTTGTGGGTGTTCGTTGGCATAAGTGTGCTTTTTTATTTTTTTCTAGAGAAAACAATGTGTAAAGAAATTTACCACTGTGACTACAAGTAGTGTGAAGCATATCCACACTCACAGCATCAGGTCGCCAGTACAGTTTTCATCTCCAGAAATCAAAAATCTACGCTTGTGAACTCAGCCCCCTACACACAGCTCCAGACAACCACTGTGCTGAGGCACCGGTCTGGCTTTCTTATTTGCATTTCCCTGGTGGGCAGTGTTGAGAAACTTGGCTTTCCCTCCCTCCCTCCCTCCCTCCCTCCCTCCCTCCCTCCCTTTCTTCTTTTTCTTGTTTGTTTGTTTGTTTGTTTTTGAAACAGCATCTTTCTATGTAGCCCTGACTGTCCTAGAACTCACTCTGTAGTCCAGGCCGGCCTTGAACTCACAGAGATCTGCCTGCCTCTGCCTCCTGAGTGCTGGGAATAAAGGTGTGCCCCACCACCACCTGGCTTTTTTTTTTTTTTTCATGGTGCGTTTTGAAAAAAATGTTTTACAGTTTTTTGGGGTTTGGGGGGGCATAGAGCTTTTTAGATCATTTTTAAAATAATTATTCACAAACACTTTATTCATTTTGGTGCTGTTGTAAATGTGTTTTCTTTTGTTGTTCTCCTTCTGCCTCGTGCACCTCTTCTTTTCCCTCCCTCTGTGTGTGTGTGTGTGTGTGTGTGTGTGTGTGTGTGTGTGTGTGTACGTGTGCGTGTGTGCCCCTGTATGTGTGTGAGGGGCTGGACTTTGGCTGTTATTCCAATTACTCTCCATTTTATTTTTTGAGATAAGAACTTACTGAACCTGGCATTGAGATAGGATCTGTCGTTTTGGCTAGACTGCCTGGGCAGTGGACCTCAAGGAGTCACCTATCTCTGCCCTTGCGATCCTATGTGTGTTACAGATGTGTACTGCTGTGCTTAGCTGTGTGTGTGCTGGGGACCCAGCCTCAAGCTCTCATGCTTTCCCAGAAAATCACGGTCCACTGAGCCCCTTTCCCAGCCCTGAACTGTATTCTTTATGGCATTTTCAAGTTCTTCATTGATGGTGAATAGAAGCATCCTCCATTCTGTGTCAATAGCGTGTCCTTCTACTCTGCGGAGCTTGGTTGGTGGTCCTAGTAGCTCTGTACAGCACCGTTATGCCTTTTGGGTCATAAGTTCATCTCACAAGAAAGCGGAGGTGATGCCCCTTCTTCTTTTCCAATAGGAATGTGTTTTCTTCGCCCTCTCTTCCCCCTCTTCCTACTTTTTCTAGCTAGATTTCCCAAAAATAAATGTTAAGTAAAAGCCAGCAGAGGGAACAACTTTTGCTTGTGCCTGGAGTTCTATATCCCAGCTTGAATGCCACACAGAGTTGTTTCCCTTGTTCCCTTCCGGTCAAAACCTACCCAGGTTCAAAGGGAAAGGCAGATTCCTCTTCATGGAAACAATTTTAATAATCTAAATAATTTTCAATTACTTTTAAAAGCCATCACTAGTTAGTTTCCTAGACACTGAGTACAAAATCAGAGAGGAGAGAGTGACAGATGCCAGTCAGATGCTGCCCGCTAGTTTTCCATGCGATCTGGCCATTGGCTTTAGCAGCGCAGAGCTCACTCAAAATGGAGACAGCAAATATAAACAATCCCTTAGAGGATTTTTATAGTAAAAGTAGGAGGGGTGTGAGCTTGCTGGTGTTTAATTTTAAGGTGGGAGCAAACACCCTTGAAGGTGAATGCTGGCATGGTGCTCCCGCAGAAGAAGATATCAGTGCTCTGTAGACTAGGCTAGTCTCGAACTCATAGATCTACCTGCCTCTGCCTCTGGAATGCTGGGATTAAAGGCCTGTGCCACCACCACTCAGCCCTTTTTTTTAATTTTATTTTTTTAAAGCTACTTTTGACTAAAATATTTCAGTGACTTCTTTTACCATCAGGAGAAAATTCCAAATCATCCCCGACCTCTTGTAGGTTCTTGCCTCCGTTATCCTTTAGGCTCAGCCCCTGTTCTCTTCTCTCCGTCACACCACACTCCAGCTATGCAGGGACCATTTCCATGTCCCCAACCTCAGAATGACCCATACATACTGTTCCTTCTTTCTGGCCAACACCTAGCTGTCCCTCAGTTCTGGCTTCTGTCACTTCTGGACCGCTGTGTCTCATGTCCCTCTGTAAGATGTCCTGCTTAAGCTCGTCTGCACTTAGCATTTTATGTCTTTTTCTTTTAAGATAGATTTATTTATTTATTTCATGTATGTGAGTACACTGTCTCTGTCTTCAGACACACCAGAAGAGGGCATCGGATCCTATTACAGATGGTTGTGAGCCACCATGTGGTTTCTGAGAATTGAACTCATGATCTTTGGAAGAACAGTCAGTGCTCTTAACCACTGAGCTATCTCTCCAGCCCTTCATTTTATGTCTTGTGTGCTTGTTTGTGTCTTTGTACCCTAACACACTAGGGCTCCATTATCTGAGCTTTCATAGCTTTTCACAGAGCTCGCCATTCAACAAATATCTGTTGAATGAGTAAGTGCATCTTAGGAAGGAGCCCTGGGAACTCCTGCGGTAATTTTTAATTGAGTGATATGACCATATTTACATCTTAGGAATCTGATCTTTGGAAGTGGCTCAAGGTGTGATATTAGGGAAATAATTAGAATTCATGATTATTTTTTTATCTGCACAGAATGTTGAATTTTACTAGTGTCAGATTGGCCGTGGACCCTGTCCATCACTTATAAAGGAATACATAGACTGGAAGAAGAGTTTAGCATTTGAAGTGGGAGAGTTTGAGGCAGAAAAAGGAAGATCAAGATAGTATTGCAATAACCCAGATGAGAAGATTAAGGGTCTAAACATTTCGTTGTTGGCCCTGTAATGAGTGGTCTAATTTATGAACTGTCTCATTTAAGGATAATTATTTTTAAGGACACTGTGTGCTTCTGGCTTGGCAGAGGGAGTGACTGTAAACTTGGGAGAGCATGTCCACTGCTTTGGCTTGGGTCTGGTTTGAGTAGTTTTCAATGTATCATGTGTTCAAATTTAAGCCCTCAAAGAAAGGCTTTAAGTGGTCAGGGACTTAATCAAACTATGGTATTTAAAGGTGGAGCCTTTGAAAAGGATTACGACAGGAGGAAGTCATCAAGATAATCCCCCCATGATTGAACTGTGGTTGCTTTCTAAAAAAAAAAAAAAAAAAGTAGGAAAAAAATCAGAAAACACACAAACACAAACACACCCACACTCACCCATCTACACACCCACACACACTCTCTTAGCTTTGTACCACATGATGTATGAGCTGCCTGGATGTTCATCAAAGCTACCATCAGATGTGAGCCCACGGAACTTTAGAAGCTGTGGGCTAAAATATCTTTTTTTTTCCTACTAAAGGTTCAGTATAGCAACAACAACAGCAGAAGGACTGCTGTGTCCACCCTTCCATTTAACTGTTGGCCCTGGAGGTTAGCTTCCAGCTTATTTGTGCCTATATTGTATTTACTCAGTCATTCAATAACCCATCTATTCATTCATTCATTCATTCATTCAACACACCTATCTGCTGTTCTGGAAAGGACAAGATACCAGAGGTCTTTGCCCTCCTGGAACTCACTTGGGTAGATCGGAGGTAAAGGAGATAATTATCTGAACGTGGTCGGGTCCACAAACTCATCTAATTAAACAGCAATTGAAAAAGAGAGATAATACAGTTTTGTGTTTCATGTTATGAAAGGAATAGTTGGGGCAACTATAGTTGCAGTAGTACCAGAGAAAGCCTTCCTGAAATCACTTGAGTTCTGAGTAGTTAAGAGACAATGGCCTTACAAGAGACCAGTCACAGCGGTTTGCTTGAAGGACAGACGGCATGAAGACCAGAGGGGAGGAAAGAACAGAGAAGAGTATGACTGACACCAGATAAGCAAGAAGGAACAATGTGGTTCTGGGTGGAGTAGACAGGCTGGCCCTGAGCATGGGGTGAGCGGGATGAGTCTTCTCTACTGTGGGAGGATGGGAGATCAGGGGGACAATGTACTTTGAGTTATACTTTCAAAGCCTGAGGAAGGGTGATGTTTGGGGAAGAGTGGAGAAGCAGGTTAAGAGTTCAGTCTTAGCTGTTTTACACGCGAGAGGTAATGTTCAGCCTGTTTTGTTTGCTTTGTTGAATTTGTTGACAATCCAGGCACTTCATCGAAGTTTGTCTTACAGAAATTCTGCAAATAGATACCATGTTTGGGACTGGGTCGGGTCCCAGGAGGAAGAATAGAAATCAGATATGTTTTCTAAGCATTCAACGCTCTGCACTGGGCCAGGTGCCGGAGGTTAAGCTTCTACCCTTCCCCCCACCTCCCCACTTTTTCTCTTATGGGTATGGTATTTTGTATGCATGTGCACGTTTGCATGTGTGCAGGCACACGTGTGTGAGAGTAAATGTGTATGGAGGCTGTACACCGATGGTGAGACCGTTGCTCACTCTTCCACTGTACTCCACGAGGCAGGGCCTCTTAGTTAATCCAGAGCTTGCCCACATGGCCAGACTACAAGTCTCTCTCGCCAGATTACTGCGTCTGCCTTCCAGAGCTGGAATTATGCTTTAACCACCATGCCATCTCCCTAGTATCCAGCTGTCTATGCTGGGCTTCATGATTCTGAAGTTAGGACTCAGGCAACACCATGCATGTATTGCCAGGTGCCTCTGTGAGACTTCCAAAAACAGAGCAGTCGCAGGAGACGGGAAGGAGGAGATGGTTCCCCCTTTGTCTTAGTTCCATTTCCTGTTGTCCTGGGAAAGTATCACAACAAAAAACAACCTCCTGGAGAAGGAGTTTATTTTAGCTCACAATTTGAAGTTTGTTACAGAAGGGAAGCCAAGGGTGCAGGAACTGGAAGCCACTAGTCACATCCAGTTCAGCGTGCCGAGAAAGAGAGAGAGAGAGAGAGAGAGAGAGAGAGAGAGAGACCTGTCTACCAGCACCCACAGGCTCTCTCTTGCTTTCATTCAGTCCGGGGTCCAGTCTATGAAGTGTCCACCTCAATCAACCCAATCAAGATACCCACCTCCCACAGAGCAACCGGATGGAGAGCACACCCCACTGAGACTCTCTTCACTTTATGTCAACTTGACAGTTAAAACCAAACACCACAAGTCACACCCCCAGTCTCTGTCACAGTCACTTCTAGAAGCAGCAGCAGCCAGGTCCAGAGGACAGTTTTTCTCATTCCCCTGAGAAGTCCACACCCCCCCCCCCAACCCAGCAGCAAACTTCCTTCCTGTTAGAGATCTGAGCATTTCAGCTCCCTAGGGCCATTCATCCCAACTTGTACGTCTTCATAAGGGCAGCTTGGTTGTTCCTTCAGCGCAATGGCTGGTCGCTGTGGTGCGCTACGGCTGGTCGCAGTGACCACAGCCACACCGTGTTTTCCAGTTCCCAGACACCGGCTCCATATCCATAATCTCTGAGAAGGATTATGCCTCTTGGCTGGATTTCAGTCAATATAATTAGATATAATCTCACACAATCCTGACAGAATTTACTGTGGTAGACAGAAAACTGAGATGAAAAGGATAAAGTAATTAGCTCCTAACACACAGCTATTTGGTGGGAGAATCGGGATTTGAACTGAGTTCGCTTTGCCTAAGGCATGGGCTCCTAGCTGTCCCCAGCCTTTTGACTTGGTGACTCTACCTTGTGTTCTGCAAAGGTCATGCTCAAGAACCACATAATCAAGTCCCAAATAAATATCAACACACACACATGTGTTTATGATTCTGTGCTAAGCAGCATCCAGGGATGCCCTGGGATACCTGTGGCCTGTGGACAGCAGGTTAGACACACCCGTGCATCTCAATACTGGTTGCCTTTCTGTGATGCCCGAATTACATATACACGGTGTTCCAGTGTGGAACTGTATGCACCATTTCCAAACTCTTTAATTTTTATTGCTTTCATTTGTAATCTCAAAATACATGCCTGGCAATACCACTACCACAAGGCCTGTGAACTATGTATGGCTTCTAGACTGAAGTAGAAGCCACCACATCCTGTACTTAGCAGAAGAGTCACAGTGGGCATTAGTCCTACAAAGGCTGGAAAATCTTGCAATAAAAATCTAATATGGGGCTGGTGAGATGGCTCAGCAGGTAAGAGCACCCGACTGCTCTTCCGAAGGTGATAAGTTCAAATCCCAGCAACCACATGGTGGCTCACAACCATCCGTAACGAGATCTGGCTCCCTCTTCTGGAGTGTCTGAAGACAGCTACAGTGTACTTACATATAATAAATAAAATAAATTAAAAAAAAATCTAATATGGACTGGATCAGTCTCTCATAAACTTTCTCACAGGGAACACCTCAAGAATGGGCTGCTGAAGTTTGGATGTTGTGTCTCCAATGTTCCAGGTGCTGAAAGCTTGTTCCCCAACCTCACAGCACTAGAGTTATGAAACCTTTCAAAGGTAGGACCTACAGGTTGAAGGGATGGCTCAGTGGGTAAAGCAGTTGGCTTGCAAGCATAAGGACCCAAGTTTGGATCCCTCATAACACCGTTCATGCCAAGTAGGTGCAGCAGCCTGTCTTGGAAGGCAAAGGTACAGATGAAGGAGTAGCTAGCTCACCAGAGTAGCTATATTAGAAGCTCTGGGTGAATAAAGTGGAGACCAAAGGAGGAAACCTCCTGTTGTCTGTCTCAGAGCTCAACATGCACCTGTGCACACACACACACACATATAAACATGCTTGCACACACATCATATACACACACAAACTGGGCAAGAGTGGATTTTTTTTAAAGATTTATTTATTATATGTAAGTACACTGTAGCTGTCCTCAGATACTCCAGATCAGGGCATCAGATTTCATTACGGATGGTTGTGAGCCACCATGTGGTTGCTGGGATTTGAACTCTGGACCTTTGGAAGAGCAGTCGGCGCTCTTAACCACTGAGCCATCTTGCCAGCCCAAGAGTGGACTTTAAAAAAATATATATTTAAAAAGAAAAGCAAAAATGATGAGCCCCAACAAGAAGTCTTCAGGTCGTTTGAGTGGCTGTGCTCTTGACAGGACAGTAGGGCTCAGGCCTGGTTCTTTTACTTCCTGGCCAAGAGAAAAACTGTGTCTGTTCTGTTTGTACTTCACTGCAAGGCTGCCTCACTGTGGTCCCAAAGCCGTGGAATGGAGCTGATCAGTCCTGGGCAGAGATTCCTGAAACTGTGAACCCAACAAACCTTCCCTCCTGGGAAGTTGGTTGTGTCCCAATATCTGTTATAACAACAGACATCTATAGGAAGGGTCGGCCATCATTAACTCTAGTGAAGCCTGGGAGAAAGTATAGACTGTTTTTGTCATGCAGGGATGACCATGTACTCAGAACCTTAGGGTCTAAAATCATAGCTTTAAGTTTGTTCTTCTGCTTTGGAGGTCAACTACCTAAAACTATGAGCATATTTCAGTTATACGTTCAGGTGGAAAAGAGTCAGGAAATTCTTTTTCTGTTATTTGTTTTCTTGGGACTTGGTCTTGCCATATAGAAAAATCATATTGCCTTATAGAGCAAGTCCCTGGCTGGATTACAAGTGTGCAACACCAGGCCTGTGCACCACCACTCGCTCAGGGGCAGAAGGAATTGGTGACATCCAGTAGGAACAATGTCTACCTCTCTCCTTCGTGCCAATCTAAGGACGAGCGAGCGTTTTCCCACTTCTTAGATACTGACCCATATAGATCCTGCGAACAGGATTCACAGTGCTTACAGTTAACCTTCTGACTGCATCTATCCAATAGTTTATGACACATTATGAGATGTTCCACTGTCAAAATTATAATTAATGCTTCACACATTTGTTTATTTTTAAGAAGTGTGAATCTATCTGCATTTGTCTTAGAGACTGAGCCTCATTTGCTTGTATTTTCTTGAATTTGGTTAGCATTATCAGTTAATTGGCTTGAATTATATTGTTTACAAATCTGTCAAAAAAAGACAGTGTATTTAAGTCTTTGAAGGGAAAATAGAGTCAAGCCTTCTCATCTAACTCTATTACAGGGAAGATACTCAGTGCTTTCTCCATGGGATGTACACCCTTGCACGCTGACTGCCTGCTGGCTTCAACTCTCCGAGCCAGGGGCTGGAGACAGCAGAGAGGAGGGACTGAGGGGCATGTTACAACCCAGGGCACTATGCTAAACCAGCCATAAAAGACAAATATTGTTCCATTCCACTTATACGAGATGTCTGGAGTGTTCGGGTTCATACAGGTGGAGTGCAGAAGAACTTACTACGTAGTTGAAGATTTCCTGCCTTTACTTCCCAAATGCTGGACTTAAAATCATGTACCACCCTATCTGGTTTATGGGGTGCTGAGAATTGAACCCACAGCCTTGTGGATGCTAGGGACACACTTGTCCATCCCAGTGACATCTCTAGCTCACATTAGTATTTCTACACATACACATGCACACAACAGTTCTTTTCTTTTTTTGAGATGATTTCACTACATAGGTCTAGCTGGACTGGAGCTTGCTATCTTGGCTTTCTGGCCTCAGACTCACAGAGGTCTGCCTGCCTGTGCTTCCACAGTACTGCATGTGCTGTATGCCTATGTACGGACATATGTGGAGGCCAAGATCAATGTTGGGGTCCCCTTGTGCGCATTTCCCCATATCTTTCCCAGAGTCTCTCTTTGACCTTAAAGCTCACACTTGGCAAAGGCTGACTGACAAGGGAGACTCCCTGAGATCCTCCTGCTTTTGCCTCTCTGGGCTGGGATTACAAACACATATGCTTGCACCTGACTTCTCCACGTGGTGCTAGGGATCCAAACTTAGGCCTTACTTTGTCTGCTGAGCCATCTCCTCTATCCTTTAATAATAGTTTCCAAGAGTAGTGTGAGTACTCATTCGTGAGCTGGTGTGTACATTTGTTGGTGTACCTCTGTGGGTAGACCTGAGGTTGATATAGGTGTCTTTTCTCAATCGCTTCCATATTTATTTCTTGAGACAAACACCATGCCCTCTCAACCTCACTTCAGCATGAACATCCCTTAACAGAGATGTTCTCTAGAGCCACAGGGGCATTGGTATATTTAACGAAAGTCATAGTGGCAATGAGGCTGGGTTATTACCAATAAAGCTGGGGCTCAGGTTGGGAAATGACTTAAGGCTTACAGAAAACTAAATCTCAAGCCGGGCATGGTGGCACACGCCTTTTACTCCTAGCATTCGGGAGGCAGAAGCAGGCAGATTTCTGAGTTCGAGGCCAGCCTGGTCTACAGAGTGAGTTTCAGGACAGCCAGAGCTATACAGAGAAACCCTGTCTCAAACAAAACAAAACAAAACAAAACAAAAAACAAAAAAACAAAAACAAAAAAACCTGAATCTCATTATAGCAGTCTTCAAGAATAAATCTTGGTTGTTCCTTTTCTTCCCCTCTTCTTGGCCCTCCTGTCTCACTTGGGCTCCCCCTCCATCCCTAATTCCTTTACACTTCCATGGTACAAATGACAGTTGTATCTGTCTGAGACTAGCTCACCTTACTCAGTATGATCCTTTTCAGTTACAGCAATTATTTCTGTAAATTTCATCGCTTCAGTTTTCCTGACAACTGAATAACATTCCCTTGTGTGTATATGTCACACTTTCCTTACCCAGTCATCATTGAGGGACAGCTAGGCTGGCTCCATTCCCATGCTATTGTGAACAGATCAGCAGAACCCATGGGCATGTGGGTATCTCAGTGGCAAATACAGTATTTTTGGAGACGCCCAGGAAGCTGGGTTGCATGCTAGTTACCCCTTCCCCACTTTGAAGGACCCCCCAGTCTGACTTCCATAGTCGCTGCACTAGTTAATACCCTGCCAGCGGTGGATACCTCAGGTGTGTTCCTCACCCTCTTCAGCCTTCTCAGCCTGCACCTGTCAGTTGTTTCCCTGATCACAGCCATTCTGCTGGAGTGAGAAGGAATCTCAGAGTGCTTTTGAATTTCCCTGACACAAATAGAAGAACCGTTTCTTTAAAAATGTTCAACCTCCTTACCCATTAGATCTGACTTTCTTAATCACAAAAATAGAAATGTAGGATAGATTTTGGAGCATAAAATTGTATAGCATTGGCCTATTCCTAAGTAAGGATTTTTAAACACTGAAAAGTTGGAACATTAACTGGCAAACACTCACTACCTATCCTATCCTCAATCCTCTGGCTGTATTTGTTCACATGTTAATTTACATATATGCACCTCAAGGTGTCCATTGATCTGTTGCATTTGGAAGCACTGTTCTCAAAAATAATTTACTTTCAAAACATGTGCATTGAGGTAGATATTCAAAGGTTTACTGACCCATGATTCTATTCTGTTCTTGCTATTTCAAATGATGCTGAAATAAACATTTTTTGTCTCTCTTATACTTTAATACTCTTTGCCTTACACTAATAGTGTTTTTTACTTTAGTAGAGTTCTAAAAATTGTATTACCAGGTCATCCAGAAAGGGATATTCCTAACTGAGAGACCACGGGATGGCTTGCCACTGATGCTCGGTAGCCAGATGGAGGAGGGCCTTCGCTCTCCTTGTCTTACCTACTACTGCCAAAATGAATGTGGACATAAAACACACAAACATGGAGTTCTCCAGATACCATATGGATACAAACAATGTCTATAATCCGCCTCTTACTGGCTGTCAGCAATGTTTAAAATTTTGTCCATCTCAGCTAAAGCAATTCATTCCCTCAACACTAGCTCAGAAGGTAGCAGAACCATGGAGGCTTTCTTCATTTCCTGTCAGAAGGCCTGTCTCTTTTGGGCTTTCTCAACTCTGAATCTTGGCTCGATGTGACCCACTTGATACTGCATATGCGTGAGTGTGTGTTTAGTGTATATGGGTATGCATCTGTACATGTATATCACAAGTACACTTCAGGCTTTCAGTTAGAGAGTCAAAAGATCACTGCTTCTCCCTTCTCCTCTGTGGTGCTAGGAACCCAGTTCAGGGCCTTCGGGCTGTGGGACAGCGCTCTACATGAACGTCACCACTGTAAGTCTTAAGGACATCTTCTAACTCGGGGGCGGCAGGCGTGAGCTCACGCAGCATTTTGTTTTCATTTTTAAGCTTATTGTAGAAAAGAGAGAAGCGATACAATCATCCTCAGAAACCATGTTAGGGAAAAATCACACATTAGGGTAATATCACACATTTTTATAGGCCATATACAATAAATATTGAATATTTATATTTTCTTAATATATTAAATAATTACAAATGTTGAGGAATGTAGATTCTGTTTATATATTTCTCTCTATGATAAATACTCCTCTGTCATATAAGCTTCCACGTTGGATGAAGACTGCCATCTGTCTTTAGCATTCCTTCTTGAGAACCCGGCACAGAATACGTGTCCCATACATACTCATTGAAGGGTTGGGTGAAAAGTGACCATGTACAGTTATGCAGAGATTTGCAAGTGTTTCCCAATTCACAAAATAAACAGCTCTAATGCTTTCTATAAATCTATGTGATGTGTGTACCCCAACCCACCCACGTAGTGTGTCTTATGTTTTTCTCAACCCTTTTTTTTTCCCTTGGGATTTCGAGACAAGGTTTCTCTGTGTAGCCCTGGCTGTCCTGGAACTCACTTTGTAGACCAGACTGGCCTCAAACTCAGAAATCCACCTGCCTCTGCCTCCTGAGTGCTGGGATTAAAGGCCTGTGCCACCATGCCCGGCTTCAACCCTATTTTTAAAGACAGTCTTTCTCTGACTTTGCAACACACTGTCTTGGCTAGGCGGGCTTCTAGGAAGGCTTCTGGAAGTAGATGTGGGCACTATAGAGTCAAACTGTCTCTTAAGCTTGCAAAAGGTGCTTTATTTACTGGAATGGCTGGTAATTTATCTTACGTCTTCTAGAAGCTTCATCGAAATGACATAAACATAGGCTCTTCGGGGATACCTACTGTAATAAAACAATACTCAAAAATCCTCTTCTGCCCTTGTAAATATGGAACTGACCCTTTTGGAATCAATACTCTTTCAAACACCTGAAAATTTTAGTTGTTGTCCAGGGATATTATTTGCTAAGCAAACACCAAGAGAAGCAAAACATGCAAAATCATGCTGAATAGCAAGACTTCAAAGATGATCTAAGTATGACACTTGTTCCTAGGTCAAAGGCTGCCGTCAGAACCACGATTCCCCCGTAGGTGGCACTATCTTCTTTCCTCGCCTTGTTTGCAACTTTACTCGCGTCTGCCCGGACCCTCTGCCTTACTAGGCCTGTTTTAGGTAGCAGAAGACAATAATTACGTCATTGGTGTATTTTTGGTTTTCTTTAACAATAACAACAACAGTCCATTGGGGTACGTCTAAAAACCTTGGCTGAGTTAGCACCGCGTGGTCCCATCTCTCAGTGTCTTCCCCATTTCCAGCAGAAGGAATAGCTGGGGCTTGGGGGGGGGATGGGGACTCTATAAAGCTGTCATGCTTCTATAATAATAATAATAATAATAATAATAATAATAATAAAATCAAAGTACTAGTGTTTCCTCAATAGGGCAAACTATTCATCAAATTATGCAGATACCTCCCCTAGGTGGTTAATAATGAACTTTAAAAAATTCACACACTCAGTTGTGATGGAAACATTGGCAAAACATTGTGCCTCCCCACAAGCCCTTTCACTACCCTAAGTGATGGGAGGTGTTGTCACACTGACAGTACCTACAAGCGACAGAAATGAAATCTGAGGAGTGGGGTATAAGGATTGGAAATCCAGATGCTAGTGTGGAAGCTGAAAGGTGGAGGAATAAGGCCTTGGACACTTTACCTTAAAAACTGTGCTAGCTAGAGCAGGGCAGGCAGGCCCACGTTTGCTTTTCCAGCTCTCCTTTATAAATGCTCCCAAGTCTCTGGAAAACAAGTTCGAAGGCTCGGTGTTTCCTCTGAAAACAGGCCGAATTTTGGCCGAGTCTCTTTGTGACCGTTCGCATTAGGTGAGGAGATATTTAGGCTTTAGGGTATTTTTAGTCAACCCTTCTTTTGGGCAATTGACCCTTGCATGCATTTTATAGTAGGCGACCTAGAGCTTCCAGGACAAATTCAGGCCCAGCCTCTGGCCCCGCCCTCTGCAGGCACAGGTGAAAGCTGCGTCCCCCAAACTCCTTGGTGCTGACAGGTGGTCTCGCCACGCCTCACCGTCGCCCAGGGCGCCTGGGGCCACAGCTCCAGGCCACAAGCCACAACCGCGCGCCAAGCATAGCTTGAGATCAGGCTCCCAAAGTCCGCCTCCTCCTCCCGGGAAAGCGAGGCCCGAGGCGGGTGCCGGGGACTGCAAAATAAAGGGCATCTAGCGGCGGACTTGGGCCAAGGGTGATCGACCAGGCACTGCTTGCTTCTCCTAGACAAGGGCCTCGTGGAGCCCCGGGGGCCAGACACATCTAGCCCTGCGCCCTGTGTCCTTCGCCGCCCTCTGCTACTTCACGCGTCCCAGACCCCAGGAACCCGTCCAAGCCCCCAGAGACAGTGACGCCGGGTGTTTACGGTCTACACCAGTCAGTCACCCACGGGACCAGTCAGTCACCCACAGGTCCCAGGCCAAAGGGTCACTGGACCTGGGGAGCCACATTCCCAAGGGCGAGCGGCGGGTGGCAGCACCGTTCTCGCTCCGGTCCAGCTCCGTTGGGATTCACTCCTGTCCCAGCTCAGGAGGCTCCGATGCCCTGGCCGCTGTAGAACACGCGGGTGGCAGCCGAGAGGAATTCGCCCGGACCCCTCCCCTTTCCCAAACTTCTGTGTTTCGCTACGCAGATCTTCCAGTCTATGCTCTTCCGCTCCTCCCACTTGGCTCCCTCCTCCTCTACGGCCCGGGCTTAGGAATCCGTCCCTCCCCCCAGCCCGCCGCCCGCCGGGCCCGGGGATCCTCCCCCCCCCACTCCCCCGCGTGCCGCCGCCGCCCGGGTTCCTCTCCCCCCGCTCGGGTGCTCCCTGCCAAGCCCATGATGTAATGGTGTATGTTAATCAGTAGCATGTGGGGAGCTCCGAGCGGCTCAGTCCTTCGCGAGCCGACACTGGAGGCAGCAGTGGCGGCAGCGATAGCGCCCGGAACCCGCAGCGCTGCCCTCTCCGCGCGCCGCCAGCCCCGACGGCATGGCCCGCAGCCCGCGCTCCGAGCGCCCCCAACCCCGCTGATTGCTGCTACGGCCCCGGACCCGTGCACAGGGCCCCGAGCCGCAGGGATGAGCTGCGTGGAGGTGAGCGTCCCTTCTGCTGTTCAGGGCGAGGCACCTACTGGTCCCTCCGACCCTTTCCCGGGGGCTTCGCTCTTCTACCAAGAAGTTCTGGGTGTCAGATGCTGGAAGCGAGCAGCCCCCAGAGGGTCGGGCGCTTAGTCTCTGCTCGCCACGCCACGGGAGCTGGGATGGGACGATAGCGCCCCTAAACATAACTTTTCTTCTTTGAGGTCCTTGGGGGGCGTGTGCCAAAGGGAGGAATCTGCATTTCCCTCGGGGACCGCCCTACCGCCTGGGAAAGTGGTGCTACGGGCTCCCGCGGTCCCCGCGTAAGGCGTGCGTCCCCAACCGCATCGCCTTGGGCCTGGGACCGGAGGGCGAGGACACTCCGGACCGCAGGCAGCGGCGGGGACCGGGGGCAGGATGCCTAAATCACACGCGCGCACACACACATCTGATCGTCGTGGGCTAAGCAGGCCTAGGGAAACCTCCTGGGTGGGCTGGCGCGGCGCTGGGGAGTGAGGGCTCTGACTGAGCCGCTCCGAGCTATGGATAGGGAGAGTTTATTTTTGTCTCGAGCTGTCGCTGCGGCTGCTCACGGCCTAAATCCAGAGGGGAGCCTGGCGGCGGAGATGCTGGCTGTTGCTGTAGATGGAGCTGCAGCCGTACGGCTGCTTCTCTGGAGGAGGAGGAGGAGGAGGAGGAGGAGGAGGCTGGAACCCTGGTTGCCTCTGTCACCGCCTCTGCTTTGCATTAGCCCCCACCCCACCCCCGCGCCCCTTCGCAGCCGCATTGCAAGTTTTCAGCGCGGGGAGGATCTGTTGCTGGTGCTGGCGTTCGCAGACACAGCCCCAGAGGCCACTCCGGGTGGGGTGTGCAGGGAGCACTTGCGGGTCACAGCCGCAGCAACAGGAAGCCGCGGGGTCTCCTCCCGCACCTGGGAAGGAAGTGTGCAATAGCTCAGCTCGCGCATCCGAGTGTGGAGGGGCCGGTTGGAATTTAGGGGACTTCCCTTCGCGGGACACCCCTTCCCCCAGCCTTGGCTTCCACACACCCCCTACCGAGCTCCCTCTCACGCCTGGATCCCCCTAGACGCTCCAGTCCGCGTGTCGAGGTCTCACTGCAGCTCTTTCTGTCCTTTCAGTAGTGATTACCGCTTGGGAATGCGGGTGTGAAGGGTCCGAGCTGCCGCCCAGCGGGGAGGAGACCCCAGGACGCCGGAAATCACCATCCTGAAGCTACGAGAAAAGGGGAAAGAGCGATCTTCATTCAGTTTTGTGCCTTGTGAGGGATTTACATTTTTAATCGCTATTTTTTTTTTAAATATCTCCGCGCTACTGTCTGTCATCGTCTTTGGAGAATCAACCAGAACCACCAGAACGTAACTGAACCGATAGAGAGAGGAGAGCGAGGCAGGAGCAGAGTCTGTACCTGCAGCGCCCGGGCACCGGAGACCTTGGAACCGGAACGCGTCTCGGGAGGCCGCGGGGCTGCGGCTCCGCCAAACTTTGGGGCGGGCAGGAGCGCCAAGAGGCTTCGTAGACGGAGGGCGGCCCCCTAACCATGATGTTTCGCGACCAGGTCGGGGTGCTGGCGGGCTGGTTTAAGGGCTGGAACGAGTGCGAACAGACTGTTGCACTGCTGTCGTTGCTCAAGCGCGTAAGCCAGACCCAGGCCCGCTTCCTTCAGCTCTGCCTGGAGCACTCGCTGGCCGACTGCGCTGAGCTGCACGTCCTGGAAGGAGAGGCCAACAGCCCGGGTAAGTGCGCGGCCGTGGATCCCGCGGCTCCCCGGGAATCCAGTCTCCCCGCCTCCAGCCTGGGCTCCGCCCCCCGCCCCCCCCCACCCCCGGCCTCTACTCCGCGGGGACCTGGTCCTCACTGGCCCCGGGGCTCTGAGCATCTGCCTCGGACCCGATCCTTCTTCACTTCCCCTGTCCGCTTTGGGGCTTTGACCATTGTGAACTCCTTAGTCCATTCCGTGTTGTAGCTACGGTAGCATGAATGATTGATTTTTCTCTCCTGCGCTTTCCTTGGAAATAAGTAAGTCAGGTCACGTAGAGTCTGGATTTTCTGCCACCCCCACCCCCTCCCGCTTCTTTCGGGTAACGTGGCTCGCTGGCTTTCAGCAATACACCAGGAAGCTCGGGACTGCCCCTTCAGTCGCCGAGCTTAGACAGGCTGTAAGAATACCTGAAAATGCAATTTTATAATTCATTTTCCTTTAACTCCCCCCGGATAATACTGTTTTAGAGGTTTGTCTTCCGAATAATATGTAGGTGACGCTATAGGCTGTCAAAATGACATTTGCAGCATGGCTGTGATGTGGCTGCACTTACTGGTCATGACGTTATCCGCATTGATAAGAGATCTTGTGGGAAGACCAGACATGGATTGGGCTCCACAGCGTGTGGCTTTTGTTAGGAAACTTTAAGAAATTGTTTATTAGTAACCTTTTAGTATTTATAGTCAAAGCAACCACTACAAAAAGTAAATACAGTGGGAACGTTTCCAGCGGTTTGACATCTGCCATTATGGGTGGTGACAGACTCAAATTGTAAGGGGAGACTGGAGATGGGGTGGGGAGACAACGTAGGAGAACCTGGCGATTTGTTGGGGAGGCAGGGAAATTTTTTGGTTCTTGCTACTGCAAGAGGGTGAACAGAGCCCCCAGTGTTTATGCAGAGTAAAGAAGGCAGGCTCCTCTTCCAGTTGTTCCATGTTAGCTGTGAGTCTGCAAGACTCCCAAGGGCTGGGTTGCCATTTGTTGACAAGGTCCAGTCCAAGCCAGTGGGGACTGGAGGCTGCTGAAGTGAGTGAGCCTTCAGGACAACAGAGGAGGGCCGGTGGCTTCCTCATTCCTCCAGCCTGATACAGCGCTTATGATGCGGACACACTAGAATGGGATGTTTCCTTATATAGACTCCTAGGGTGGAAATGGAACTAGAAATCCTGCAGGCTTTTCCCTGACTGCGTCCAAAGGATCCTGAGCTGCCAAGTATGGAGGGTCATGCTGAGGGGACTCCACTGAGGCCCAGCCTGGCAGCCCAGTCCAGCTACTCAGAAGGGCACAGTGGCTGGGCCCCCTTGCTGAAGCTTGAGTGCCACATTTATAAATAGCTGAAGGCCAGCCTCCTTCCTCTGGGTGTAGAAACATGACGGGGTAACTGATGATCTGCTTGCTTTGCTTCCGTCCTGTTGTCAAAGCACAGCTTTTCATCTGCTTAAACTCCCTTCCTTGGATTTGACCAACAGGATTATGTAAACTTTTCCTTTTGTAGAATGCAGAGACTAGAGTCATTTATGTCCAGTGTGTTGACTCCAGAAAGCCCTGGGTCTGGTTAAACTAACAATAATTTGTCTTTATGTTACTTAGACGTTGGCCCTACATTTCATCCCTTTGAATAGTGGAGAGGATTTTCCTCCATTACAGTAGCTATCAGTCAGTAAGCAAAGCAGTTAAAAATATGATATAGAAATAAGTGGCTTCATTTAGATATCTTATAACTTAACAAACAAAAATAATTAAAATTATGTCTGCTTTTGAGGCACATTTCATAATTTTTCTCTTTTAAATTTAAAAATATTTATGTAAAATATCTATTATTTTGTCCTGCTGAGTGATACAGAAAAAAAAAAAATAAAACCATTGTACATGATGATAGGAACCATTTTCTAGCTCATGGGTTAATCTTTCAACCTAAATATTTTGCCTGCCTAGAAACCTTTCATCCTTGGTTTGCTGTGTGTCGGAACTGTTGAGGGAGCTGAGTGATTGTTTCCAACCAGAGGATGGAGGACAGAAAGTATCCAGATGTGTCCAAGCAGACCTGTTGCACTTTTCCCGCATTTAGCCAAGGACCAGGAAGCAGGGGTAAAAGAATCTGGTTAGCAGCCAGAAAAGATGGTATAAAATATGTAGAAAACATTAGCTTTCTTGCAAACACACCATTTTTTCTAGATACAATTCTTTTTTATGTTCCCTAATGCAGACCCCTTTAGCCCAGCCTGGCCTCACACTTGCCATGTTAGGAACCTTGAACTTCTAATCTTCTTAAGGGCTAAGACTAGAGATGTGGGCTATCACATTGGCCTATGTGGTGCTGGGGATTGAGCACAGGGCCTTGTGCGCGTGAGGTAAGCACTCTGTCGAACTGAATTACATCCCCAGGTGCATACAACCCTTAAAATATTTTAAACACTAGTCCACATAGTCACATATTTAGAAGAGGGTACAAAGCTTCTACAGCTGTCAGGGAAAAGTGACTCCAAATAGCATAACCTCTAGGAAAGACAGAACAACTGTATTTGTATCTCTAGAACTGGATCAGAAGCCCTGAAGCCAGCTGGGCAGCGGTGGTGCACGCCTTTAATCCCAGCACTCGGGAGGCAGAGGCAGGAGATTTCTGAGTTCTAGGCCAGCCTGGTCTACAGAGTGAGTTCCAGGACAGCCAGGGCTACACAGAAAAACCCTGTCTCGAAAAAAACCAAAAAACCCAAAAAACCCAAACCAAACAACAACAACAACAACAACAACAAAAAACCCTGAAGCCTTGGGGCTACTAAGGTAGATACCCTTAACCAACTCTATATTATCCCTGCATAATCATATAAACCAGGGATTGCCGTCTACTGATGGTAGCAGCTAAATACCAAAAGTACCTTTAAAAAATATTCTTTGAGAAGATTGAGAAGACAAGAAAATGTTCAGTGTACACGAGGAATGTTTCCACCTGAGGTAATAAACCTCCAAACTGTTCTCGTGTGACTCAGTTAGCTGGAGTGTGCAAAGTGACTCATTCATTGAGTGGCTCAGATTTCCCATATCCTAGTTGTCCTGTGTTGTTTATTTTGTAATCAACAATTAAATATACACATATTTCTTTTAGTGCTGGGGGGTTGTTAAAACTCTGTAGATGAGACTCAAATTTGTATCCGAGGTTTGTTTTATTCTCATAAAAAAAAAAATTCCTGTGCACTGACGTTGGGGGTCTGTGGGTATGTATGCGTTAACGATAGCTTTTCATTCCCTCAGCCTTATCAGAATCTAGTGATTCACAGGTGTAGTCTGTACTTCAGGTTCATGGACACCAGAGATCCAAAGGAAGTAGTTGACTCAGTTTCTACTGTGGCTTTGCTGTGGAATGTCCCCAAAGGTCTATGTGCTAAAGGCTTGAATTCCAGCTTCAAAATGCTGCAAGGCGGCGGAGTCTCTAAGAGGAGTCTGGTGGGAGCCTTCAGAGAGAGGATAGTGGGGCCTGCCCCTTCTTCTCCTTGGCTCTCTGCCTTTGAGCTGAGTGAGTTTGCTTTGCTCTGTGGGCTGAAACCTCCAACTCTATGAGCCAGAACAAACCCTTTCTCTTTGTAAATTAATCACTGCTGGTATAGTTTGTTGCAGTTACAGAAAGCTGCACGAACGCAGTCTCCATATATCTGTGTGACTGTTTGGCCTTTTCACTCCAGACTTAGTTAAGGATGGCAGAGCCACATCCCCTCTCTAAGTGACAGGCTTGTTTCCAGAACCCTCATGGCCTTAAGTAAAGGCCCAGTGTGAACTGGTCCAGGGTTGGTTTCGGGGACTCTCAGGTACTTTGATACTAACATAACAACAAAAGTGAAATTCCACAACTTCAACTTCACCCAAAGATTTGAAAAAAAAAAAAAAAGATCATTTGTCATTGCTCGTGACTTTCTGTCGTTGTGCTTGCGTTATGTTTGCTGGTGTATAAAGCATGTGATAATCAAGATCTACATGCTAACACATAAAGACTTTTACTCACCAGCTGCACATATTCTGGGGGGACATATTATGCACATATTATGGGTGCTTGTAGTAAGTTAATGTCCAAAAGAAACTTTGTTGCGTACCTATAATTAAACAGCAGAGACTTTGGGGTTATCGGAAGTGGCAGTGCTTGAGACGAGACTGGCTGGAGTTTGCAGGGCACTGGTGCACCTGCTCTCATTGGTCAGGGAAGATGCTGCTGTCAGAAGAAGATGCTCTTCTGACTTTGGGTCCCCATTTGTGCCGTTTTCTACCCCTACTTGACTTCTTACATCACAAACGGAGCAAAAGAAGAATAGCAGAGGAGGTTTTCTTGATACATGATATTATTAACAGTTTTTCTGTTCATTTATTCAGTCAACAGACATTTATGACTGCCTGCCATTTTTCTGGCCCAGTGTTACTACCCTCTTCATTCCAGTGCCTGGCACATGATAGATATTTTCAGTGTTGAGTAAAGAACTACTTCACTGAACATGCTGGAGCATAGATATGGTCATAAGCCATACGGGAGAGGCACGCTGGGGGTAGCGTGTATACAGCAGCAAGGGGGCTCCTGCACAGGACGTCACTGAGCTGGACCTGTGTTGAGCTGGATCTTGAATGGTAAATACGGACGCTTCTGCATAAAGATGATTACAATGAGGAGGTAAAACAGCACTTCCCCAGCAGAGAACAACATGTGTACAGCTGTTCTGGCACGGTAGCAGACAGTGAACGTGAGCTGCCTGAGCGCGAAGATGTGCAAGTTAAAAACAGAAATGCTGTGTGTGCCTGCTGTGGCCAGCCAAGGAATTTAGAATTCGTTCTGCAGAGGTGACTGAAAGCTCTGGTGGACTCATGTTCAAGGGCATGCTGGGGAGGAAGTGTGTGGTACAAGTATCATAAATTGTATGATGTGTTTGATGTGTGTCCGTGTGTTCATGTGTTGTGTGGGGAGTGTTGTATATGCAACGTGCATGCATGGTGTGTGGATTTGTATGTGGAATGGACAGGATAGTGTGTGTGTGTGTGTGTGTGATATATATATATATATTGGTATATGACTATGTGACATTTTGGAGTATGGTATATCA
The DNA here is from genome assembly GCA_902729485.2 of Mus minutoides. Classification (NCBI taxonomy): domain Eukaryota; kingdom Metazoa; phylum Chordata; class Mammalia; order Rodentia; family Muridae; genus Mus; species Mus minutoides. The sequence continues at coordinate 434,379 of LR750140.1, forward strand.
TGGTATAGCTGGTGTATTTAGTGTGTGGCGTTTTGATAGTATGGTGTGTATGTGTATATGTGATATATATGACTGGTCTATGGTGTGTATATGGTGTGTGATGTGTGTGTATTATGTAAGGTGCTGGGTATAAATGGTGTGGCATTTAAGTTTATATGTATGGTGTGGGTAGTATAGTGTGTATGGTAGATGTATGTTGTATGTACGTGTGTTCTATGATGTGTTGATGTGTGGTTGTATGAGTGGCATTTAGGAATACACACACACACACACACACACACACACACACACATACTATGGGTGTGCGTAGTGGGCCTGTGAGTATGCTGAAGCATGGATAGTGTGAGATGTATGTATGGTATGTGGGTGTCAGTATTGTGCTATGTGGCTATGTATGGTATAGGTAGTATGGTATGTACAAGGTGTGGGTATGATAGTGTGGGATGTGAGCTTGTGTGTGGCCAGGGTTGTCCTTGTCTTTCTGTGTTGCATGACTTGTGGGGAGAGCAGATGATCTGGAATATATGTCCCTTCCCCAAGAGACAGAAGTGGGGAGAGAGGCAACTTGGTTCCAGTAGTTTCCCTTGGTGCCATTGTCTTGGGGCCGTGTGACTGCTGTTAGCACCAGTGTAAAGGGAAGAAAGAAGAGCTGCACGAGGGAGAGAAGAAAGGTATTGTCCCAAGCTTGTTCGTCTATATCCACAGGCAGGCAGAAGTCAGAGAGGATTCTTGGAGAGCAGATCTGAGATCTGTCAGACAGGACTACTGAGTCCATTTCCGAGCTTCAGTTTTCTCATGATGATGGTGATAAACCTCATTGTTCTTTGTCTGGAAGTTCCTGGTTAATGATCCAACGAAGCTCCATTTTAGCCTTCAGGTTTGAACTCATCTCAGTACAGGGACTGGCACAGTGCTGGTTTCCTCAGTGAGGACCTATGCATTTAAAAAGCATCAAGGTGGCGCACGCCTTTGATCCCAGCACTCGGGAGGCCGAGGCAGGTGGATTTCTGAGTTCCAGGCCAGCCTGGTCTACAGAGTGACTTCCAGGACAGCCAGGGCTAAATAGAGAAACCCTGTCTCAAAACAAACAAACAAACAAGTATTAAGGAAATGTTGGATCCAACTAGAGAAGATGTCACTACCATGTGTTTTAGCTTGTTTATTCTAAAAATTACAACCCCAACTTAATTTTTCTTTTTTTTCTTTTTTCTTTTTTTCAAGACAGGGTTTCTCTGTATAGCCTTGGCTGTCCTGGAACTCACTTTGTAGACCAGGCTGGCCTCGAACTCAGAAATCCACCTGCCTCTGCCTCCCGAGTGTTGGGGATTAAAGGCGTGTGCCACCACGCCAGGCTCCAACTTAATTTTTCTAAGTAAATGATCATGTGTTTTTTTTTTTTTTTCTTCAGTTGGTGAATGTGAAAAGAATTCATTAGATTGAGTGAATATACAGACAGGGCTTCTGTGTCATATGCCGTTCAGGTAGGGTGTTGTCATTATCTTTGGGTGAGTCTGCAATAGGCCAGCAAGTGGTATGGCTCAGCCCCTGTGCTATGAATGACTTGGAGTTGGTTGCCTACTGTGGGTGATCGCTGGCCTAAGCTACGAGAACATGTTAGAATCCACTCAATGAAAGCAAGTACAGGACAGACTTCACAGCAGTCAAGTCAGCTCGTTTGTGTCTGCATAAACAGGAGAGGGCACATTGAAGGCTGGGAGGGCTGAGAAGTACCTGAAACTTCCCAGAGTCCTGCAGAGGTGTGGTTCTGAGGAGAATGGGCTGTACCAAGAAGAGGAGGCAGAAGGTGGTTAGTCATCTGCCAAGTGCCCATGTCGCTTCATTTGCCTGGCAAGATGGGGAGCTCAAAACTTAGTGTTTTTCATCATAGAATCACCTATTGAGCTTTCAGCCTGGTCCTGCCCTTTCATCCTTCCTAATGATTTCTCCTGAAGCCTAGCTGAACTCTTTCTCCACTCTTAGATTAAGATGCCGAATGAGGCGTCTCTTCTGAGCTAATTTTTTACTTCTCTGGAAGCTGCCCGAGGCAGGATTCTCCCAAAGAAAGCAGAATTTTCAGAACTAGAGCGAGTGCTGTCTCTTAGTATGCTGATCAAGATTCAGGTTTTTTCCTGAAGCCTGCAGCCCCAGAGCCAGTGTGGAGTGCCCAGAAACTGGCTTGCTTTCGGACTTCTCAGCTCTCAGAAGCCAGTCCATGGATTGTGTTGCCACTCCAGATTATCAACATATAATACAGTGTTACCATTTTAGTTTACTGGTTAAAGCTCAAATGATCGCATGGCTTCTATTTGGATGGTACCAAGACATGAACACACACTAATAAACTGTGGGGCCAGGGTTCATCAGGACACGCGAACTCCCCAACTACTCAAGAGCTGGGTGCTTTGCCAAGAAGAGGAGCCCTGGTAGTAATTCATCTCAAGGAGCTCCCACTCAACTTGTGGATGGAAAACAAACACAAATGTAATAGTTACGCCATATACAGCTGCTCCGTGTTATGATTCTACTGACAGAACCAGACCAGACTTGACCAAAGGGGCAAGAGCTGGGCTGTTTGTGAAGTATAAGATGAATGGGTGATGGCGGCTTGAGCGTAGCGTTTGGAAGATGTGCCTCAATGCTCAGGAGACGCTGGCCTCTTTTAGTATGTGTGATGCCAAGTTCACTAGGAAAATCACACATAGGAAGGGAGACTCCCTGTATGCGTCACATAAGGGGCAGGCATCACAGCCATTAATGGATGAGCATATGAGAGAGGGAGGTATGAGACAGATCAGGAATGGGTTCTGGGTCAATGCAGGTAGTCATCATTTACAGATGATATTTATAGGTAGGAAAACAAAACATTGGATCCTCTAGTACTTCTTAGCCTCTCCAAAGGTCCATGAAAGTCTGAGATGTTAATGGATCCCTTGTTCCTCACAGTGCAACGCTTTTGCAGGGAACATTGTTTTAGAACCTCATATGAAGCACCGGCTTCTAAAACATTGATCGGTAAAGACAATGTGGCTTAAGCTCGTCTTACCCCAAGTTTCATATACAGACAGATTCATTCTGGGGGCTTGACACAGACCCTCCGATTAAGGGTGTCACGGTGAGGCTAGACCCTTGTTTGTTCTGAGTCTGTTGGTGTTGGAGGTCTGTGGATCTGACTTTGAGCAGAGGGAATGCAGCATTAGTGCGGTGATGTAAAGCTGAGATGATGGTATGATGCTTTGGGCCTGCCTTGCAAGATTTTAGTTTGCACATGTAAACTTATACGGAAGTTGATGGGAAATTGATCCCCCTATAATAATGGATGTTTGAACAACTGTGGCTGCAAACTGTGCATCTCCTGGGCTGCTAGATGGGACACTGGTTGGCAGTCTGAGATTGCGATTGGACTCTCCTAAACCCAGATCCCATTCCACCATGTCCACTTCCTCTCAGTGTCATTTGGCCACTAGAGTCTTCAAGCTTGTGCTGTAAACAGAACACGTGGCTTTGTATTAGTTAGATGGGGCCATCTTTCTAGGTTGAACTTGCTGTGTGGGAGGAAGGTGATTTCCTGAGTCTTTTAAGGTAGCTTCACCAGTAGCATGAAGGAAGGCCTTTCCTTTGCTGACAGCCATCTTTGAGAGGCAAGGGTGACAGAGAAAAGACAAGTTGTACTGTGGTCAGTTGTACCTAGAAATCCCCACCCAGCTGGCTCCCCAGGCCTTGAAAAATCCCCACGGGTTGTTTTGCTCCAAGAGAATAATAATCTACCAGTGATGTTAATGACTCTCATACAATGGAACTGCTGGCCAAAAATCCTTCTCAAGCACTATTGAGCCAGTCAGGCACTGAGCCAGGGCCGCTCTCATCTTTACACTGTGATCACCCATTACACCACCAAACTTTTTATATACGGTTCTCAGCCATTATTCACTGCCTGATTCTTGGACACAGACTGAGGTGAGCCTGCCTTTGAGGCAGGCAGGCAGGCAGAGCTGGAGCCCTGTCATGGCACTGCCCTGAGCCTTTTGGATTGACCCTGTTGACATTTCCAAGTATTCTGATGATCCTTTCCAGGAGCCTCATTTCCTTCATGACCCCTGTGAGATGTATCGGCAGTGGTTTCTGGGTCAATCCGAGCAGTCGTGGTTTCAAAGATATTTATGTGTAAGAAAAGTTGTATGACGCCCCACCCTTTCCCAGTATCATCGGGGGCATAGAAAATGAGGTTCCTGAAAAGATACTGTTTTTTTTTCACATTTTAATTTTCCCTCTTGCTGAGAGACTGGAAAGGCGAGCTGGAAAGAACAAGAATGTGAATTCCAGAGGCCGGATCGGGGAACCTCTTCTCACTTCCTCAGCTTTTTCCTCACACAGCACAGACACTGGAATTTCTGAAACAGCACATCCTGATCTGTCAGTAGAATCGGTTGCATGTGTGCAGCATACATACATGAGCCACATTGACAAGCACTGTGTGCATTCCTGTCTGTGCACGGGCACCGGTGTCACTGCAGCAGTCAAGAGTGTGACTACAACGATGCTGTCGAGGAACTTGCACATTTTTTGAGGAGTTGGAGGAACAGAGACAGTTATCAAAGCCACCAGGTTAAGTGGTTGTTTCAGTTTGAAAAGGGCACAGGAGGAGAAGTTGGGCTTCATGGTGCATACCTGTAATTCCAGCACCCAGGAGGCTGAAGCAGGAAGAATGGAGATCTGAGGCTAGCCTGGGCTACCTGGTCATATCCTGTTTTCAAAAGTACAGGAGGAGGATGAGGATGAAGGGGGGGGTAGGATCTGTGTGTTGTAGGGATTGTTAATGTGCAGACTTTCTTGTACAGTATTCCAGAAGGGCATTCAAGCCATGATTTGTGCAGCTGGAGAGATGGCTAGCGTCCCAAAGTGAGTTTTGTACAAGCTTGAGGACTTGAGCTTCATCCAAAGCACATGCCTGGAATCCCAGACTGGGAGGAGGGTCCAGATGGGTACTGGGGGACCCCAGCTTTCCAGACTGTTTGGAAGGGCAAGCTCTACTTAGTAAGAGAACCTGGGCCCCTCCCATCTACTCCCCAAAAGGTAGAGAGTGATAGAGGAAGACAGCAACACATAATGTTGACCTTTGGCCTATGCGTGTGCACTTGTGTGTGCAACACATGCATACAACACACATGCACACACACACACACACACACACACACACACACACACACACGCTGTGATTTTCAAGCATTGGGTGGAGAAATGAGAACAGAGTTTTCGGAAGAATGGGAAGGATAGCACGCAGGGTTAATGTCCTTTCACTTTCCATTGTAAATTGGTGGGAGAGAGCTTTCTCTGAGAGGCCGCTGTGTTGGCGCAGCCACAGGAATTCTGCTGCCTGTCTCTTATTTAAGTTTTAATATAGCTTTGACAAAGCCCCTATTTCTTGCTGAGTCAAATAAAGAGTCTGGGGTTGGGCGATGAGTCTAGTGTGTGGCCTTAGAGTGGCTTCAGTGATTGACAGGCTTGGCTCTGGTGGCTGTCATCGAAGGGAGGTCTCTGCTGCGGTGCCTCAGGGTACACATGTTCAGTATCATTGTTCTGCCAGTGGAGTCTGACTTAGCCCAGGGTCCCCAGGAAAACAGAGCCCAAGGCAATGGTTGGTCATGCAGATGTTTTATTTTTGGGCACTGATCCTAGACAATAGGAAAAAGAGCCAGGAAGAGAGAAATGACAGAGAACCTGGATGCCCTATGATACAGCTGCTCATTGCCTAGGGCAGTGAGGGCTTCTTTCCCCAGATAGGCTCCAAGGAGCCATGTGGTGTGTGCTTTAGAAGTGGCCAAGGGATAGAGAATGTGGCTGGTATACTGGTCCAGTTTTCCCTAGTCCAGGACAGTCCCGAGGTTAAGTCTGAGCCTCTAGGTTTGCCTACATGAGCTCTCAAGCATGTCTTCAGGTCAGGATATGAGAGAAACCCTACTGCAGAGTTTTATGTTGAAAGTGCACCACTGGGGCGCCATGCTTGTTAGGAGGGCAGCAAACTTTGTGGCACAGATGAGGATTTGGTAGCAGAAGTGTGACCCCAAGCTGTTGAATGCAATAGAAATAGCTCTGCATTAGCGGTCCTAAAACCTTAGGGGAGGCATTGCTCATCAATAGCGGCCAGGAAGGACTTGGACTTCAGCAGACTTGGAACCACGCATGAGTAGGGACACTGTATGCTCACCTCCCGCTAAACTCCTGAATAGATACAGCTGTTATATTCAGAAACATCATGCTCCGTTGGCCAGATGCTCTCTGGAGACTGAGATGAAGTTCTGGATGCACACTTTGAAGAGATGCACGAGTCACGACATGGCCAGGGGAGAGAGGGTGGTGAGAAACCCCATTTGGAAATGCAGGAGTCTGAGAAGAAGGTGAGAAGGGTACTGTTTGCGGTTGGCCACTTGGGAACTGCTTTGGAGTAGAGGAGTTGAATTTTCTATCTAGATAGCAGCCAGCTCAAAATAATGGATGACTGTCTGGATTCGAGCTACCCAGACTCTGAGGATACACAGAAGAGGAGACTGGGTATCAAGAGAGGAAGAGGAGACTTGGGCTGGGCAGAGAATCATACTTCTAACCAAGATAGACTCTTACTTAATAAGTTCCTGCTCTGTGCCAAGCATCTTCCTGAGTGATTTGCCCATAGTGCCTCAGTCACTTAGGGGATGGGGGGCATGCTGCTCCACTTAGAAAAAAAACTCAGAGCATCCCTGCATCTCTCCACTGCAGGGATCCAGGCATATTCATTAAGAAAAGAAGCTGTGCCCTTTTGGGTGACTTCTAAAGTCCCTTCTGAGTTGAAGATTCTATAGCTTTTATGAGTCATCAGGAATTAAGAATAGAGGAACCGAACTATTGGAAGAGGAAGAGGGGGACCATGGGGAGGGGCAGGAGCAAAGAGCGGATGAGCATCGCTAAATGACTTCTGGCCTGTTCATTCCTGCTATCCTTCTGGGTGGCTCGGGTCACTGATGTGTGGCTTGTGGTTAGTGAGTTACACCTATAGAGTAATTTTGTCCTCTTTTGAAGTAGGCAGCGGGGCAAGCTAGGTCGGCAGATGACCAGAGCTACCACATTTAAGGAAGGATGTAAGGAGATGAGTGGAATATTGTTGCTTTTCCTTTGAGCATTTGTTGCCGCTCAAAGCTCTTGAACTTTTGCAGCATGTCAGGGTTGGGCTTCTGGATGAGGAACGCTCAACCCAAACTTGTGTCCTCCCTCCCCCCTTCCATCCTCTTTCTCATTTCTCTTAGCACTTTGTGAGTGCTGAGCACCGGGTAGATACAAACTTTCCCCAATTATCAAATGGATGAATGGCACCGGAGCAGAACCAGTGGTGGGAAATTAAAGCAATCTATTACAGTAGATAATGCACTCAGCTCGCAGACAGGACACTCACACACAGGACGCCCGCACACAGGAAGTGCTTAACTGCTGTCTAACGTTTCCATCGTATAAGCATGGAGGCTTAGGGTTCAAGTGGTTGGCTATGTGGCCGAGGTGACCAGGATGCTTCCTAATCCCACGTTTGAATGTGCCATCCCACGAATGCCGAAGACCTTTCTGATACCTAAGAGAAATAAAAACATTGGGATTTAAAAGAAAAAATATCAACCGGGTCTGACGATATGGCTCATCTTATATAAGTGAGGCCCTGGGTTCAATCCCCAGCATAAATAAATAAGAAAAATACTTTAGAATTTGTAACGTTAGCCTTTAAGTATTTGCTGTAATGTTTTAGATATTTAAGCTAGGGTATATTACTCTGGACTTGCCTATTTCATTATCTCTCTGTGTCTTCTATTTTTATCCTGTGTACCTTGGTCTCTTCTTCAATAGTCTTCCTCTTTTTCTTTTTTCCTCCTCCTCCTCCTCCTTTTCTTTTAATGTAAAGGGTATTCTTATGAATTATCTTCTTTCCTTAAGGGGAACGGATGCTTCTGCTGCCTCTGCATGGGTGGCAGGACTTTGGGAGGGAAACAGGCTTTGCAAGTCTGAGGAAAGACTCCGGGAATGTGTTACTCAATAGTGCACGAGCCCTTGACTTTGACAAAGTAGGAATGGCTGGCTTAGATTAAGATCTCTTTAGGACCTGCAATGCAAAGGTTTTTTTTAGGGCCTGGCTCGAGGGCTATTAATCAAAATGGGCTCTCCTCTTGCCTGTAAATGGTGAGGCATTTCTGAATATTAATTTACAAGACATGTTACAAAAACAGCTGGTCAAGACCTTTTCTGCTACAGCCTTTTGTCGAAGATCTGGGAAGACAGACCCAGGTCAGCTATGGGCACCTGTTTGCAGGAAAAGGACTGCAGTTACTCCCAGTTGCTCTCTAACCACTTGTGACCTAGATTTTGATGTCTGACAATGTTCTCCTGGTTGACTCTTACCATACTGGACAACTTTTTGTATTGGGGATGAGAGACAGTCTCTTTACCCACATTTTAAAGATGACCATCATTAAACTGATCTTGAGATCCTCTCAGGAGCCTCCTTTGTTTCTCTGTTCATAATAAATTGAAGGTGTGTGTGTGTGTGTGTGTGTGTGTGTGTGTGTGTGTGTGTGTTCATGTGTCTGAACACATGCGCGCACACTTTGTGGTGTTACGTACGCAGAGAATTTGATGTCAAGTGTCTTCCTCCATCTCCCCAGCCCTACCCCGCCCTTTTTTTGGAGACAAGGTCTCTCACTGAACCTAGAGCTCACAAAGCTGAGCTAGACTGACAACCCAATGAGCTTCAGTGATTCCTCTACCTCTGCCCCCAGCGTGAACATTACAGACAGGCACCACTGAGCCAGGATTTTACTGTGGGCGCTGCAAATCTGGACTCGGGTCTTTGGGTTTTCACAGCAGGCTCTTCACACAGTGTGCCATCTCCCCAGCTCCTGCGGGTTTTATTTTTATTGGATGACAACTAGCAGTCGTATTTTGAATTTGCAGAGTGGTGTGTAGGAAGGCTTGGCTGGATTTTAGCATGTTTTATCCACAGTTCCAGTAACGTCCTCTGGGTTTATGCGGAATCTGACTCAGCTGTTCTGAAGTTAGCCTAGATCCCAGCAGGAACTGGGTGTCATTCATGACTGCCTGCTGCTTGTGGGAGGGGATTTCATTCATCTACTGCATAGGCACATCCTGACTAGGGGTTCAATTGTGTGGGGGTGTGGATGTAGTCAGTCTGCTCTTCCAGCTCCTCCACAGTGTGCCTCGTGTCTTGGGGCTGGCCATCATCTTGCATGTACCTCTGTGTAGAACTCCAGGAGAGGACTGATTCTGTCCAGCTCAGCTTGCCTTCAGTGGACCCTAGTGTATCTCCCGTCCTCTAATACCATGTCTTGTACGGGGAGGGTCTTAGTGCCTTGCTTGTCCATTTTGAGACAGGGACTCACTATGTATCTTTGGCTGGCCCAGAACTCACTATGTAGACCAGATTGGCCTTGAACCCATATAGATTTGCCCGCCTTTGTCTCCTAAGTGCTGGGATTAAAGATATGTACCACCCTCAGAACATTATGTTGTTGTTTTAAGAAGAGATAAAATGATGCAAAGACATGTAACTCCTAGCTCCATTCCAGAAGATATTAGCCATTTAGATTGTGAGGGAAGTAGGGAGGCTTAAAGACGCCATAATAGGCACAAGACGGGGTTGTTGTCAAGAAGTTTGTAATAAAGACTAGGTGAAAATACAGGCTTGGGACCTTGGCTTAGAAGCATGTTTTAGAAGCACGTTGCCTTCTAAATTCTATTTACACTTCTGGGCCCTTGTCAGTGAGAGGAAGCTTCCTCTGTGGACGACATAGGCCTACTAGCAGGATTACACACACACACACACACACACACACACACACACACACACACACGCCTTTGTAAACAACATCAATGTTATTTATTTATTTATTTATTTATTTATTTATCTAATTTATTTACAGGAGGTTGACAACAATGCAGATGTTCAAAAGACCAAGGCAGATAATTATATTTGGTTCCTCCTCCCCTCCATTAGCAAGAACAGAAATTGAAGCATGATTCTTTGAATGAGCAATGATCACCTGGGTCTGAGGGAGCTGGGATTATAAACTGTGGGCAGAGACCCCTGTAATCTAGCCTTTCTGTAACCTGTGCAGGTTAACTTTGTGTCAGTTTTTGTGCTTCTAGTTCATTACCTAGTTGCATACTCTCTTTATGTACAAAGGACACAAAGATCACTGCTAAAGAATTCTTTTCAAAGGAGATGGGGCTGGAGAGATGGCTCAGTGGTTAAGAGCACTTGTTGCTCTTACAGAGGACCTGGGTTTTAAACCCAGAACCTACATGGTGGCTTACAACCCTCCCTGACTTCAGTTTCAGGAGATCCAACAGGCACCCCTGTGGTGCACATATATACATTCAGGCAAAGAATTCATACATACAAAATAATTTTTTAAGTATTTAAAAAGAAAAGCTTTAGAGGAAAGTTAGACAAAAATCATATATTGTGATAAGTGTCCCTGCCTATAAATATCCCAGTATGGATATAAATGGAGTCTTTACATTAGAAATTCAAAGATGAATTCTATACATTAGTTAGTGGTCTGCAATCTTTAATTGTTTTAATTATCATTTAAAAGAATTGCCTGTAAAAAGATAACCCTTTGCAAAAGCTGTCGTTTAACCTGAAATTATCTCCAGAACTTTAAGTATTTTTCTTGCATACTTCAGCTAAATAAGAAAATAATTGTGTCTCTCTTATCACTCTTTGGTATTATTTCTACCTGTGCCCCCCTTTGAAGGTTGGAAGAGCGTGAGGTTCCTTGTCAGAATTCTTTGTTGTTGTTTAAACAGGGCCTCTCTGTTGTCACATTCCTTTTGGGGGCAGAATGAGCAATGCTCGCGCATTTTCCAGATTTCTGTGGCATTTGCAGATGATTTGAGTTTAGTTAAAACTCTAAAACCCAGAACAGTAAGGTCCAACTCGAGTCTCATGCAGTTGAGATGTTCAGTGTCTGGCTGCTGAGGTGACAGTCAGTATAACGTGTACATACTTAGCTCCATACTCTCACCAGCAAGAGTTGGTTGAGAATATCTGTTGCTTTTTAAAAGCCTCTCTCTTATTTTCCCACTGAAGGAGGAAGAGGCTCTCCAGTGTTTAACATTTTGCAATTTCACTGACCTCTGAGTTAGAGTGGAGTGTGGTATTCATTAGCAGTTCAGTGCTTGAATAGAGCAGAATTGTTTTCCTAAGACAAAGAAAGAGGCACTTTGTTGTTCGTTCCCTGACCTTTCCATCCCACCTCTGTACATCATGGCTGTGCACTTGGTAGGCTGGCTAAGATGCTGGAGTGAAGGAAGCCACCAAGATGTACCAAATAAGAGCAACCTAAGGGTTCTAGGTTGGACCTTGGATGGGGAAAGCAAGACTATAAGTAACAGAATCGGAAGAGCGTGTTGCATTTGGATGTGAACTGCACACTAGGACATGTCCTGGTGTCAGTTATCAGCATCCTTGTGTTAGAGCCCCTTGATCATGTTAGGAAATGAGATCATAGTGGTTGCAGACTGAAGTCTATTGGTGAAGGATTGTGGTGTCCTCAGACTGGTATCTCCAGTGTAAAGCTATAAAGATTGAGGATTGATAATTTCCCTGAAAGGTGGAGTCAGCTGTACTACAGAGTTAACTTTGAAAGGATTTTTAAAGGAGAAAATTAAGCTGTTGTTACATTAAGCATTTAGCTAGCCTCTCAGAGCTTCTATGCCAGAGCACTGGGTTTGGGAGGCAGAGCTTGTATGCCTCACTGTTGGTCTGATATTCATGTTACCCATGAATATCAGGATATAATTTTACCCAAACTAAAAGATGTTACTCATGGTACATCTGTGAAGTGAAGTTAACTAGAATGCCTGTAACTCCATTATTGAATCTGGTAACTCCATGCCTGAATAGCACTGTCCCAAGTCCCTAGGTGTGGGTGGCCCAGAGGTACACGTCTGCAATAAAGGACATCTCTGATCTGGTCTGAACATAGAGCCAGACTGTGTAACTAGGCATGATCTCTTTGTCTTCCCTCTGATGGGTCATGGATCTGTTCCTTCTCCACCTCTCTGTAGCTGGAAGAATATTTTAAAGGGAGTCACCCACATCCTGACACTCCTTGGCAATTTTAAGATCTTCTCCCAACACTCTGGAGTAAAATGGATACTGGAATCTATTTTGACAGCTGTTGAAAAGCGAGGCTGTTTTTACAGGAGGTTAAAGAGGGTATTTGTAACACTCACACTTCAAGAAACCTTTTGAAAAGGTGTGCCTCTGTTCAGGCGAGTCTTTTGCAGAATTTAAATGGCTTTGGTTTTCACAGTTATATTACACATCACATCAAATGTAAAGGTTTCAAGGATCCTATAGCTAGCCACGATGCTTTTGATTAATTTCTACCACCAGTATAGCAGTAGTATAGTATGATGTTTTCAACGACAGTGCCTTTCCGACTGTATCGTCTCTAAAAATAGCCAGCCTGTTATCAGCAGTCCCACCGAAAGCCCCCCTCCTTAAAAATGACCTTTGAGCAGTTTCATTAGGAATGAATATTTATAGCAGTTTGTTGTTGAGCTGCTAAGAGAGGCTTGGTTCTAGATACGGTAACAGGTGGCTCCCGTCAGCCTGCTTCCGCTGATAGCTGATCAGATGAAATGCTGCCTGACTTTACCACTGGACTGCGATTATGTGCTAGACTGACATTTTTGGCAAGTTGTGTTCCAGTGTTGAGTTCCGCATCCACAATATGACATCATATGTATGTAGTGGTGGGAAAGAAAGCTTTTCCAACCATTTGTGACAGCTGAGGGGAAAACACTAGGGTCTTCAGGAGAAGACAGAGGGGCCAACTCTCTTCTGAACTAGAGGTTTAGGGCAACTGTTCCGGTTAACGCTTTGAATTGAAATTTCCTTTGATCTCAGATCTCAGACCTGCAGCATTGAAGGGGGCACTGTTGAGTTAAGCATCTTCAGAGCGCTTTACCCGTAGGAGCACAAAATGGGACTTGATAGACTGAACTGGACAGCCAGTTAGGGCTATTGTTTAACCTGGGCATAACTTAATGATTTGGAATAAAAGGTCTTTCCATTACTGCCCTCTACCCAATTGCCTGGCCACACAATTACCGTGTTTTCAGATTTAGAAAAAAGTGTTCTGCTCTAGGGTTACACTAAATAAGCATATAACATAAAGAACTTTAAGTGTTAAATGGATCAAGTAAGTTTTGGCATGTGAGATAGTTCTTTTGTTTCCATTTTTTTAAATTGAGATTATAATTACATTTCTCCCTTCCCTTTCCTCCCTCTAAACCTGTGGTTCTCAACCTGTGGGTTGCGACTCCTTCACAAGGGTCACCTAAAACTATTGGAAAGCACAGATATTTGTATTACAATTTATAACTGTAGCAAAATTATAGTCATAAAAGTAGCAATGAAATGATTTTATGGTTGGGGGGTCACCACAACGCGAGGAACTGATTAAAGGGTCTCTGTCTTAGGAAGGTGGAGAAGCGCTGGTCTAGGCTGGACACAGATCCTTCCTCGCTCTCCTTCAAACCCATAGCCTCTTTCATAATTGTTACTGCGTGCTTATATGTTCACAGGAGCTGTTTAAGAGAAGATACATTTATTAGCTACACCATCTCTACACAGTCTTATCAGTGTTACAAATCAGATCCTAGAAAACTGGGTAGAAAGGTGTTTCATTTTGTTTCATTTTTAACAACCACATTCTTAGAGGAAGAACTGTATTTCTACTGCAGAAATTTGACAAAACACATAACAGCATAATTCTTCAGGTTGTAAAACACCTTTTTTCTTTTCTTCAAGTCCATAATACTCTGATCATGGGAACATATTGCACAAAATATATGTGCATTTTTTAGAGAAGACTATATCAAAACTATCCTTGACTCTCATACAGGTCTAGTATTTTAATGACTGTTGTAAATTCTGTAACAACATTTTAATGACCATGTAGTGTTCTGTTTTATGACAGGGTCACTTTCATCATAGACTTGGACCTTCAGGTTATTTACCTTTTTATATTTTTAACAATGCTGTAATAAAAAATATTTTAAAGCACAGTTATTAGTTCAGAATATATGTATCTATAAGTGTATTTTCTGGGTCATACTTTTGGATTTGGGTTTGCTAGCCAATGTATCTTTTTGCAAGGTTGGGCCTGGGCACCCTCCTGTGAAGGAGGCTTACTGCCACACTCTCCTACAGTGGCTGCTGTGGCTGAAAGGTCTCGCTTTCTTCCACAGGATGCCCTTACTGGATCCCTTTAGTGGCATTTCCCATGTTTGATGGTTCAGTTACAGTTTGTGTTCATGCTCCAATTTTTTTTTCTGTTACAGCTTTCACTTGATTCTTGTTAATTCATTCGTTCTCTGTCATATATATCTTTTCTTTGATCAAGGATATATATATATATATATATATATATATATATATATATATATATATATGTTGTTTTTCAGCTGGGTTTAGTGACATGCTGAGGCAGGAGGATCACTGTGAGTTTGAGATCAGCCTAGAGTACATAGAAAGATTTTTTGTGTGTCAGAAAATCAAATCAATCCAAACCAAACAAAATAAACCAAACCAAATCAAAGTTTATGTTTTCCCCCAAATCCTGTGGTTGGTTTTCTGATCATAGGAGGAGGTAATGATTAAATTGTAAATTAATCCTCTCACAGGGGTTTAAAAATTGTTAAATTTTCAATCTTAGTATGTTAAGAGTTATGGATTTTTTTGCATTGGCATTTGAAGACTATATTAAAGAACTCAAACAAGTGCTTTTATTTTAGTTACAATTTTACAGTTTGGTCTATTTAATACCAATTGAAGACACATTAGTGATAAGACAAGAGTTAAAATGGATAAATGACTCCATCTGTGTGATACACGTGAGTGGTATACTTAAAAATCTGCATCTGTCTTAGTCATGGTTTGTATTCCTGCACAAAACATCATTACCAAGAAGCAAGTTGGGGAGGGTTTTTTAGCTTATATTTCCACGCTGCTGTTCATCACCAAAGGAAGTCAGGACAGGAACTCACACAGGGCAAGAACTTGAAGGCAGGAGCTAATGCAGAGGCCACGGAGGGATGTTGCTTACTGGCTCCTTTCCCCTGGCTTGTTCAGCCTGCTTTCTTATAGAACCCAAGACTACCATCCCAGAGATGGCACCACTCAAGATGGGCCCTCCCCCTTGATCACTAATTGAGAAAATGCCTTACAGGTGGATGTCATGGAGGCATTCCCTCAAGGGAGGCTCCTTTCTCTGTGATAACTCCAGCTTGTGTCAAGTTGACACACAAAAACCAGCCAGTACAGCATATAACTTAAGGTATCCATGTAAGTATTAAGATGTCACTAGTATGCAGAATTGTTTAGTAAATCACATGATGTCAACATCAGTCAGTGATACTCCCTAAGCAGCACAAGATGGCTGGGGCTCGCCAGTCAGTGATGCTCTGAGGGAAGAAGAAGGCCGATGTCCACTCCTTTCCCAGATCACTTATGTTTGTTTATTCCCACTTTTTCTTATTCCTTTTGTCTTGTGTGCATTCAGAGCTCTAGTTTTTGTAAGAAAGAACAAATACTCTGCTAGAAGTGACCTCCCTCCAACTGGACCCCACCGTTGGGTAGAAGGCATAGCTGTGTCCCTAACTGGAAAGCAAAGCTCATGGCTTTGGTTTGTTCTGCACGGTCTGTGAGTCATGGCATCGGCTTTATTTCTCATCTGAGGCAGATGGTCCCCCAACTGACTGTCTCTGATGCTTGTATGGCTCACTTCTTTGGGTCCCCCCCAGTTTCTGCCTGTATATATCCTAAAGAAAGCCAAGATGACCACCCTCTAACCCCTCCTTTTAGATGTTTGGTCTGCTTTATACTGATTTAAGTGTGCTGTGAATCCTGAATTCCTTAATTCACACTATTCTTTACCATGTTACCTTTGAATGGAAGTATCTGTCTATTATCAGAACATCCACCCAGAATGAAAGGCCCATGCAAAGAGGGTGCTGGAATTTTCCACTCTTCTTCCCCCTACCTGAAATCTATCTCAGAGGTGCTATGCTATAAAAGACAAGGAGGCGCTAGCCATCCTCCCTTTTCTGTCTCTCAGTGTCACTGTGTTTTCTCTTCTTCTCGGGTCACACACCTGGTCAGTTGTGCCAGGTCCTTCCAAGAAATGGCACTGCATTATTTTCATGACCTTCCTATGAGTGACATAAAAACACAGATGAAGACAATTTGTCAGCCCAATGGGCAACGTGCTGTCACAACAGAGCAGGTAGCACTTTCCAGACATGGCAAAGGCAGCCCTTGGCTCTGCAAAGCAGGCAGGCAGTCATGGGAAATGCTCAGGGGCACTTCCCGCTCAGGCTTCTTCAGCTGCTTCAATAACCACAGGACTCTGAGCCTCAGTTCCCTGAGAGCTGCACCACAGAGGACGCAGAGGTTAGAGTTCATGCCATGCCTTGTGTATCTCAGTCACTGCAGTATCCTCTATGTTCTCAGTCAGTGCCCCTCACAGGTGGTACCCAGGAGGATGCACAGGGGTTTTCAGCACACAGTGATGGAGATACCCAGCTCTGTAATGTGTGAGACGGTCATGAAAGGAGAAACCATCCCACCCGAAAGCCAGAGGTGCTGACTCCAGCTCTATCCAGTAGCTTGAAGCAAGGCTGTTGCTGGTGTCTAGGGGACTATGCAGATGTGTGGTGGTAGTTGGGTTTTACAATGTTAAGGGGTAGGTTAGTGGTCTTTGCCAGTGGGGCCAAGGATGGTAGATGCTCTGGGAAGCTCAGGGCCGTTGCTTTTCCCATCCTGCTCCAGTCTGGATGTCTGATAGCACCTGCTCTTTAGGCAAAAGTAGTGCTTGCACAAATGGAGGCAAGTTTGCATTGTGTCTCGAGACTCTCCCAGGAGTCATTGCTCACACTGACATCCCTACTTGTGATGCTGAAATTGGCATGACAATCTGCATGCCCAGTAATCCCAGTGATATAGCCGAGGGACAGGATCTGGCCACTGCATTGGGTCTCTTAAAAGTTTCTGCCTGAATACTTACTTTCATATTGCATCTTACAGTCATATGAATGATTTTCCTTCCCTTTCCCCCTTACAGTGAGGTCACAGTGATTGGTTAAAACGATATGCTGATTTAGATTTGATATCTGATTTTCATCTTAGTCTAGTCAAGGGGGCGTGAACAGACTGGTGACTGAACTCTTCCACCCGCCTGCATTCTCCGTCACGTAGCACGGGCCACTCTTCTTTATGAACTGTGCTTTTCCAAAGTGGCTTTCTCTCTGTGCTCTGTTTTCTTCCCCCTCTGAGTGTGCCTCATCTTCCCTTCTGAGTCCCACCCAGCCATCAAAGCCAATCTCCCTGGCACCCTGGTGACATCCTCTCCCCACGTCTGTTCCAGCACTGGTGTTTTCTATTCCTTCAGAGCCACCCAGCGTCTGTAGGACCTCCTTCTTCTGCTCCCATCTACAGCCTGGTAGCGTTCGATATCATCCTACAGTGAAAATTTCTCCTCAGACAGCTCAGCTGAGAGCCACCTACACACTCAGTTTTCTTTATCCCTCATACCCATGGGCTGGCCGCCCCTGTCTTGCCCACAGTATGTATCTTTCCTGACCTTTCATTCTGCTAGTCGCTACAGTGAACAGTGTCACTGCTAAGATAGTTCTTAAGGCTATCAAAGTAGCAGCAGAGAACTGTTCTCTCGGCCCCTGCTGCTTGAGCACTGTACATGTGCAATGCCGTGTACTTTGCACCGTCTGCTCTGTGTTCACATTTGAGAAAAATAAGTTTTACATACTTCGTAGAGTTTGTATTTTGCTTTTTTTTCCCTGATACATTTCACTTAGTGCTCTATCAAGAGCATCTTTCTAGATCACTGGTGTTGGAAACATATCTACAAAAAGTGCAAAAAGCATGATGCTGTTGTCACCCCTAAAGTCAACCGCTGTAGGAGTATGTCCTCCTTCCATTCCTTCAAAAGTGCCTGACCTTCTCAGCCATGTGTCGGTTATTGGAAATTTGGGTGGTTTCTAGTTTTCTCTAACTATACTTATGCTTTACTCCTTCTGGTCACAGCTATTGTTATCACACTTGTTTCGTAGAAACCCAATTAACTTCTCTAGAATTAACTATTTCTTGATTATCATTAATGTCATATTTCAAAGGTTTTCTCTTTTTACTGTATTTTATGTCTACAACTGTTTTTATTGTTATTTTTCTTTTCTCTATTGATCAAGGATTTCTTATGTAAGTCAGAATGAGTTATAGGGTTCAGATGGGCTGTAATAACAAGCTATAGTTTTCTATGTATTTTTCAAAAGAGAAGATTAACACTGGAGACTGGTGGTGTAAGAAGGTGGCTTTTACCACCTTCTCCATAGCTAATGGAAGCATGAGGAGGAGAGAGAAGTGAGGGAGGGGGAGGGGAGGCATCTGACAGACGGTAAGCTCTGCCCAGTGGAAATTACAAATATTTAATTGTGATTGAAAAACGGTTTCCCTTTAAAGACTGGAAGTGTGCTATTGAAGCTAAAGGCATTTGAGAGCAGTGTGCACAGTTGTTCTCCTGGGGCCACTTTACACTCATAACATATCAAGGGTGCCTAGTATTTAGAGGACCCAGCCTCAGAGTGGAAGAGGTGCTTTCTCAGACTGGACAGGTGGAGTCCTTTGGTCTGGTTTGGTCTGGTCTGGTCTGGTCTGGTCTGGTGTGAGTCTTGGGAGGATGAACCATGGGGTGGAGGCAGAGCTTGGTGAGTTCACTAGTGCCTCATGGGAATGCAGGAAGGATGACCATTTTTCCAACTCTGATGGGATTTCTCCTGCAATATCTGACGATTGCCTACCCAAAGGAAGATGACTCATGTGCTCATCCACTCTAAGATGTCCATGTTTCTTCTGTTATGTAAAAAAAACCTAAAACCTGTAAGATTACTATTTTAAAAAGTAGATTTCCAGGAATGTATAATAGAGTCATGGAACACAGAGAATGAGTCTCCCCACAGTTCAGGGAGATGCATCTTGATAGTCAGTATCCCTATAGTAACATATTATCTTCATTAAGCAAGAAACAAAAAAAAAATGCTACTTTTAACTCTATGGTGTTAATTGGATAACCATTGAGTGCTCTGACTGTTGAAGTATGAGCACACAGGCGTCCCTCCTGGTTAGCACTAATACCAGGCGAGGACTTGTCAGGTGTGGAAAACTGCACAAGGGCTCCAAACCCAGGTTTTTATTACTACTCAAAGGTGAAATTGTTCTGGTGAATCAATTCCGTGTGTGGTTGCACCTTTCCTTTGGGAATGTGCTCAGGCACCAAATGACCCAAGAATGAGTTTAGGAGCTTGATGGTGATGGTGCACACCTTTCGTACAGGAACTCAGGACACAGAGGTAGTCAGATCTCTGAGTTTGAGGTCAGCCTGGTCTACAGAGTGAGTTCCAGAATAGCTGGGGCTACACAAAGAGACCCTGTCTCAAAAAAACCAAAGGTGAGGAAAAATTTAAGATGTTAAGTGTCTTGGCATACCAACATAACAGTAACTTTAAGCTTACTTTTTTTTTTTGCATTGGAATTTAAGTAACAGAGGTATGCATGGTGGACATATAACTAATTTAATTATTTATTTAATACAGTATTTAACACCATCCCTGGCCCCAACTTGAAAGCACAACTAGAAAGGCAAGAGGTCACTAATCTCAAGAAACCTAGCAACTATGCGACTCTGGGTTTAGAAGATGAGATAATGCTCATTAGAAGTTCCCTTTGTGTCAGGCTTTGAAGGTAACAGGCATCTTGTCATGCTGAAGAGAGGGAGATGTTCCAGGCAGATGGAGGGGCATGAGCAACATCATACACTTTTATTGTCCTATGACCAAGACTAGCTTATGGTGCATGGTAAGTAATTATCAACAGAGGGAAGAAGCGAGATTTAACTGTTGGGTCAGAGTGATGGCTCAGCAGTTACTAGCACGTGTTGCTCATGCAGAGGAACTGTGTTTGGCTTCCAGCACCCAAATGATGGCCCACACCATCTATAACTCCCATTCCAGAGACTCCAATGACTCTACGAGTTACCTCCTTAGTTACCTAATATAGTTACCTCCTTAGTTACAATGAAAACCTCAGGGATGGTCATAAGAGGATCTGAGGGTCTTTGTAGTCTATATCTCTCTCATTTGTCTACTACTACTACTACTGCTGCTGCTGCTACTTCTACTACTACTGTTGTTGTTGTTATTGTTGTTGTTGTTATTGTTGTTGTTGTTATTGTTATTTTGAGATAGGGTTTCTCAGTGTAGGTCTGGCTGTCCTGGAACTTACTCTCTAGACCAGGCTGGCCTCGAAGATCTGCCTGCCTCTGCCTCCTGAGTGCTGGGACTAAAGGTGAGCCCCATCATTGCCTGGCCCTAGTGTCTCTCAATACAGATTGTCAATGTATGATACTTGGGAATGGAAGTACTTGGACTAAGTAGAAAGCTGAATGTATTTAGCGACGGTAACTTGAAGAAGAAACATATTCTAGCATTTCTTGAGTGGCATTGCTCATTCAAAGCAGTATGAAATTATCGATCTGTATGTGGATGTTTTAGGAGAGTAAGAAGAGGTCCTTTTCCCGTGGACCACACATGACACCTACATTATATTTGCAGCAGGAGGACACTGTCACTAGTTTTCATGATAACTGCTCCGGAGAGAGGTTAATGGTTTTAGGGCCTTAATAATTCAGGAGTGTGATTGAGAATTTAGAAACTGTGGAATGTTTATTTTCAACAGGAGGGAAAAATCAATCAAGGTATCTGCACTCCTGTCTCTCTCCTGTTGTACAGTTAGTCTCATGGGTCTGGAAGGGAAGGATCCTGGTTGGGTCTGCTTATTTTGGTAACTAGACCATGGAGTGTGGCTTGGACAGACTTTCCCATATCAAGGAAGTGTCTTACAGAGAAGATGTGATGTTTCAAAATGGATACACAAGTAGATGCTAGGGCATAGCTACCACCGTGGTAGGCTGGGTTTAGAGAGCCCAGCAAAGAGGCAGAAGATCCCATGCACAACAACAGGAAAGGGGCTCTAGTGAAATCCGGGGAAGAAGGAGCATCTATCTTGGGGAAGGCTGTAGACAGGTGCCTGCACCATTGCCACGGTAGTAAACACTCCCCCCTTCCTCCCTTTCTTTCCTTCCTTTGCCTACTGGGATCCCATTGTTTAACTCAAAAGGACCCAGAGCACAGGACTCAAAAGCTGTAGTCCAAGATGGCTGCCTACCCATGGATACAGAGAAATGGAGAGGGTGGAGAGAGAGCTGGAGGAAAGAGAGGTACAGCTAGGAGAGAAGGTTATCCATCAGGCTCCATCCAGAGTAGTACTGGCCTCACCTTAGACTTTGGAAGTCACCAAACGGGCACCTCACAAAAGGGCATCTGAAGTGGTTCACACAGCAGTTTCTCCAAAAGGAAAACAAACCAATAAACAAAATCAAACCTAGTACCCAAATTACCCCCTTTAGCTGGCTTTGGGGTGGTTCACTTTGAACCACCTTGAAAGGTAGATTTGTCGTGGGCATTCCCACGTGGGACAGTGTGTCGTCATGGGCATTCCCACACGAGACAGTGTTTGCCTTGCTTAGTAGGAGCTGACCCCTACAGATCTGGGCACCCCTCCCTTTACCCCTGTCCCACCACTCCTTCTTAGAGTCTCAAATCTACCTTACTTCCACCTGTAGACATTCAAGGTCGTGATCTCTGGCCTCAACAGAGCAGATCTGAGAAGGAAGAAGTCTGAACACAGTCTAGAGTCCTGACCTAAAGTGGCTACATTGTATTGTCTGCTAAGGCCAGTCCTATGCTACCAGAGGCTCTTCAGTCTTTACCCTCTGCAAATGTTACACGTACACACACAGAGACACAGCAGTGTTTCTAATCCTACTTTTCAATTACATGAAACCAAAAAAGCAAACATGAGCATTTTTGTAAGCATGAGATGACAAATTTTGTAGAGGTACCATAACTACAGAGATTATGGTAGAGAAGTTGTTTCTGCTCTTTCATCATTCTAAAATATGACAACATACCTTTTTATTTACAATTAAATATCTTACATCTTATCATCGTAGTCGTCATTGTCATCATCATCATCATCCTCGTGTGTGTGTGTGTGTGTGTGTGTGTGTGTGTGTGTGTCTGTATATGCAAGTGGTGGTCAGAAGGCAATTCTAGTTCCATTCTCCTTCCACCTTTATGCAGGTGGTACAGGTCATTGAACGCAGGTCATCAGGCCTGTGTGGCAAGTGCTTTTACCCTGTGAGTCATCTTGTCAGCCCTTTATACACATATTTTGAAACACTCATCTGACCCTTTAGGAAAAAGCAGAGTTGCTGTGTCAAAAGTTATCCTTCCTCTTTTTCACTGCCCTTAAAAAATATTTATTTTCCCGGTTTTGAAGGAAACAGGCTCGTGGTAAAAACAAACCAAAATGGCAAAACAAGCAACTGTAAAGATAAGGCCGAGAGAGGAGACAGCCTGTAATTTGGGAGCAGGGGCAGCACCGCCGGGACTTCCTGTTGCTCACACAGCCTTTATTTCTTTTAGCACAAATTCAAAATATAAAATATGGGGGGGCAGGGCACACACTTAAATTTTTAATAGATATCTCGAATAGTATCCTTCTTTTTAAGACATTTAGTTCTTTTGACAAATTACCATACATATACGCAGTGACAGCCACAATTTGAAGGAGGTATACTGTCTCATCTGTGCATAGTGATCACAAACACAGAAGCTTGACATGTGGACAGCACCCTTCATAGGTAATCTCAGTCCCGGAACTCTCTGAGTTTTGTTTTTTCCCTATGCATGCAATAGCTGACACCTACTATTTTTTTTCTTCGCACTATGAAATAAAAGAAACTATACTGTACTGGTCTGGGTGTGTAACTAGTTAGCCGAGTGCATGCCTAGCGTGTACTGAAGCCCCGAGTTCAAGCCCCAGTGCTACAGAAACATGCTGGCCCACACCTGTGGTCTCAGCTCTCACGAGGTAGAGTAAACGGACTGCCAGGCCAAGGTCACCACTGACTACATAGGGCGTTCTCAGATAGCCTGAGCTCAGTGAGACGCTGTCTCAAAATCACTGCCCTGCTCAGATTCCATTAAGACAGACAGCAGTTATCAACCTGTGGGTCACAACCTCTTTGGGATCAAACAATTGTATCACAGGACTTTCTTAAGACTGTCAAAAAAAATCACCCACAGATGTTTACTTTGCGATTCATAACTAGCAAAATTACAGTTATGAAGAAGCAATGAAAATAATTTTATGGTTGAGGGTCGCCACAACATGAGGAATGATTTTAAAGGGTCCCAGCATAAGGAAGGTTGAGAAGTTGTTCCTCATGTCTGCAGTGAGAACTTGAAGCTGTGAGGACTGACTCTTGCTGACCGTGTGCTGGGGAAAGGTCACTTTCCTTGTCAGTCTTCTGTCTACTTAGTGGGGAAAGTACTATAACTGACACATAAGATTATAGTTAAGAATTAGATGAGATGATATCAGAGAGGAAAAGGTAGAAACCTACCAGAAACTGCAGCATAACCAACAAGTATGCTGAGGGCTTCAGGGCCGGGAGCCGTGTGAGCTTAGTGCTCCTCCAGTGCGAGCCTGGTGTTCCTCCTTGTGAGCTTGGTGCTCCTCCTTGTGAGCTTGGTGCTCCTCCCGTGTGGGCCTGGTGCTCCTCCTTGTGAGCTTGGTGCTCCTCCCTTGTGGGCCTGGTGCTCCTCCTGTGTGAGCATGGTGCTCCTCCCGTGTGAGCTTAGTGCTCCTCCTTGTGAGCTTGGTGCTCCTCCCGTGTGAGCTTAGTGCTCCTCCCGTGTGGGCCTGGTGCTCCTCCCGTGTGAGCATGGTGCTCCTCCTGTGTGAGCTTAGTGCTCCTCCCGTGTGAGCCTGGTGCTCCTCTGATGCAGCCTAGGGTTGCTCCCCTGGCATTCTCCCTTCCTGATCACTCTTCAGGTTGCATGGGAGTTACTCGTGCAGTCAGTATCTTCAATTCCTGCATCTCTCTTCTGAGATAAAAACCTAGTGAGACTGTGACTCTGTAGTCTTGGATCCTGGGGAGAAGAGCCATGTGTTCCTATACACCCCCAGATCATCACTCTGGGTTTAAATTATGCTCTAGACCTCGTACCCCATCATTTCCAACTGCAGACCAGAGGGAAGAACCATATCTCTTAGGCTGATTCTATTACATTGATTATAATTAGAACCCAGAAAGCAAGGCCGGGTCCTGGTTTTTCTGTTTTCTTTTTCTAATTATAGCAAAACACTTGTTTTCTGGCATAGGGAGAGCTAGACACCAGATTTCTACAGAGCAAAGGAAAATACGGCCCCTCCTCCTGAGTACGTCTTGGCTTAATCCCAGGCAACCTGATGACACAGTTTCTTAGTAAATATTTCAGCTTTGGACTGGGGATAGAGCTCAGTTTGCCTAGCGTGTAAAGGGACGCAAGTTTTTTCCTCAGCACAACATAAAACAGGTGAGTGGCACTGGCCAGTTATTCATGTATTTGAAATCTAGAGGGACGGGAATGGGCATTCGGTTAGGAGTTCAAGGTCATTCTCAGCAGCATAGGGTGTTCAAGGCCAGCCTGGACTACATGAAAATCTATCTCAAAAAGAAGAAAGAAAGAAAGAAAGAAAGAAAGAGAGAGAGAGAGAGAGAGAGGGAGGGAGGGAGGGAGGGAGGGAGGGAGGAAGGGAGGGAGACATTACTGGTCCCACACCTACAACTAGGCTCACTGGAAGGTTATGTTCTAAGACTTCATTGTTACTGAAAACGATGATTATTTCATTCCTTTCCCTTCTTTTATTTGTTTGTGCCTGAAAGGTGTTTGTTAAGTCCATCTAATACACCCACTGATCCGTGCTGGGAGCATGCTGTACGCGGTCCACAGAGCATCATTTCATTCCGAATTTGTTGTACTATAACTGAACTACAGTATCTCAGAGACTGAGCCAGCCCACCAGATAACCTCTGCCCTCAATTTTCTAGGCTAAAATCGTTTTCCTCTGATGTTTGAAACATCTCGCTGGTATCTTACACATAACTGTTTGGTATAACAGGCATGTTAATAAAAGTAATAAGAAGTAGGATGTGCCTTGCCCGTGGCAGCCCAGGGTGGAAGTCACTTTTCCCGTTCCGTACATCTTCCCCAGCACATTGGCAGGCAGCTGAGCCAGACTGTGCCTGTCACTGGTCAGCAGTCATTGTTCAGTGTTTCTCCCTCGAGGAAGAGAGTCTCCAGGGCAGGTGAGGACTCCAGCTTCTCCATGAGTGACAGTCTCATCCTTTTAGCATGAGAAAGCCCACATACGACATGCTAACTGGGGTTGAGGAGCTGTGGGGACACAAGACCTTCTTGAGTGCGTTTCAGAATTTGGACTTGGCTGCCACAAGCAGTTGAAGGAACAAATTGATTCCTCAATTCTGCTGAAATTGTCCTTTCTGGTTTCTTAGTGCTTTGTGTGTGTGTGTGTGGGGGGGGACCATCCTAGGAGTTCCTCTTTGACCTCAGCAGTGAGAAATGATGGTTTCTGCTGGCAAGGCCACGTGCTTCCTGATGAAACCAAGATTCCATTCGCTGTTACGTTTCCTTTCTAGCTTGGGTTTCCTAAAGCCCCAGCCAGAATTAGTCTTTGTAACAATAGCACTCTTGTCTGTTTCCTGGTGGTTATCCCTCGCTTCTTCCATG
This sequence comes from Mus minutoides, assembly GCA_902729485.2. Classification (NCBI taxonomy): domain Eukaryota; kingdom Metazoa; phylum Chordata; class Mammalia; order Rodentia; family Muridae; genus Mus; species Mus minutoides. The sequence continues at coordinate 460,194 of LR750140.1, forward strand.
TGGATTAGCCCTTCTTTGCTTCGTTTCAGCTATCCTGTGCATGTGTTTATTTTAAGACATCTTAAATCCGTTATGGAAGTAGGTAGGTCCAGAGTCTAAATAAAATGGGACCTCTGGTATTAGTATCATGGTCACGTGGCACCGGCTTTGGTGACAGTCAGCCTGGTCTCTCTGAACTTCTTTGTCCTTTGGATTCGTTCATGCTTGGATGCAGAGGAGCTGGAGAATATGAGCAGAAGGATGAAGGCGAGCCTCACAGCTCTTTGAAACCCTTAGCTTTCAACGCTTATTGTACAAATATTTTCAATTTCATGAAAACCAAAGGATATCCCTCCACAGGTACAGTGTAAGTGTTAGAGGACTTAGTGGACTGACTATATTGAGGTTGAATGAGTTAGCTACTCATGGCCAAGAGTTTTCTGGGGCCTTCAGGGTTAGGGTTTGTAGTTGATCATGTCAGGGTAAAAAGAGGGGGTTTCCAGGCAGAAATCAAGGATGCCAGCTTAGAGTAAAGATCCTGACCCCGCCCCCACATCCATCCTTGCAACTCCTAGGTCATTATCCTAAGAACTGCTATAGGTGTTGGGCTGTAGGGTTACAAATGACAAACATGCCTTAAGACTTCAGAGTTAGAATAAGAATTAGGTCACTCCATAAATAGCTGGTGGTAATGATGGGGAGAAAATTGAGAAAAACATTAAAAATGGGTCGGGAAGAGAAGACAAAAACCACATGTCCATTTAGCAAACAAGAGTAGAAATTTCCCGTCTAAGACAATATGGCCTCCCCGGCTGCAGGCTTTCAACCAGGTTTACAGTACCAGATGGGAATTGCCTCCTGCAGAGCAGGCTCAGATCCAACCAGGAATCAGTTGGCATGTTGCTTATTTTAAATCTAGAGTGATGTGTTTGTTGCTTTAGGACCATCTGAAGACAAAACCAAGTGACAGCACCCAAACAGAACAGCCCCGACTGTGCCTTTCAGGGAGACATTTCCCTTAGTGCATTCCTGGGCCTTGTTGAATGGAACAGAAACCAGTACAGACAAACTGAAGGAGAGAAGGACTGAATACAGTTTGCCAGAATGTTCTCCTGGGACTGACGGGAGTCCCCTACAGGTAGAATCCTTCCCAGCCTCTCGGGAGTGCTAGACTTGGGAAACTTTTGAGACACAAACTTCTTCTCCGCTCTTAGGCTATCTTTTGTGATTGTCAGATCTAATATCTGGGTCTTTGAAGGACAGACCGGGAGAGCCAGCAGTGTAGATATATCTGGGATCTTGCTGTAAATACAGCTGGTCTGTTTGCCTATTGGAGTTTGAGGATCACTTGTATGGGTTTCTGGCTGCCTTACGCACGTGTCCACCCCATGTAGTCTTCCTAGGTAAGGAGGCTGGCCAGGGCCATGAACCAGTATGATGACAGTGCTGAAGGAGAAGAGACCATTACAGGTACACCTAAGATTGTTGGCTTCTACTTTACTATACAGTATCTGTATCTTGGACTCCCCTGTTTAAGACAAAGCTGATCTATTTAATAATAAGCAAAAGGAATTGTATTACTGCTACACTTTTTAAAAAATCTTTCCATTTAAATCTTACTTTTCATTAGCCCAAATATAATTAAACATGAAAGTGGGATAGAATATGTATTATATAGACATTTTTATGAGTATAGATTTTTAAACTCTGACCTAAATGAGCTTGCTGGTGATTTAGTAACAGCTCCCTCATGCTTAGAACTGGCAGAAGCTGTCTGGCGTTGGCATTCTGCAGCTCAGAATGGCTAGCTGTGTCTGGAGTCCAGTGTGTACAACTTTGGCTTCTATTCTGCCTATTAGTCCATGAAACTGATTGGAAAAAAAATTGTCTGAACAGGCATTTGTCCCATAGCCATGGAATGATGGAGCCAGTGAGCCCTGTTTTCAGGATAGCCCTTTAAGTGAGTAGTGGGACCATTCGGGACTGGTGCGACGCTCGTTCCTGGGACAGTTCTTCTGTATTTTACATAGTCGGCATGATAGAGAGCTTGAGAGAAGAGCAGAAGATCCTTCCTGCTTCCATCCTTTGCTCTGACTTGCTTCCCTTGCCAGCCGACTGTGGTTGTTGATGGTACAGTTAGAGATTTGCCCTTTGTCAGGGTTTGAGGTGCTGTCCCAGCAGGAACACTAGATTCCCACAATGCTTTTAAACCAGGCCATTTAAACACATGATAACTTCCTCTCCAGATTTACTGATGAAGCGTAAATTAAGTCTGTGTTTCTACATAAGAAAATGAGGTGATGTGAAAGTATCTCCTGAGTGAGGAAGGAAAGGGGTCAGGAAGAGGGTTTAGAATTGCTGTTCTGAAATACAAAATGCTCCTCTGTTCTTTAAAATGAGAACCCGCAGCTCTAAATACCCGCACAGGCTGTGTGCAAGACAGACTTTTATTTGTGGATCGCCACTAGAAGGCATTAGGTTAGTCTAATTTATAAACTCATAAACACTTACAAATGAAGAGGAAAACACTCTTTGCCTTAAATTTGTGCTCTACCTAACCCATACATTTATAAGTACAGTTTCTGCTGGACTTGTGATCTTTATAACACAATGCAACCTACAACACATACAAGAATAAGCAACAACTTTGTGTTATGAACATTAGCAAGATGGATTCCTTGTGTCTACAACCAGCCCCAGAAATCAGCCATACCAGTGTCTTTTTTTTTTGACATGTCTTTGTAGACTCATTCTAGACTAGGGTAACTCACTGGAGTGTGAACTGCCATGTTTTAGAGGTAGACATCAAGTGACAGTGGCTGGGGCACTTTTATGCCCAAATTCTCGGATTTCTTATTATTCTCATTTGAACTTTAGAACAGTCTGGTTTTACCCCTTATAAAGGTTAATCTTCAACACAACTGGATATTCTGCTCATGAGTACTATATAAGAGCTTAAAGTTCTCACTTTCCTCACAACAATTATGGTTCCATGAGCACAAGGTGGAGAACCCTGCACAAAGCCTCTGTTGTAGAGATGAGCTACAAAGCTGTCCCCAGGCCAACATTCTTGGAACGGTTACCACTAACTCTGGAGGCAATTGTGTCATTTCTGGGAGTGTCTATCCAGCCCTGAAGTTTTACTCTTCTGTGTCTAGTGTGGGCTATTTGTTACCATCTAACATTCTAATACATCTAAACTGGGGTTCAGCAGCTGCTAAATTGTGTTGTTTAAAAAGAGGCAGGGAAGCTGGGTGTGGTAGTGGAAGACTTTAATTCCAGTACTCAGGAGGCAGGTGGATTTCTGTGAGTTCGAGGCCAGCCTGATCTATAGACTGTGAGTTCCAGGACAGCCAGGGCTATGCACACAGACTATCTTCAACCAACCAACCAACCAAACAAACAAACAAACAAATAAACAAACAACTAAACAAAAGCAGAAAGAGAGAGAGAGAGAGAGAGAGAGAGGGAGGGAAGGAGGAAGAAGGAAGGAAGGAAGGAAGGAAGGAAGAAAGGAAGAAAGGAAGAAAGGAAGAAAGAGAAAAAGGAGAAGGAAAAGGAAAGGAAAAGAGGCAGGGAGGTGCATGGCAACCCTGAAGGCTGACAGGAGTGTTTGTTTAAAGGATACTACTGATAACTTACCTGCTGTGGGCGTGGCTTCACAGCCAAAGACCTGGAACTCTGCTGGCTATAATAATTTCTATATTGTTTGATTGTTTGCTTTTGACTATGATGATTAACGTCCTAGATACTTTAGAGTCATGCTGTATTTTACTAAAATAACAGTATTAGTGTACATGTAACTTTCAAAAACAGTCTTACAAAATGATCTCTTTCCATTACAGACTCGTGTGTGTGTGTGTGTGTGTGTGTGTGTGTGTGTGTGTGTGTGTGTGTGTGTGTGAAGTATGGACATGCATACACATGTGAAAGACAAAGGGTAACTTCCAGGAGTCAGTTCTCGCCTTCTGCCCTGTTTTGAGGCAGGGTCTTTTTTTTCTGCTCTGCTGCAGGCAAGTTTCCTGGCGATTTTCCCATCCCTCTCCCACCTCACTGGAGGTGGCCTGGGAACACATGTGTGCTCACCTAATCTGGCTCTTTTAGGTTCCAAGGATCAAACTTGTGCTGTCAAACTTGTAGAGGAAGCGTCCCCTCTCAGCCACTGCTCTGTTCCTGCCCTACAGATGTTTTAAGAAGCTCATATGCTTATAACACCCCTGTTGGCTATTTATAAGCAAGTGCCCTTATTCCTCTGATTGCTTTGGTAGAGACAGACTAGAGAATTATTTAAAATAAAAAATAAATCTAAATTTTGACAGGTGCCTATTACACGTCCATTTTTACCTGTCCATGCTTCTAAGACCTAGGGAGACGTAGAAGGCTTTTGTTTGTTTGTTTTAAGTAATTTAAGGAGCAGCCCTGCCTTTTAGGAGACATGAAACATGTTCTTTCTACTCTAAGGAATAGCATAGACATGTGTGCCTTAGTTCTGGCAATGTGGTGACAGAGGTGTGTGTGTGGGGGGAGGGTGCCCTCCATCAGGTTGTCCATGTCCATTCTGCAGTAGTGCTCCTGTATCCCGGCCCCGGTCTCTGCAGCAGTTCCAGTTTGCAGGGCCCATGCCCTGCCAATGGGTGGCACGGGTTTGTGCAGCCTCGATGTTTACAAGCTGTTTGTCTGTGTTGCTGTGTGGGAGCTGCTGCCTCTGTGGCATGTGTGTGCTCCCACGTGCACCTCTGTGGGAGGCAGGCAGAGTCGGGGAGGGAGTTTGCCCTGCATTGTTAGGCTGTGGGGGTGAGCCTGCTGTGCATTTTCCTGAGGCAGGTGCGATAACCTGTGAAGATGAAGAACACAGGACCATCGCTTTTCCTGTTGTAGAATCACTACCAGGCTTACAGCACGGTATTCATTTAGTGCTTTCTTTTGGGCTCTTCTAGGAAATCTTCATTTTCAAAAATCCAGAGATTTAATGACTTAGAAAGTTTTGAAGTTGGCATGCTATGGTGTTCTTAGCCCTTAAAATGGTTCTCCTGCCCATCCTTTTAGCGTGTGGCTGGAGAGAACCTGTGGGTTGGTTTTTTCTTGGTTTTGCTTTTGTTTTTTCTCTTCAGTGGGAAACGCTATTGAAAGCATTCTGACTTCACAGCACTATCAAGTATTTCTAGCACAGAGTTCAGGATTCCCCAGGAAAGGAGAAGATTCAAGCTTGCTCCAGAGTCTGTGCCATCCTCCTGATGGATTGGGAGAGAAAGAGGGAGAGGTTGGGTTTAGGGAGCAGGGAGTAGCTGGCTAGAGGGGAGCCCACAAGGCCCAGGGGAGTTTCTTATCACAGTGAGAGGATTAGTACCAGGATAATGTAGCCTTATCAGAGCATAGCACAGAGGAGTGGTGGAGCGGTGACCTCAGGCCAGTGGGTTGCAAAGTGGTGCCAGGGAAGGCAAGAGTGGACAGGGCTGAGGTCAGAGTATGGCGTAGAGTGCAGATAACACCACATCTTGTAATGGTGTGAATGAGAATAACTCCCACTTGTTCAGATGCCTGAAAGCTTCGTCCCATGCTGATGAGCTGTTTGGAAAGATGGGCAGATCTAGCCTTTGGGGGGGTGCGGGGGGGAGGATGTCCTCTGTCTGTCTCTCTCTGCCTTCTGCTGGCCTTATGTGGATCAGAATGTAAAGCTCTCAGCCATTGGTCCAGCGCCATGCCTATTTGCATCCCTGAATAATGATCATGGACTAACCTTCTAAAACTGTAAGCAAGCCTCCAGTTAAATGGGTTGTTTTGTAAGAATCGCGCTGGCCATGGTGTCTACAACAATAGAGCACTGACTAAGATCTACTGACTTAAGGCTTGAGAGTCCAGGGCCTTCCCACTTCCTGTGTGACCTGGATCAACAGAATGACCTTTGTGGAGCCAAACTGCTCACCTGCTGCTTGGGAAGAGATACCATGATGTCTGACAGGCACGCCCCAACTGCAGTGCGGATCTGAGAAAATACACTGGGAAGCACTCAGACCTCAGGTGTCCAGGACAAAACTCAGTGGTGTCTTACTTAATCTACATCCTCACCTGTTGCAATAACTGTTCGTTTTTTGCTGCATGTCTCCTGATTTTAAAGGTTCCTGTTGCATGTATGTTCAAGAATCCACTCTCAAACAGGCATTCCCAGGAGAGGGGAACCCATAATAGAAAACAAGTGGCTTCTGTAGTTATCCAGGAAATATGGAAAGATGCTAAGAGCTGCTACCTCTGCTCAGAACCGGATGTACTGATCTGCTCAGAACCGGATGTGCTGGATCAGCACCTAGTGGGTGTGCTCTTACTGTGGTAGCACGAGTGTCATGCTAAACTTCTCCTGCAATGGGCTTTGCAGTTACACTGGCTAGGGGCAGGCAGCTAAGCCAAGAGCAGTTCACCTTTGTGTTTTTAGTTTAAGATGAAGGCTGTAGCTTCCTTAGGTGAAAACACAGCAGGACTGGCAGGCTAGAGCTGGGTGAGATCCTGAGAAAAGCAGAGGGGGAGACTTACTCCAAGTGCCTGAATCTCACTGGCAAAGGTATGGAATGGCAAAGCCTGGGGTCACAGCAAACCAAGGCCTGACTCTACTACAGCTTCAGGACGATGTTAGAACCACTTGAGCAAAGGTACTTCACACGCTCAGAATGCCTTTGTAAAGGAGTTAAAGCAGAAGCGTGCTCTCTTTGTCCTTGGTACCTATGGTTGGCTAAGCACAGGTTTCTCATCCATGTCTATGTACTGATCCTCCGAGCCGGGAGACGTTAGTGGAGAAGAGGAACAAGTCTGTAGAGGAGATAAACACTCAGGTGACTTTAAAGCAGGGTGACCATCCTGGATGATTCAAGTGGACTTTGTGTACTCACAGTGACCTTACAAGTGGACAAGGAAGGTGAAAGAAGAAAGGTTGTCAGGAAGATCCTGGGTAAGAAAGGCTTAGTCGCCATTGCTGGCTTTGAAGACGAAGGAGAAGGCCACAAGCCAAGGAATAGGAATAGCTTCTAGAGTCTGGGGAAGGTGAGGAAATGAGTTCTCCCTCAGAGCTTCCGGAAGGAGCCAAGCGTGGCTGTCCCTTTGATTTTAGTCCAGTGGAGCTCATTTCAGACATCTGACATCCAAAGCTGTAAGGTGACAACGGAAGGGGTTTGAAGCCTCTCAAATGGGGAGCCATTTGTTTGTGTTTCAGCGTGACCACAGAGGGAGACTGTGTCCCTGTTGGCCATTGGTCAGGACCTGTCTGCACTCAGGTGCTTTCAAGGAGGGATCATTCATGGCATCTGGAGAGGAAGATGTACTGCCATTAATGTAATAAATAAATAAATAAATAAATAAATAAATAAATAAATAAATAAATAATCAACTTTGTGGTTGACCAGAGAGTTATTAGGGCTCTTCTTTGTCACGCTGAATTTCCCTCTCTGTCCCATGCTTATTCTGAGCAGACCCATCTTAAGTGTTGGGAGACTGATCTACACTTAGGCAGACTGACAACGAAAGTTGGCAGAATTCAAAATGTCTTGGAGAGGTTGAGCTTATTTGCAGAATTAAAGCCATTAGTCTTCGAAATAAAGTCACCCTGTCCTCACGTGGTTTTATTTGTGCTCTGAGGCATCTATTGGATCTCCAAGAGATGAGAGCCTATGGTAACTCCCCTGATCCTCACACCCCTCTTTTTAAAGACAAGGTCTTGCTATATAACCTAGGCTGGCCTTGAACTCAACATATAGTACAGGCTGATTATCATGTAGCCAGGCTGGCCTTGTTCTCTCCACCTTATGTCTCAAGCCTGGTGAATGCTTACGTTATAGAGATGTACCCCTCACCCCCAACCAGGCTAGATTCCAATCCTTTGACCTGGTGCTACAGTTAGAAAGGGGAGTATCTCAGGTGGGTAGGTGATGTGGGCTGGGGTTTCAGGTTTTTAATCCCCAGCCAGCCAGTGGGTTTCTCTGTCTTTTCATCTTTCTCCAGCCTGGTGTGCATCTAGCTACAATATGACGTTCCCCTCTTCCGGAACCGGATCACTTTCCTTCTGTTTTGAATATTTCTTAAAAGTTTCCAAAATAAACAAGGGTGTTTATAGCATTTTCTTCTCCAAACAAACTTAAGGCCTCCAAATGGGAAGGAAACTGAAATGCAGCCAAGTCAGTGTGTCCACCACTTGAGGTGATGAGAGGCATCACAGCTAAAATGTGTGCTGAGCCTTAGCGTTTGGAGAGGGAACAGCCGCCGATGGAAAGGCCCTCCGGCCTGAGCTCACACAGTGCCTGGTAGAGCCCCAGAAAGGCCTTAGTTCTACCGGAGGATGTCACAGCCAGCCAAGCCTGGCACCACTGTGGCTGACATCAGCTCACTCTTCTCTGTCCGCTCCAGCTCTGAGAGTCCTTATTTTGAGGCACATTTCTTTTTGAACTTTGGTTCCATGCTTATATAGCTAGATTGTTCTCAGAGCTCGATGTTCTTTGTGATAAAATTAATTTCTGAAGCATTCTTTTTTTTTAAGCCAAATTGAGCTAAGTCGCTGTTAATAAAGTCTTACGCTATAAACGTCCATTCTGACTTTGTACATCCCCAGACAGTCCCATGGCCGGCGGAACTCCAGAGAGCCAATGGTTACACAACTTGCCTCTGACATGGCTTTGAAAAATTTTCAGCTCTGGTGCATTCTTCAGGGCTGAGTGTAGAAAAGAAAAATCTATAAAAAGCACTTGTGGTCAGATGGAAAAAGAAAGTTTGGTTTCTCTCTCTCTCTCTCTCTCTCTCTCTCTCTCTCTCTCTCTCTCTCTCTCTCTCTCTCTTCCTTCCTCCTCCCCTACCCCAAACGGTGGAACCAGCGTAAAACAAAAAGCTGTTGAAAGCCACAGTAGCTTTACATCTTTGCTAATGCCTTACCTAGGAACAAAGCTGTAAGCCCAGTGTGATGATAATTAGAGTTTATAGCATATTTAATTTCTGCATTAGAAATCATGCTAATCACGGTTGCTCAAGGCTATACAGTACAGAACGATGGTGGAGAAATGTGCTTTATAAAAGAAAGCTTTGGACTGTAGTTGGACACCGAAACCTTAAAGGGAAAAGAATATAGAACATTCAAAGCTGGGTTAATGAAGATGCTTGTTGATATCTTCGGTTTTTACTCACGAGCCCCAGCAGAGCAGTGCTGTTCAGACACTCCAGCTGTCCCCCATCCACAGGGCCCTTTGACGCCTCCTGCAGCCCTTAGTCGGTGAGTAAGCCTCGCTAAGCACACCGGTGGCCTTCGAAAGTGGCCAGTCCCAGTCTCAGGAAACCATTTGACTCACCCGAACCTAAACCACAGCTTTGGGAAGGCCTCAGGGGTGACTCTCCCTCCTGCTCTCTTTATCCCTCTATCTTTGGCGTGTGAGACTTCGGGATGAACCTGGTGCTGGGGAGATGGCTCATTTGATAAAGACTTTCCCACACAAGCTGAAGCGCCAGCATCCAGAACTCCAGCACCTACATAAAAGCTGGGCAACCTGCCTGCAAGGCCAGCATTAGCAAAGCAGACAGTGCCTGGGGCGGGCTCTGCTTAGGTAGACAAGCCTAATCGGTAAGTTCTGGGTTCAGGGAGAAATCGTACCTCAGTAGACTAATAGAAGAGGTTGCTTAATATCAAACTCTGGGCTCCACCCACACACTCACACACGGACAAGTCTCTTCCATTGGTGGACTTGCACCTGTGGCCCGCCTCCACCTTTGCAATCCCAGAGCTGCGCATGCGTTTGCTGAGATGAGTTCAGGGAGCAGCAGTGGGGACCATAGGAGCGAGGTTTTATGGGATTTAAACAAGAGCTTTAAGAAGCCGGTTATTATGTTCAGGGAGAGAAAATTAAACAAGAACATACATGGAAAACTTACATTTGAGAGAGATGGCCAGGTTCTTATCGTTCTTTTGCTTTCCTTCAGCCTGCTCTGAAACCAGTTTTTTTCCGGTGTCAGGCCATCAGTGCGTTTGTTTTTGCTCGAAGGTGATGAGCTGTTGGCATACATTGCTCCATCCTTTTTGAGTCCTCAGAAGCCTTTTCCGGCTTGATACAATTTGGACTGTTATTAATTTTAGCTCTTAGTTAAAAACCTCATCTTTCTTTGAATGTGAATGTGTTCATTTCCCCTAATGCCTATTCTGTTGACTCTAATTGCTGTTTCTTCAATCCAGGGTCATCTTCATTAGGCTAATTACTATAGCAGTCTCTTTCCTAAGTGTACCAATAGCACGAAGATGACTTATTTCCATTTTCTGTCATGTAATAAGAAGCAGAAGGGGGAGTCGCACAAGAAGACTGAAGAACACTGGTTTTCTTGAATTACCCATTCGGGGGTGATTCATTTCCATCCTCATACCTAGGGACCAGACTTGGACGTGAAGGCTAAAAGTGGCACATACTACCAAGCAGGGGTTCGCCAAGGCAGTCAACAGCAGAAAGAACAACATTCTCATGGGAAGTCAGAGCTAGGACAAGCAAATACACACCTCTAACAGGAATAGGATTCCATGTGGCCCGAGGAGGCCTGCACGGAGAGCAAGGTGGCCCTTGGAGGAAGTGAGGACCAGGTTCAAATGAAAGCAAAGCAGGTGGCAGCCTGGTTACGACCAAGTGTTCCTGATCCCTCTATGTTGGTTACTTTTCTCCAAATATCTGACAGAAACAACTCAACGGAAGGTTCTCTTTGGTTACAGTTTGTGGGGGTTAGTCCATCACATCTCAGAAGACATGGCAGAGTTTGTGGCCATAGAATCCCTCCACTGGGACTCCTTGTTACATAGTAAACACCAGGAAGCAGAAGGCATAGGCCAGAAGCTGAAAGGCTATAACCCTTAGCATGACCCAAGAACCCATTTCCTCCAGCCTACAGGTCCCGTCAGCAGTGTCACTAGGTCAAGTGTTCAAGCACATGAGCCTAAAGGGAGCATTTCACATGCATTGCCTGACAGTGACAAATTCCTGCTGTGTGACATGCACTGTGCACATACGCACTAACTGAATTTCCCTAACTTAACTGTCCATTGTAAGTCTTCTATAAACATGTGGGAAGCAGTTAGGTACTATTTATTCTCTTCTCATAGAATGGCTCAGGTTGCCAATAATACTTAAGAAAGGCAAGCAGCATTGTCCTTTATGACTAAGGGGCACCAAGCCTCATAAACATCACTGCATCGATTCGTGTTAGTTGTTCCTTAAAATAAAAGCTTCCTGACATCAGCCCAGCCGAGGAGACACTGCATGGTTTCTCCAGCTGAGAGATCTAGTGACATGGAAACTGGCTGGCTATCTTTGATGACACCCTGAGGTCAGAGGTGAGGCCAGTCATGGGGCTTGGTAATCTTGCTTCAGCCTCGTCTTTGCCGAATGTATTTATTTCTGTCTGGAGATATGACAGGTGTGCTGGCTTGTAGAGAAAGGGTGTTCCAGATGTGAATCCAGTGCAGAAGGAGGTAGACCAGAAGTCCAAAGTCTTGGCTCCTCCCATTCCTCCCCCATTGTTTCCCTCCTTCTCTCTTTTTGTCCTCAAACTCAGATTCATCTCCTAGCCTTACTGGTGCTTCTGGGTCATTATTCATTGAAGAATTCTTCAACTAGAAAGGTGTGTGTGTGTGTGTGTGTGTGTGTGTGTGTGTGTGTGTGTGTGTGTTGTGTGCCTGTATTTTACAATGTAAAATGTACTTTGTTTCATTCAATTCAACAAAGTAGTAGGACTTTGAGGTAGAGATGTCACAGGTATCTCAGATCATGGGATGAGAGCAACAACATCTTGTTTTATTCCAGTTCTCAGCAAGTGTGTGTCTAGGCTGCAGTCTTTGACCCAAATTCAAAGCACCTTCACCAGGAGATGTGCGTTACTCCTTAGGTTGGAGCTCTGAATTATGTCTCAGAAGCTGCAGTACAAAGTATGTTTCTTACTCAAGAAGAAGGAAGATCAAAATGTGGATACGTCACCCCTTCCTAGAATTAAGAACAAAGCACACATTGAAGGAGTTACAGAGATCATGTGTGAAGCTGAATCCAAAGGATGGACCCAATGACTGCGGCTGCCAGGGATCCATCCTACAATCAGCCACTAAACATAGACACTATAGCATATGCCGGCAAGATAGTGCTGAAAGGGCCCTGATATAGCTGTCTCGTGGGAGACTATACCAGTGCCTGGCAAACATGGAGGTGGATGCTCACAGTCAGCTATTAGATGGAACACAGGGTTCCCAAGGAAGGAGCTAGAGAAAGTACCCAAGGAGCTGAAGGGGTCTTCAACCCTATAGGTGGAAGAATAACATGAACTAATTAGTACCCCCTGAGCTCATGTCTCTAGCTGCATAAATAGAAGAGGATGGCCTAGTTGGCCATCATTGGGAAGAGAGGCCCCTTGGTCATGCAGACTTTATATGCCCCAGTACAGGGGAACACCAGGGCCAAGATGTGGGAGTGGGTGGGTAGGGGAGCAGGGCTGGGAGGGGGGAGGGTATAGGGAACTTTCTGGATAACACTTGAAATGTAAATGAAGAAAATATCTAATAAAAGTTGGAGAAAAAAGTATGTTTCTTGATCACTGTGGGCCATGTGCATACTTACAGGCTGTTCTACAGTCCTTGGTTATTCTTATAGCATTATTTCTTGAAAAACGTTTTTCAGGTTCCACAAACCTATTTATAGATGAACTTTTAGATGAACGAAGCCTTGTATAATTGGGAACATCTATATTCTATTTTAGCATTTGCCATTTTTATTGTTACTTCCTTGAGAGATAGATGGTACTGTTAGTATTTGATGTGTTCAAATATTACCTGATGTGATAACTTTAAAAACCCGCTGTAGCTTGGTGTGGTGGCTCACACCTTTATTTCCTTTGTGGGAGGAAGGATCAGGCAGAACTCTACAAGTTCGAGGTCAATCTGCGCTGTGTAAGGAGACCCTGTCTCAAAACCAGAAGCAACCAGTCAAACAAACAAAAACCAAAACTATATATATAAACAGCTTCGTTGCCAGGTTTTTATTACATATAGAGGCCACCTCTGCCTTCATTAAAGGCAGATTAGTGGGGACATTTTAGTGGGGACATTTTTTCTATTAGGAATTTCCTGTACAAAATAAAATTTCCTCGTATTTGAATTTTAAGTGAAATATACTTGTTTTTACAGTTCATGGTATATCCCATGTCACACTGTTTATAGGAAAGATCACTGTGGGCAGGTAACTACTTCCTTCATCTGGAGAATCAGATGACAAGCTCTCCACAGAAGAGATGATTCATTACTGTGCTCCCTCTGCTTTTACACATCTTATGCCTATCTTGTCCTTTGTCAGACCTCTCAGTGTTACTGCAGGTCCTTAAATTCTGCGGGGTCTTCCCCTAACTATCAAGTATGTTTTCGTGGCCTCTTTCTTATTTTTGTTTTGTTTTGTTGAGATATGGCATTCTAGAACTCAGGCTAGCCTCAGGCTTACTCTGTGTCTGGGGTGACCTTGGACTCCTGATCACCCTGCCCTACCTCCCAAGTGCTAGGATGGCAGACGTGTGCCACCACACTTGCTTTATGTACTTCTAGGGTTTGAACCAAGCCAGGGCTTATTGTATGCTAGCCTACTACTTTACTGGCTGAGCTATGTCCCCAGCCCTTCTTCTTTTTTGATCTTTAGAACTTAAGGCTTTGATGAGCATGTGTGTGTACAAGACCACACGGAAGGAACCACCGAAAGGTACTTGTCATGCCATGGTGTAAATCTGTTCTGCTGCTCGAGACTTTGCATCCTTGTCTGAAATTACGTATGGCCTGAAGCTCACAGTGCCAGGCAGAACCTGTGAGTGTGGAAAGCCTTGATCCTGGTTAAGCCCCAAGGCTGGCAAGGTGAAGACCCAGTCATCTAGAACACATTGTTCTTTTTTGAGCTACGGTCAATACACAACTCCCTGTTGGCTCATTTCTTCATCCCACCCCCAACTCCTGAGACAGGGTTTTTGATGTAACTTTGGCTGTCCTGTAACTCACTCTGTAGACCAGGCTGGCCTTCAACTCACAGAGCTCCCCCTGACACTGCCTCCTGAGTGCTGGGATTAAAGTTGAGCCCACCACTGCCTGACCCATTTCCTCACTTATGAATGTAGAAATTCAACTGTTCTGAGTTCCTTTGCTTACGCTTTCATTTTATGAATTTTTGTTTTGTTTTGGACAGAATGTCATGTAGCCCAGGTTGGCCTTGAAGCTACAACATAGCCAGGGATGTCTTTGAACTACTTCCCAAGATCTTAGATTACAGACCTTTGTGAGGTATTTTGTTTTGACAATTCAATTTAATGCTTGCCAACAACATTATAATTGGTTTTACTCCAATTCTCTGAAGTAATAATATGCAATGAAACAATTCTGAATGATGGTGATGATGCTGTGTGTGTGTGTGTGTGTGTGTGTGTGTGTGTGTGTGTGTGTGTGCATGAGTGTGTTGAATAGTGTGAATGTAGATGCCAGAGGATAACTTTATGGTTGGCGTTGGTACAGAATTCAGACTGTCCAAGCTTGCTCAGCAAACCTCTATATTCTACACAGCACCATCCTGTGGGCACTGCATTTTTGTTTTTTAATTTTTATTTTATTATTTATTTATTGGTTTTTTGAGATAGGGTTTCTCTGTGTAGCCCTGGCTGCCCTGGAACTTACTCTGTAGACCAGGCTGGCCTTGAACTCAGAAATCTACCTGCCTCTGCCTCCCAAGTGCTGGGATTAAAGGTGTGCACCACCACTGCCAGCGGCATTTTTTTCTTTTTAAAGGAAAGTTTCCATTTTAGGAGGTAGAAATGGAGGAACAGAGACCTTTAATTTTGAAAGTATTTGAATGTGAGTTCATAAAGGATGCAAAGGCCAAGATTGCAGTTTGTTCCCAACCAATATGCCTTTAAGGGCAAAATCTGTCCTTGTTCCCTAATGTGTCAAACAATTTATTCAAGACCCTGATGAATAGCAAAAATATATTTATAAATCAGGGGAGTTTTAAAGGCTTTGAAATTAAATATTTAATTAGTGTGATGATGTTTAAATATGGTAATGTTCTCTCCAGTGCTTTGAGAACAGAGAGAAAGGATGGAGGATTCTGTTTCTTGCTCAGATGGACACGAAAGGGTTATGACTCCACACATGCACTGGGCACATTCAACAAAAATAAATATGTCTATGCATCAAATGACACAAATAACCAGCAGACTCTATTATTAGGGCACACAAATGCTCTTTAAGAGCAACTGAACTGAAAACATGGGCCATTTTCTTTACTTGGTGACAGGAGTTCAAGCTTGACTTCTGGGAACATGTGTGAAAGAAGCTGTAAGGGACACGGGACCCCTTTGCTACGCACACTCCAGTGAAGTCTGCTTGACAGGCCAAGAGGCCTGGAAGCACTCAAGAAGCAAAGAGTTTCAAGGAAACTCAACCTCCTGGAACCTTGGCATTCTCATAACCCGTATACTCAAACCCTATCCCCGAGTTAGTCTGGTGTATGGATCCACAGGCTCTCTTTCAGTATTGTTTTATTATAAGTGCCTTAAAGATTGAATTCTGACATAGTTAAGCCTTCGCCAGTATTCCAATGTCCTAGAAAATCCTTGAAGCTCATGAGCTTGGAATTCAGTAGGAATTCAGTGAGGAGGTTACCTATTCAATAACATTCAAATTTACTTCTAGTAGAGATGGTGAAACTAATTAGGCATTACAAAGAATGAAGCCAGAATAGCTCTGGTATTCTGGTATAGTCTGCAGAGTAGCCACCCAAAACAAGGGAATACAAAATGGCCTAGTGAATAGGTGGGTTTACCAGGAAAGAGTTAGGGAATCCCCCTGAGACAGTTTTTTTCACTTGGCCCAAAGGAACAGCACAGTCAGGCATTTACTAAGAACCCCTGGTGGTGGGCTTAACAATAGACTGGCATTACACCTGGCTCCCTTCTTAGTGGCAGTGGCCTGGTCCCCACCATCTTTTGACGTAAACATTCCTTTTGTATTGTGTCACTGTAACTCAGCGGATGTATCTCGCCTGGTTTGTTGTTACTTTTCTGTATTAAAAGTTTGATGCTCGACTTGACAAATAACACCCAGATTCTACACACCCTCTCGTGTAGTCTCTGTTTGTCACTCACTGACTCCTTGTCTACCTGCCACCAGAGACCGGCTCCTCGCAGACAGGCGACCAAAAAGGGTCTGTGGCACCCCTTCCCTCTGTCTTCAGGGATGGCTTAGATCTAGCCAGCTCCCTGCGACATCATATTTTGTCTTTGAAGTTGAGAAAGTGAACAAATCCTGGTATTCTAGGCATAGGGCCATTTTGAAGAGACATTAGATTTAATGATTAAGCTTTTTAAAATATTTTAATTATTTAATATGGTAATGACACACAGTCATGTTTTACATTATGACTTTTGCATGTATGTGTTTTGATCACATATATCCCCCATCATCCTCTCTTATCTCATTTCTCTCCCCAGCCAGCCCCCATCTCCCCCTTCTGGTACCATGGCTTTCTTCCCCCTTCTCTTCTCTTTTCTTTTCTCTTCTCTCTTTCTTTTCTTTTTCTTGTGAACAAATGAGTTCAAGTCGAGTTACTTGCAAACATATAGGCAAGCAGGTATTCACAGTTGCACAGGCAACTCGTCAGCTACACTGCTGACGAAAATGGCAACTAATTGCCGAGAGATCATTGGAGAGCCTCATGAACCACCATGCCCCCAGCAACTGTTAGCTTTCATGATTAATTTTAAGAAGCCATTTTGCCACTTTAGCTACTCAGCTGCGACTGACACTTACATGTCACCAACAGATTTGATAGTCAAGCCTGGTGGGGAGAGGCTCGCTGAGTAAAGTGTTTACTGAGCACTCATGAGGACCCAAGTCTAGAGTTCCAGCACCCATGTAAAACCTAGGCATATTTACAGCGAGTTAGAACCCTGGGGTGGGCAGGGAGAGGGGCAGATGGATCCCAGGGCTTGCCACAGAGCTAGACCAGCCTAAACAGCAAGCTCCAAGTTCAGTGAGAGATTTTGTCTCAAAAAAATAAGGTGGGGGTGGGGGGCTGGAGAGATGGCTCAGCAGTTAAGAGCACTGGCTGCTCTTCCAGAGGTCCTAAGTTCAATTCCCAGCAACCATCTGTAATGGAATCTGATGGCCTCTTCTGGTGTGTCTGAAGACAGCAACAGTGTACTCATACATAAAATAAATAAATAAATCTTTTTTAAAAAAGAAGAAGAAGAAAAAGAAGGTGGAAAAAGGTACAGGAAGACACCTGATATTGGCCTCAGGTCTCCCCATACACACACTTAGGTCCTCTACAAGCATGTGTGCGTGTGTGCATGTACAAACCTGTACACACACATGCACCGTACTCACATGCATACACACTAACAACATAGTCCCTGCTGAGGGCAAGATTATAAATGAGCCTGGATATAACAAATGGTTCCTTCCCCTGAGATTGTACAGCTCCTGGCTGGTAAAATCCTTAATTCAGGCGCTTGATTTTAACTGTGATGTCAGCTCTGTTTTCAGGAGTTTATTGATGATTGCACTGTGTGCAAATTGTCCAAAGCCTTGCTGACAGAGGACATCGAGACAGCAGATTTCTTCCAGGCCTGGCTCTGAGTTGTTGGAGAGGATTAGTAGGCGATAAGATTAAGGAGTCGTTCTGTTTATTAACGGTCCCCACCCCCAAGGGCTTTGCAATTGATTGTTTCCAACATTGTTAATCTTTTTGTGACAAAGACTGTAAGAAGGAAAAACTAAATGCCTCAATTTTTAGAAAGAAAGATGGCTGCTGGAACAGCTCTGGCCTGTCTGGTGTTCCCGATGCACTCAATTCCAAGGGCGTGCTGCACGTCATTGGGTCCCGAGTGGCTTACTACATGAACTCCTGTTGGCTCCTGTGGCGCATGCTCTATGTCTTTGGCTCCTGAGGGCCAAGTGTGCAGAGCTTTCTGTAGCTGCATCTGCAGTCACGCCTCCTCGGTAGCCTGATCAAGCCACGTTAGGGGTGTTTACACCAAGGCAATTGGCACAGACTATATATCCTCTTCAGTGCGCCCCAAGAACCAATGTGCTGTTAAAACATTTACCAACCCAGCACTGCTTCAAAAGCATAAGGTGATAAATCTGGGGCTTCAAGATCTTAAATGCTATCTGCCCAGACGCCATCACAAAGGGAATCAATGCCTTGTGCTCTTTGAGAAATCACATTTTCAAACCAGACTGCCTTCACCCAAGTATTTATCAAACTTATCTTCCCCTCACACTTGAAAATAAACAGGAGAATTTTAGCTCGAGTTAGAATAAATATGTCTCTGGCTATATTTCAAAATGTCTGTTTGATTTAATGGCTCCTTCTGGGGACAGGTCTGTCTGCAGCCTGAGAGAGTCAGGCACAGTTACCAAGGCTGTTTCCTCCGGCTGCTTCTTGCCTGATATCTGGAGAGGCTGAACACCAATGGCAGAGGAGATGCTCGCCCCGCCCCCTTTGCTTGTTTGTTTTATTTTTAAGCTAACACTTGTCCTTTGGAAAATTACTTAAAGATGACCCAGGCAAGAAAGAATGTTTTACTCCAGTATCTGTTGAGTCTCTGTAAAGGCATATAATTTCTCCTAAGGCTTACTGTTTAATAGGGTTAACAATCTGGGATTTTTTTTTAAAAGTCATGTTTGGATAAAATATGCAGAACAAAAAATAAATTTTTCACATAGAAGAATAGGAAAGAGTCCTGTGGGTGAGAAGATGTCACTTTAAATGTGCTTTGAGAGTTGGTTTGTAGAATTATTTCAAGTGGGAATATCGCTTCCATCAAATCTGCACCGGAGTGATGTACAGGAAGGGAAATTGCTAAGAAATACCATCTACTTATTGATAGAATTCTTTGGCAATTATTTTAAGTCAATGTGTAACTTAGCCAAAGTTAGGTTCTGGTATTCAGATACACTTGTTATCAAGACTTCCTCCCCACCCCCTCCTGAAGCATACTTGGAATTCTCTAACCCTCTGGGATTCCAGGGATATAATCTTTGGCTTCCCCACCCCCCACCCCACCCCCGTCTGTGTCTATGGTTCCCCTTTCTATGAGATGTACCTTAGCACTCGGGTAGGATAGCATATGTTTCTTTCACGTGACTGTTTACTTGGTGGGAATGACTGGAACTTTCTTATGTAGTGTGCTGCACAGTCTGGGTGTGATCATGCTTTGCCTGGGGCTACCCTGTTTCCTTTTAACCCCCAAGTCAAAACCAGAAGCAGGCAGATCAATTTTTTAAAATACAGTTTCTATGTGTCCACTTGGAAGAGACCTTTCTTTTTTTCTTTCTTTCTTTTTATTAATACTAGGAGAACATCTATCATCTAACTGACCTTAAAACTTCCCTTTCTTTTGCCAGGAATGCAACTAATAGAGACCGGTACCAGCGGCTGTGCGTTGCATCTGTGTCAGGCCCATAGGAGTCCAAATGGTTGCAGTCTCTGTTTTTGACACATAAAGTGGAGGGCCTCTTTAACTTGTTCTGAGTCTCTCAGCAGCTGTAGAATCTAAACTCATCTGCAAAGAGGCCTCATATCAGAGCCCACCTCTTGTCTGTTCTAAAAAAAAAAATTAAGAACTAGATACAGTAAATGGAAACCATCTAGAACAACACACAGAATAAAACGAAATACTGGGAGAGCCCTGGCCTAAGTCACCTTGGCTGTGGGATGCCTGGTCATCAGGATGGTATTGTCAGCCTTCCTTTTTCTGTTGCTGGGGTTTATCCAGAGGACCCCAGATGTGCCAAATGGCGATGAATGGCCCGGATTTTACACAGCCTCAGCCCCACCTTGCCAGCTGAGAGTCGGCTTCTCCAGGCAGAATGTTTTACACTATTTTTAGGCCTGAACTTCTTTAGACTGGAATTAAACCAGGTAGGAAGGAAGTTTTGAGGCACACGTGCCAGAGCTGTGGTGTTCCTGAGCAAATTTAATTATAACTTTAGAGCTGAACCTAGGGGTTTGGGGATGTAGGAACCTAGGGGTTTGGGTTGCCAACCTAGCTTGGTTGGCAGAGTATGCTTGTTCAGCATGCAGGAGGCTCTGGGCTCTGTCCCCAAGACTGGAAAAAAAAAAAAAAACAAAAACCCAGTCATGGTGGCCTGTGCCTGTTATTCCAATCTTGGGAGATAGAATCAGGCAGATCAGAAAGGTAAGGCTATTCCTGACTACATAGTGACTGAAGACCTGTTTGGGCTCCATGAGACCCTACACCCTCCTCCACCAAATAAAGAAAGAGTTAAACCTAAAGACCAAAACTTATTGTGTTTTTTCCTTGTGAGTCACAAAGGTTTAGTACAGGTGGCAGGAGAAGGGGAGAGTTGACACCGAGGCCGGTTTTGCAAGCATTGACCTCTAGGCTACAGTTTGGCAAGTCTCAACTCCTAGATTTCCTGTGTGATTTTTTTTTTAAACATTAATTCTTGAACCACCCAAAAGAGCCCAGTTGCAGGACAGGATCCTCCTTGCAGTGCAGGGAATAGCATCCAAGGCCACGGGGAGGCAGGAGTCCTGTGGAAGAGTGTATGGACTCCTGATCCTGGACCTGATCTTTTCTTGGTGTTCTTTTCCCCAGCCATGAAAACACCTTTAATTTCAAATGACTGCAGTTATATAGAGTCTCTCCTTTGACTCCAGAAGCAATCCAATAAGGTTCAAGAAAATACATGACCTGTTGATGAGGGAGTAGATTTTAAATTTGTGTACCACAAAAACAAATGGTAAGCCTGGGAGCTGATCATGGCTTAACTTGATGCAACTGTTTCCCATGGAGTTCACGTAACAGGATGTTATTGAGAATATATGCATTAATTACCCATTGTCCTTTAAAGAAGCTGGGGTGCAAGGAATGCAGGATCTAGGTTCTCCTCAAGTATAGTCAACAATATTAACAACATGCGTAAAAGTAGAAGTAACAAGGAAAATCAGAAATGATTTTAATGCAATGATCGGGTGATAAGGTGATCTAAAACACAGATATATGTTACAATGTTTGTTAATAATGGTGATTGGTGATGATGATGATGATGATGATAGTGGTGGTGATGGTGGTGGTGGTGGTGAGGAGGATGGCACATGAAAGCACATATGGTATGAGTCAGACTATATGAATATAAAGGCAGAAAGTATTGTCTACTTTTTGGTCTTCACCATCCAAGGAAATAGATCTGGCCCCTACCACTTGCAGCACATCGGTACCATACAATGCCTTGCCTGGGAGAAAGGTGGAAACCACCTGATTTGAATAGTGTGCCTGAGCGAGCGAGCATAGCTCGAACCCTTTCAGACAGGCCAGCGGAGCATGGGAGTCACAAGGGAAGCAGTTCATCTTACTATAATAATTCCCCAGCTGGGAAGGTGACTCCGTGAGTACTGCGCTTCTGCACAAAGGTGAACCAAGGTACACCAAGAGGCCCTATTGCAAGAAAAAATAAGAAAGCAACTTATCAAAAAAGAAAAGAAAAGAAAAGAAATAAACAAAAAACAAAAGAAAACCCTAAAAGCCAAAACTCAAAAAACCACAATCAACAAAAAAAGCTAACCAGCCAACACTGCCCTCTGGCCTCCACTCACACGTAACACACACACACACACACACACACACACACACACACACACACACAAGTAATGATTTTGTTCCCTGTGCATTTCTTGTATTCTTCATGAAATTTAGAAAGAGAATCAAGTATTTTTCCTTTAGAGGATTTTTTTCTTTAGAAGAAAGAAAGTATTTGTTGATTGAGTATTAAAAGGTACTACTTATGCGCCACTTCTTATTTTGAACCAAAAAGTGCTAAGTTTTTTCCAAAATTGGAGCCCTTCGGTGGCAATGTCAGGATAACATTTGTTAGCATGCTGAAAAGCTCTTTTGTTTTTGTGATGATGGTGCTGTTTTGTTTAAATTAGAAAACAGCCAGCCGGGCGTGGTGGCGCACGCCTTTAATCCCAGCACTCGGGAGGCAGAGGCAGGCGGATTTCTGAGTTCGAGGCCAGCCTGGTCTACAAAGTGAGTTCCAGGACAGCCAGGGCACACAGAGAAACCCTGTCTCGAAAAACCAAAAAAAAAAAAAAAAAAAAAAAAAAATTAGAAAACAGCCATGCAGGGTTGCTTATTTTGTTATATCATTTTTCATGTTTTCCCGAGAAAGCAATAGTTACGTCATTTTGGACTCTTAGAGAAAAGCTTTTCCTTCAGTGGCCAGGAAGTTCATGGGAGGAGGGTCTGTTCATGGCCTGTCACATGGGCAGGATTCAGGACTATGAAGGACTTCAGAAGTAGGCTTCTGACACTGTCTTCCAATGAGCTTATGTGTAAAGTCCTACTCTGTGCTAAAGGCATGGGCTTGATAAACCCCACGGCAGTCTGGAAAACTCCGTATTCACACTGAAGGCTGGAGGGCTCAGACAGAGCTTGGTGGGCTTATTTCTATGAATGAGTCAAGTGGTCCAGGCTAGGAGAAGACCTCTGCTCCCCGGAAGAGCAGAGACTGGCGTCTCCACTCGGGTTGTCCTGGATGTGACCCTTGACTTCTGGCCTCTTGTTGAACAATAGTGCAGCCTGGGCAGTGGGATTTTGCTTTTTCAAAGCATGTCCCGTGTATTAATAACACCTGCTTCTCCCAAGAGACATCACCAATGCCAGGCCCCAGGCCCTGCCCAGGAACTGTAATTCAGAACTTACACTTCAGCAAGAGCCTGGGTCTGCATGCTGAAGCCGGCGAAGACTCCTTCAGCTCCTTTAAATTGCCAGGTGTAAATGCCTGAAGAATGGAAGTGATTTAATTATCTAGCTGTCCAGCTAGTTGATCCAGAGATTGGAACCATTGCATAGTGTCTCAAAATGGCCTTTGCTGTTTTGGAAACAAACCTCACAACCAGACAGGTCACGTTTGGAAAGGCAGTATTGCTGAATAAAGTGGGGGGCCACCTGGGAGCTGGGCATTTTTCTCCCATCTCTAGCTTCCCAATGGAAGTTCAGAGGAATCCTTATGGTCTTCTCAGAGTTAGTTTTACTGTCTGAAAGTCACTTCCACTTTGTTGAAGGTGCAGAGCAGGTGAGAGGACTTTTGTTTGTTTGTTTGTTTGTTTGTTTGTTTTTCGAGACAGGGTTTCTCTGTATAGTCCTGGCTGTCCTGGAACTCACTTTGTAGACCAGGCTGGCCCCGAACTCAGAAATCAGCCTGCCTCTGCCTCCCGAGTGCAGGGATTAAAGGCATGCGCCACCACGCCCGGCTGTGAGAGGACTTTTGTATTCATCAATAAGTATGAGTCAGACCAGAGGCTACTGGGTTACAAGGCAGAGGCCCCAATAAGCCAACACACCCATAACTGACAGCAATTTATACCTGACAGCAACTCTGTTAAGAAGTAATTTGGGAATACATGGAAAAAAAACCTACAGAAAAGATGGTTCTAAAGTGTCCTCAGATACTGGAAAATTGATGGCAGGCTCTACTGGAAGGAAGAAAGAATGGTTAGGTTTGGTTTGGGGACAAACAGGATGTTGTTGGTTCTGATGTACTGACTTGAGGCACCCATCAAAAACCACAGTTGGGTATCACAAGGTGGGAAGGCCTAAGACCATCTCTTAGTGGGCTCTACGGCCACTTCTCGTAGGCTCTCTTGACAGGCAATGCTCGATTGCTTTCCATTTCCTGACAAGGACCATGGCTGCCCAATACTCCTCTAACTTAACCAGGAAGAAAAAGAGGACACATTTGTGTTTTGACAAGAATTTAGCATGAGGAGACAATCCATTTGGGTTGCCACAAAGGAAGTAGTTTAAAGTTCATACATTTCTATCCTATTATGATTCTATCCTACCCTTTCCATATAATAACTTACCTGTCAGTATACGTTGTAGACAGGACAAGACTTTGGGCATCTCTGCGTTGCTCTATACTTCTTCTCTGAACAACTCCATCTTATTACACAGAGCCTGACTGTGGGCAGCCCCAGCGTCACTAATTCGAGGCCTTTTGACAGTTGATTGCGTTGACATCTATTTTAAGGGAACATAAAATTTCAGCCACAACAAAACCGCTGGGACAAAATAATGGATCCTTGCCTGGTAGCTTTTAGCGATATGGTGCCTGTTTGTTTGTTTGTTTGTTTGTTTATTCCTTTCCTACACCTCCAGCTCCTGGCCTCAAAGATTTTAAGAGGTTAGATGCCCCTGCCTCAAAGTGCCAGTGATACTCCATTGTTGATTTTATAAACAAAACTTCACTCGCGAGAGGTGTAATCTCACAGAGGGGTGTCCTGGGCTTCCCTGCTGTCGCCTGGTGGGAGATGGACTTACTGAACAATTGCCTTCCCTCCCTATGCCGTGCCTCTCCCAACACTCCATGTACTAGATTTCTCTCTACTAGTATGGTCTTCTCTACTAGATGTGAGGTTCTAGAGAACAGAATGTAAATGCCACCCTTCTGAAATTAGCTGCTGGGCCAGACAGTTCAGCAGGGAGCATAGCAGAAATGTTTCCTTTCAGAGGAAACCGTTTTACTTTGTGTGTCCAAGCAGACCTTGTTTGTTAGTTAGTTTGTTTGTTTTAATAACTTATTTATTTTTATTTTATGTACATTGGTGATTTGACTGCATGTATGTCTGTGTGAGTGTGTTGGACCCCCTGGGGCATGAGTTACAGACAGTTATGAATGCCATGTGGGTGCTGGGAATTGAACCCAGGTCCTCTGGAAGAGCAGCCAGTGCTCTTAACTGCTGAGCCATTACTCTAGCCTCTGCAGATCCTGTTTTTTTCTTTTTTGACAAACTGTGGCTCTTCTGATCAACAGGTGATGTTTACAAAATGAAATGGTAAACCCATTCATATACCTATTAACCAAAGGAGAAAGAAAGAAAGAAAAAAAGAAAGAAAGAAAGAAAGAAAGGAAGGAAAAAGGAATGGAAAAAAAACCTGTTCCATACTTGCAAGTATTCTTAGAGAAAGAGGCCCATAGTCAAGTAGATGCCAATGTGAAATGTAAAATACAAGGAAAGTACCTAAAAACTAGAGCTGAAAGGGCCTAATCTCTGAACTCCAATGTGCAGCCTCATCTCTGTTCCTGAGATGATCAGTCCATAACTACTGCTCGCTCTGGCTTTGTGAAGGTTTTGCCATATCTATGATCTAAGCTTTAGAGTCTAAGGTGACCCACTACAATGTGGTATCTCCTGACTTCTAGTTTAAAAACCTCTAGCCATTTAAAAGCCATTCTAAACAAAGTCAACATTAGTGCCTGAACATCTGTGGGAGTGCAATGGGACTTCCTGCATGGACTGCCATCATACTGCTGGTTGTATATTTGTGTGTGTGTGCATGTGTGTGCACCTATGAATTGTCTTGACCTTAGACTCCCATTCTAGGAGTTGAGAAAAAGCAATACCTGTCCTTCAGCATGCCATCCTCGCACGGGTTACAGGGTCATTAACACACAACCCAGTAGATGTTGGCATTTCACTCTTGTCATCAGAACCTCCCTTTTACAGAACACTGTGTTTCTTTTAGGATGATCTATATGTTAATGATCTCTAAGTTGTCAGCTGAGATAGTAAGTAATTCTAATTCAGTTCCAACACTATGAACAAGGGTGGAGAGGTGGGCGGTGGGTGGGGTGAGACTCTGATTGCCATCCTCCCGACTAGAAGTCTCTCATTCACCACACTGGGTGAATTCTCGTGATGGTGTGATTGAGAAAGCAGAGTTACATCTCCTGCAGGGTGCTGTGCCTTTGAAAGGCTATCAGATAGTTTGCTGATAACCGATTGCATTGATTATCCAAGCTGAACAGCTCTCTGTAAAACCTGCTTTTGGAAAACTGGTCAGAAATCTATGTGCATAATTGCTTAATACATTTTGGTTCTTGGGTACATGCAGTTTTGGTGCCCGATAGAGGAAGTCCAGGGGAGGCCAAAGCGTTTATACGTAGCAGGAGACACCCATTCTCTATAGTCTAGCTGGGATCCTATGAGAAAGAGCACTGTACACCGAGCAGTACTTCATGACGACATTAATGGCTGCGATTTCATCCAATCTTCTGCTTAGCTCAGATCAGGGCTGTGGGGCTTGAGCACTTTAAATTGAAGCAGCCTAGGTCACTTAGCTGATTAAGTGGCAGGGCCAAGTAAAGGATGTGAGTCATCTGCTCCAGGACTGTTCTCTCTGAATGTCTTATTTCTTCTGTTTGCCCATATAATTTATTTATCAGTTACCTTAGTATCATTTTGGGAGGTGTATCTTTATTATCTCAATTGTGTATAGATGTGTGTGTGTGTGTGTGTGTGTGTGTGTGTGCGTGAGTATGTGCATGAGTTACACACCACTGTGAGCCGTCTGATATGGGTGCTTGGAACCACTGAGCCATCTCTCCAGCCCTCACTTCTGCATGATTCTGACGGCCATACCTGGACAAAACATTTAATTTAGGTGAGAAAAACTGTATTTAAAAGGCTCTAAGCTTCAGAGGGGCTCAGTCCACCATCCTGGGCAGGGCACAGTGGAGTTCTGTCAGTGGAAGTGTGTGGTAGAGGCTGTTTACATCATGGTGGAGGGGAAGCAAAGCAGGGTAGGAGCCCGGGCTGGATTTGAACTTGAACTTGAAAAGGCTGCCCCACTGACCTACCTATCTACCTATCTACCTACCTACCACTAGCCTAACCTAAACACCACTCACTGGGGAACGGGGGTGGGGTGGGATGGGGGGCTTAGCTCCGACCATAACAACGTTGTTGTAGAATTCCAAGCAATTGTTTTTCTCTTTACATATCAGAAAACACCATTTTAGCTATGCAGCACCTTTTATCTCCTGGTCCCCACACCGGGGTTAATTTTACTCCTTTATATTTTTCCTGGCTTAGTCTTTGAGGGAATGTCATAGGAAAAGAGAAAGGGGCAGAAAGCAGAGAATCAGGACAAGGAATGTCTGAGAGGGTTGGGCTTTTTTTCCCCTTCTTTTTCTTTTTTGAGACAGGGTTTCTTTGTGTAGCCCTGGCTGACCTGGATCTCGCTTTGTAGACCAGGCTGGCCTGGAACTTGTGTAGATCTACCTGCCTCTCTCCAGCCTACTGGTCAGGTTCTATACCTTCCGAATGTCTGGACACAGTGTTAACCTGTGGTTTGCATTTGCTTGACTGTGGTGTGGATATATATTCCTTAGAATTCCTCTAGAACGTCCACAGGAACAGAATCCCAGCCAACTTAAGGAGTCCGATGGGTTTTGTGCTAGTGGTACTGTTCCTGCACAGGTGGGTGGAGCCTCCTGTGCAGTACAGGGTTGTGGGGGTAGAGTGGGGGTTGCAGAGGGGCGGTGCTGCTGGTGGTTGTTGGTGGGGACTTCCAGGGGGTTCCCAGGCAGTTTCTGTCACCATTCTTCCCTCCTAGTCCTTAAACCAGTCGATGAGAAGGCCCAATTTTGACTTGCGCCAGGCTGCTAGCTTATTTGTAAACTGCCGGTTAAAAAAGTAATATGTATAAAATCCAGACCAGACAATTGCTCATTTCATGCCCGGAGGGGTAAGAGGGAACCAGCTGATTTCCTGACTAGCTGAATGAAGTGTGAATTTTAGTTTCTGTCCTCTTAGGAAACGGCATGTGAATAGAGTACTTGTATAAGCAGGCTTTTCTTTTTTGTCAATGGTTGGAAATTTGTGAAAAAAGAAGAGAAGTCTGTTTATTTTAGAAAACCAAGATTCACTGTGTGTGTGTGTGTGTGTGTGTGTGTGTGTGTGTGAGAGAGAGAGAGAGAGAGAGAGAGGGCGGCAGGGGGGGGGGGAGAGAGAGAGAGAGGCAGAAATAAGCATTCGGAGTCCTTTGGTGGTCTCCAGTCCTGAAATTCTATTTCCTCTCTCTGTCTGCCCAAAGTTGTTGGGTTGCCGTAGCAACGTGACTCCTCCCCCACAACCGTGTAAGATTAACTGGATACAGATTTAGCAGCAAGTCAGGCCGAGCAAGTCAAAATCCAAATATAGGACCCTGATCGCAGAAAGTGGGAGGCCGGAGGCTCAGGCCTGCGCACACCTCCCTTGCTCTGCGCGTGCAGAGCCAGGGCTTTCGCCTGGGTGACTTGGGTGGCCTTGAAGACTGCAGATGGGTCTGGATGAGGAAGGGAGTTAGATACGTGTACAGAAGATTATTTATTAACCCTATGTCCAGGAAACCGAGTATGCACTGTCTGTGAGATGGAGTGTTTGGCAACCCTCCACAGAGGAGTCACTGGGTGAATGGTACAGAGGTAAAGGTGCCCAGTCACCGATGCTTCCTTCCCCTGACGTCTTCAGTGACATCGGTGTAGTTGTGACAACAGCTGTTCATGCTGACTGAGTGCCTGCTGCAAGCATGGAGTTAAGTCTCCAGAATGCACATAAAAGCTGCTGTGTCTCAGAGCAGCTGGAATACGTGCCCTGGGGAGGCAGAGGCAAAGGATCCTTAGGGATGATTGAGCAGCTGGGCTAGCCGAACCGGAGAGCTCCAGCTTCCATGAGAGACTGTGCTTCAAAAAAAAAAAAAAACAAGACAGTGATGGTGGTAGGCACCTGACCTTAACTTCTCACTTCCATATGTACACATACATGTACATATATCCATGCATGTATGCATGCATGCCCTGTGTCTGCACACACGCACACACACACACACACACACACACACACTGTGGGGATGTGTGTGCACAGGGCTAATGCCCTATGATTAAAGTGACCACAGAGGCTGAGACTGGACTACTTCAGTTGTAAGCTGAAGCTCTCCAGGCTCTGATGGCCATCGGCAACCATGAGGCAGGGAAAGACTCTGTCCTGAGTCTCGGAGAGGCCAGGTCCTGCTAAAGCCTTCATTTCCACTCATACATGCTCAGTGGAACTCAGTCTTGACAGAACCTGGGTCAACAGGAATACGTTTCTCAGGGTTGTTGTAATCAGAGTTGAGGCCCCAATTTCCTTCCAGAGTTGAGAGATGATAAAGTTGCTTTAACACTTAAAGTTAATCTTATATTGTGTGTGTATGCATGATGTATGTGGGCACACATGCTATAATGCTCATATGGAGGTTAGGGGATAACTCAGAGTTGGGTCTCTTTCCACCTTCTTGTGGACATTTTCTGTTGTTTGTTTGTTTGATAGATTGATTTTTTTTTTTTTTTGAGACAGAGTTTCTCTGTGTAGCCCTGACTGTCCTGGAACTCGATCTGTAAACACGGCTGGCCTTGAACTCAGAGATCTGTCTGCCTCTGCCTCCTGAGTGCAGGGATTAAAGGCGTGGGCCACCACCACGAGCATTGTGGTTGTTACTTACCGTATCCCTGAGAAACTAATAACAAACATGTTCCTGTTGACCCAGGTTCTGTCAAGACTGAGTCCCACTGAGCATGTGCGAGTTGTTAGCTTTCTTTCTAAGCTCTGTCTTACATGACTTGCTAGGCACCC
Organism: Mus minutoides; assembly: GCA_902729485.2. Lineage (NCBI taxonomy): Eukaryota > Metazoa > Chordata > Mammalia > Rodentia > Muridae > Mus > Mus minutoides. Next base: position 489,647 of record LR750140.1, read on the forward strand.
CTTGAGCGCCTGCCTGTGTGTAAGCACCAGCTTTGTCCCTTTCATCTAATGGGATTCTGAGCAGCCTCTGCAGCAGGTTTTTATTGTTGTTGTTGAAGTTCATTGGCGTATCTTGGAGCAAAGGTTTTAGATTTGAAAACTCTAAGTTGTGACAAAATGCACATGCCACCTAGCTGCTTGATTCTATTTGTGTGTACAGCTCAGCAACACAAGGACACGCACACATCCGTGCACTCACCACTACCATCCCCACCCCCCACCCCCGCGGAGCTCTCTTCATCTTGCAGAAGTCCAAGTCTGTATACGCATATTAAAAATTAGCTCTCGGGGCCAGGTAGATATTGTGCCTGCTGGGCAAGTGAAAGGACCACAGTTCAGTCCCCCAAGCCTGTGTGGGGCCAAAGCAGGCTCTGCATCTGTGATTCCAGCACACCTTCAGCGAGATGGGAGGTGGAGGCAGCAGAGTCTTCAGACGATTGCGGGCCAGCTGGCCTGGCATGCGCAGCAGAGAAGAGCAAGAGACCTTGCCTCAGACAAAATGGAAGGCAAGGGCTGACCCTTGAGGCTGTCCTCTGATTGGCCACATGCTCGTACTCACACACAAACTACGCGTGCAGCGTGGCAGCCATCGTGTGCTTTCTGCCTCCATGAATCTGGCTGCTCTTGGTCCCTTATAAGTAAAGTCTCATAATATTGCTTCCTTTGTGTCTTATTTCATTTCAAATGGGATTCGTTCATGTTGTACCATGTATAAGAATGCTTATAGTGGGCTGGTGAGATGGCTCAGCGGGTAAGAGCACCAGACTGCTCTTCTGAAGGTGATGAGTTCAAATCCCAGCAACCACATGGTGGCTTACAACCACATGTAATGAGATCTGACGCCCTCCTCTGGTGCGTCTGAAGTCAGCTACAGCGTGGTGGCGCATGCCTTTAAACCCAGCACTCGGGAGGCAGAAGCAGGCGGATTTCTGAGTTCGAGACCAGCCTGGTCTACAAAGTGAGTTCCAGGACAGCCAGAGCTATACAGAGAAACCCTGTCTCGAAAAACCAAAAGGAAAAAATAAAATAAAATAAAAGAATCCTTGGACCGGAGAGACCAACTGGAGTGAGCGGGCCCGACCGGAGCGAGCGGGGCTGACCGGAGTGAGCGGGGCTGGCTGGAGAGAGCGGGGCTGGCCGGAGCGAGTGGAGCTGGCCGGAACGAGCAAGCGGGGTTGAGCGGAGCAAGCGGGGTTGAGCGGAGCGAGCAGGGTTGACCAGAACAAGGAAAAAAAAAAGAATGCTTGTAGGGCTTAGGGCTAAATAATATTCCATTGTAGGTATATACGACACTACATTTTCTTTGCCTTATTACCCACCCACCTGTGGACACTCAGGTCGCTGCCATCGTAAATAATGCTGCTCTGAGCATGGGTGTTTAACTGTCTCCTTCAGGCCCTGTTTCCAGGTCTGTTTGTTACATACCAATAGGTGGGATTTTTGGGTCATAGATCTGGTCTTAAAGTCAGATCTTCCCATTAATGAGTCAATCAGTGATCATTTTCTAAATTGCAAACTGCCTAAATACGACTGTGCTTGGGTATGCGTCCAAACAACATTTCTAAATTTGTCCATGTTTAAAGGCTTGAGCTAACTTCTTTTCTTTACACAGCCTCCTCGTTATTAATATTGTCTCACTAGCATCTTGACTTTTGAGTAGAGCTCTCCTTCCTAGTGGTGGGCCTGAGATTTTACCCTTTAACTCTTCATATCAAGAAACTTACTAGATCTCACCTCAGTAACATTTGTGCACTTCCAATCCAAAAGCTCCTTGTACTGTGAGCTGTTTTCTTATCGCAGCTCTCAGCAGTTGCTATTCGTTATCCAGGGCTTCAGTACCCCTGCAAGTATGTACAGTATTGGAACCGTGCCACTGAACTGTATGGCCGTCTGCCCTGTCCTTTTCAGCTTAAACTGTACTAGGGTGTACTGAGCCTGAGTGCCTAGTGTAGTGAATGTGCCTTGCCTCCTCAGCCTGCAGAGAAAACCCAACTCATTTTAAGTAATGATTCTAGTGGAGACATAAGCGGCCCCTAATAAACAAGCTATTTACTGCCAGACACAAAAAGAAATGCCACGGGCAATATGCTAGTGGCTTGCGCATATTCTTTTTGCTTTTGGAAAACTCTCAGCTTGGCCATCTGTTTACCCTTTCTTGTTTGAGCAGGCAGTGTGTGTGTTTGTGCACATGCAATAATAATCAGGCAGCAATCAGTGGGTCTTCCCCCCCCCCTACCCTTCACCCAGAGTGCCCCTTTCTGGGGAGTCCCTTTCTGGGGTAGTTGCTTTTTCTTACTTTTTTTAACCTTCGCACTGTTTCTTCTATCTCTTTGCTTAGTCATACGCAATATACATATTTGTGTTCTCTAAATAAACAAAAAAGAAAAGAAAAGAAAAGCTCCAAGAGGTTAAACTTGACACTTCAGGTTTGGGTTTTTCTTCTTAACTGCCTGTTGGAGAATAGCCTGAGGTCATAGAATTCCGTGAAGAAATGTGTATTGGAAGGTGGTTTTACATAGAGATCAAGAGCACGGGATCTTACCACTTGCTATGTTGGGCAAATGCCTCTATGCCTTAGTGCTTTTTCATATAAAATAAGGTATATGATAGTGTTTACCTCTCTGAAGTTGTAGTGACACATGTGGTAAGTGTATAATGAATTTTCAGTCCTATTTAAGGAGATTCTGTTAATAGGCATTTAGGTCATGGCTAGAATTTTGCAACTCAGCAATAAATAATGCTGATATATAACTTCACATATGTACATGTTTATACTTAGAATTAATTTTTGAGATAAAAATTCTGGCTTAAATGAGAATATATATGCATTTAGGTTTTGATAGATCTTGCCATTTGTCTGTTCAAAAAGATTGTACCAATCGATAGTTTTAGCCCATCTTAGGGTCTTTTTTGCTGTAAAGAGACACCAAGACCACAGGAACTCTTATAAAAGAAAGCATTTAATTGAGGCTGGCTTACAGTTTCAGAGGTCTAGTCCATTATTGTCATAGTGGGAAACATGGCAGAGAGACATTGGTACTAGAGAAGGAGCTGAGAGTTCAACATCTTGATCTGCAGGCAGCAGAAGGAGACTGGAGACACACTGGGTGTAGCTTGAGCATAGGAGACCTCAAAGCCTGTCCCCACAATGACACACTTCCTCCAACAAGTGACACCTCCTAATAGTGCCACTCCCTATGGGGCAAGCATTCAAACACATGAGTCTGGGGGGCATGCCTATTCAAACCACCACAAGCCATAGTGTGTAATTCTGAATATGTGGGTGCAGTTATGGGAATACTTTAGCTTGGGTGGTCATAGAAGTCCACTCTGTGGATGTAACATTGATATTGAATCCTAGATCATGAAATAGGACTAACTACATAAGCTCTGAGAACACAAAAAGCTGGGGTTGGCCCTTATGTACTCAAAGATTAGAAAATAGGCCAGTAGCTAATGTTGGAAAACCAGCATTGAGGAGCTGAGGCAGAAAAGTCACTGAAAGTTTGAGGCCAGCCTGGGCTATGTAGAGAGGTCATATTGGGAGAGGAAGGAAGGAAACAAAGTAAGAAGGAAGGGAAAGCAGAAAGGAAAGGAAAGGCTAGTGCAGGCACAGGTGGACAATGAGGAGGCAGGTGCAGGAACAGGTGGGCAATGATGAGGAGGCAGGTGCAGGCACAGGTGGGCAATGAGGAGGAGGCAGATGCAGGCACAGGTAGACAATGAGGAGGCAGGTGCAGGCACAGGTGGGCAATGATGAGAAGGCAGGTGCAGGCACAGGCACAGGTGGGCAATGATGAGGAGGCAGGTGCTGGGCTGTAGTTAAGATGAGAAGGTGAGGTTTGTACAGACTCTACACAGGATTGTGTTTTAAGTACAATAGAAATCAGTAGAAGTCTGATTGTATGGTTGCTTTTATTTTGTTTTGAGACAGGGTCTCTCTTTAGTCTGGGCTGGTCTTGAACACATTAGGTAGCTGACAAAGACCTGCCCCTGCCTCTAAGTGATAGGATTAGGGGCATGGAGCACTATGTTTAGTCCCATTGGAGGATTTAAGGTTTTGTTTGTTTGTTTGTTTTGTTTTAAATTATCTCTCATCTCAGACAATAGATAGTTGGAGGCAAGAAGAGGGGGCAGGGAGATGAGTTGGGAGTTACTTACTGACCAGTTCCAGAGGAACTGGAGATGGAGGGGTGGAGCCTGCTTACTTGACTGATGGCTTGGGTACATAGGGCCGGGGGAAGGGCAGTGAGACAGCAGAGAGAGAACCCAAGGACTATGCTGCTCTCTTGGCTCTGCTATTCCTAGAGGTGTGACCTTGGACAATAATCTTTCTTATCGGTTCTTTAATGTTCTTTTATTGTAAAATGAAGAGTCATTCCCTTGTGGTATGAGTAAAAGGTGTATATACATACATATACATACATATACATACATATACACATACATATATATGTGTGCATATATATATATATGTCTCTCTATATTTATGTGTGTATGTATATATGCTACATAAAGTCAGCTGATGTCATGCACTAATCTGGGGAAGGCTGGAGATACAGGGTGAGCCCCTTCTTATCTGCTTTATTACTCTGTCCTTAGTTTATGCAGCAGTGCTTACATGTAGTAGCCACTAAGTACTTTTGAATGAAATGATTGAATGAGCAGAAACTAGACCCATGAGAAGCAGAATGGGACTGGGCAAATGTCAAGAGAGACATTACAATATACACTATCCATATTGATAATGGAAAGCCCTTTGCTATTTATAATGAAGACTAAAACTTCAAAAGAATTAAAGCAGAACTGTCAAGGGAAGTTTTTCCTCTAGGGCTTCAGGTTCCCAAGACTAAGAAGCAAGGTTTGACACCTGAAGCTCTTCTGTGCTCCCCAGGCAGCTCCCTGACATGGTTTGGACCCTGGAACTTGCTATTCAAGAACATTTGTAGAGAGAAATGAATCCCATTTCTTAGTAGCTCATAAATGGGTTTATAATTAAATGTAAAGTGAAGAAGGCATACAGCAGTCTTACGAATTAAATAATTCAAATGAGGAAAAATAAAACAGGCAGGCTTCGGTGGCGCAAAGATAAAATGTCAGGGCCTCAAGTTCAATTGATCTTATTCTAACTGCCAGGGTCACGTGCTCACTCATCTACTCTAGAAAGGGTCACCAAGCAAATATGGTGTGATAGGCACAGGCTCCTCAAACAAGAAAGGGAAAAAAGAAATAAAGTGAAAGTAAGAAAGAGAGATGGCTGTCTTCTTGGAGGGAAGGAGGACGACAGTGGGAAGGAAGACGACAGCCAATGGCAGGCGATGTCCAGCAGGAGAGCATCCGCTTCAGGGTCTTTGAGAGCTGATGGATGCTGACTGAAAACAAATGGGCAAGCAGAAGACTGCAGCTGAGAAGTTAGAACTCGTGTGGTGTGAGCCTCACAGGAGAAAGGGACTTACGGAGATGAGTTTGCTTTTGGGAGAAGCTTGCTCCATGTATCTGGAACAGCTGTTCCCACCCACACCATCACATCTCTGCCTTATTTTTAAGGACAGGGTCTTTCAATGAACCTACAACTCACGGTTGACTAGACTGACTGGCCAGTAAGCCTTGGGGATCCAGTCTCCATCTCAGTGCTGGGATTACACATGCGAGGTGCTGCCACGCTTGGCTTTTCATGAGGATGCTGGCAGTCCGCGTGCTATATGGTCAGAACTCTGCTGATTTAGCCATCTCCCTGATCCCATGTCTTAGATATTAAAAAGTGGGATTTGGCTTTGGGATGAGAATAAACTCTTTTGAGAAATGGGCAGACCAGTTAAGAGGTTGGAGGAGTAAGATGATACTGGGTCACTCTAGGCTGACACTTTCAGTGGAAAATGGTCGTGTTCTGGATAGGATCTCCCTGGAAGACAGTCATCAGACTTCTCTTGGACTGAATACAAGGTGTGAGAGAAACAGTGAAGAATTACCCCCCAGATCTTTAGCCTGGACAGCTAGAGGGATGAAGATTTCATCAACCAAGACCGAGGGCCTGGTGGTGAAGTTCAGAAAGCAGTCTGGGCATGTTGTCGTGGATGGTAGGTACATTGCCAAGGCCTAATACTGACCAGGCAGCTGGATATGTAAGTCTGGAGTTCAAGGGAGCATGAACATGGTAGGTAAATAAATCTGAGAATTATTTGTCTGTAACCATCTATATGACAAAAGACTGCATGAGCTCATGAAGGGACTGAGGACTGATAGATTAAAGGACGAGGAGCTGAGTTGCGAACTAAGAAGCAAGAAGAGGTATAGGGAATTAGGAGGCATCGCCAGTGCTGCTGGCACGAAGCCAGGGTACGTAGAATATGTGAAGCCTAGAAAGAATGTGGAAAGGGAGCTGTAGCTTGTGAGCTGAGGAGTGGTCAGGCTCCCCCTGTCACCCAGAGAGATACTAAGGATCAGCACCGGGGTCATAGTGCAGAGGAGTGGAGAGAGAGAGCTCAAGGTCCCGGAGAGCACAGCATCTGCCTCTTCCCTTAGAGAAGGACGCCTCTCCTTCCAGTTGTCCGGCTTCTCCAAGCGAGGAAGAAAGGAGCAGGCTGGAAATAGCATTTTGAGTGACACAGCGATGTGCCTCTGACCCTTCTGTGACACTAGTTACATTAAACCAGTCCTAAATGGCCCTTTGGGATTCCCAAGCAGATAAGATTTCTTTCTCTTTTGTTTCATGTGCTACTCAGGACCTCTTGAATTCTTGCAGTTTTTATTAAGAATTTCTTATCCACTAATTAGCAACACAGAGACCCCAAGACCCCCGGTGGTAAAGGATTGCATGGTTATTTAAGGATGGTCTCAGGCACCAGCATGGACCAGTCATTGCCCAAAGCCTCCACCTTATTAAGCACTTGCCAAATGGTCGGCTCCTGCTCTTCCTTCCTTCCTGGAAGCCGTCTCAATCCTCAAAGCTATTTTTGTAGCAAAGAGATTATGACAACATATGGAGGCCTCACTCTGCTCCCCAGAGCACAACAAAGTCTTGTCTTTGCTTCAGCCAGCCACTTGGTGAATGCCACAGGCTTTGGGCAACTGTGAATCCTCGTGATTTGTGGGACTTTACCAGAGAGCCACAGCACACACGGCAGCTGGTCCAAGGAACATACTAACCTGATGTTTCCCGTTCGTGTCGGGCATGGAATTTTCTCCATTTGTCAAGCAGAGTTGGTTCTGTCAATCCCACAAATCCCTGGGTGCCTTGAACAAAGGCAGTACAATTCTAGAAGACTGGCGTTCTGTGAGCAGATCAAGCCAGTGAGGGCTGTTGAAGACTTTTAGCTTTAAATATATTCTCTCCTTTCAAATAAACATAAAAGGAAAGGAGAAGTTGTGATAGATTGTCAGCTCTTGGTTTAAAATCGGACTCATCTATAAGCAAAACATTATCATTCTTTGGGCAAGAAGCAGATCTGAATAAGCGCTTGTCAGTCGTTTACGACAGTGTTCTCTACCGTCTCAGGATAGAGCACACAGCGAGTTACAGCAGAATCCCCAAACTAATTTAGATCATCATGGCAACTAGTTGTAACAATTTCCAGCCAGGCTCGAAATTGAAAAGTTCATTTTGCTGTCTGGATCCATGGCCGTTCCACGAGAGCAGACACTTGGCAGCTCAATTTTTAAACGTTGTTGAAGAAAAATCCCTCCCTGTACCCATCAGGTTGTTTTGGCTTTGGGGAACTTACTGCTTTCTAAAGAAAATCTGACCACGTTCAAGTTTCTTCACCTTAGGGTACAGAAGTCCTCTCTCTTGTCTTACTAAGTTCGACGACATAGCCAGTTAGATTTGTGACCCCCCTACCCCTCAGTGCTAACAGATCCTGGCACGTTAATACCTCTTGCCTCCTGTTTCTTCATCTCTGTTATTGAAAAATGGCCTTCGTTGTAAGTCTATGTGAAGTTCTCAGAAGTGCCTCTGATAGTCGCTGATGAGATTGATTAAGTTTTACCTCCACCTGCAGGCTTGACCATGGGGGAAATATGATGGAGGTTAATTCAGCAGGGCACCTCAGCATGCGTTTCTTATCTGCATCCTCTACCCTCCCTTAGAGCATCTCACACTTCACCTATGAAGGCTTCAGGTCAGGGGTGAAACGGCCAGATGAGGTCTAGGAGGGTGGTCAACTACCTGTGTAGGGGCACTCTTCATGGCCACCAACAGTTGGGCCACAAAGAGCAGCAGTGGCCAACACCGCCCTTTGTGGCTGGCTGTCAGTTGGCTTTGATTGAGTGTATATCTTTTGCTTAGGGATTTCAAACTAACCAAAACACTATCTCAATGAGATGCCCTGGGCAACGGCTGCTGGTAGGGTGTGTGTGTGTGTGTGTGTGTGTGTGTGTGTGTGTGTGTGTGTAACGAGCAGGAGTCGAAACACACACACACACACACACTCACACCCTTGATGCTGGTTCCTGATTCTTCTGTATCTTGCTTTTCAACAAGGAAGAACATTGAAAGATCTGACATTCTGGTATTGACTTTCCATTAAAATACTAGATCCTCAGAATTCTGCTTCTCTTCAACAGACTGTGTCTAGCCAGAAAGTCTACATGGATCGAAGAATTGAAGCAAAATATTTGTATTTAACTGAAAATATATATAACTTTGGGATTTTATTTGCAACATGTTTTCAGTCCACTATCTGAAGACATGATACTGGAGCCAAGCCAAGGAAGGGTCGCTTCTTTTACTGCTCCTCCAGGGAAACACACCAAACATATCACCACTGTTTTGTTCTTTCCCTGGAAACTTACCACCTACCCCCAGCACTTGACGACTTGGTATTTGTTCTGGGGATTTCCATCTGCACTCTGGTTTTGTGACTTCCTTTTTGCAACCATAGAGATCGCTGGCTAGCCTGTGAAGTATCTTACCTATGTTTGGGATGTCAGGGGTCCTTGTTAACATTACTGGTTTTCTCAGACAGTCCTGTATAGGACCCTCCCACTGAGAAAGCCTGTTCCCCCTGGAAAGAGCCACTTTCCCGAATGTAGATGGTTTTGGCTTACCTGGGTAGAAGCTGGCAGTCTTGTCTGCAGACTTTCTGTTTTTCATCAGCAGTCCGGTGGTGACAGTGAGCTCTAGCTGTTTCTTTCTGTCACCGGCTCACAGGAATGGTGCTGAATGCTCAGAGGTGGCACAGAGCTTCAGGGATGGTGGGGTCTTCACCAATGTGCCCGCACTCCAGCCCTCTATTGTCACAGCAGGGCAGGCTATGGAGGGAAATGCCATGGCATGTCTGCACCAACTTCTCAACAATGACATTTCCAACTGCCTACTGCCCCCTTCCACACAGGTGACTTCACTTTTGTCTCCATTACAAAGAGTTCCCTCTCACAATAGGATTCTCGCAGGTTTCTTCTCCACCTCTAGTGTTTCCCTTGCTCTTACCCTGTCTCTCGCACTCTTTCAGTCTTTGTGAATAAAGGCTCCTCCCCCCTTTTTTAACTTCCTAAGACTTTTATCATCTGAGACAATGATCTCTTCAAAAGAAAGTACTTGCTGGGGTAATCCCCCTTGATGAGGGCTGGGAAGCCTAGCCTTTGCTTGCCTGCCTGCCTTGTGGGCTCTGTGGCATTATTCCCTATCTTTAGGATGGACAAGACAGTGTGGGTAGGGCTTGGTTGATGGCTCTGTTGGTAAAGCTCTAGCTGTGCGGCCATGAAAATCTGACTTTGAACCCTTGGAACCCAGGTAAAGGTTAGTGTAGTAGTGTGTATCTAATCCCGGTGTTCCCGTGCCAAGGAGGAAGGTGGAAACAGGAGAAGCCCTGCAACCTCCAGGTCCAGGTAGCCTGGGAGACAGGGTGGTGAATAAAAGAGAGACCCTGTCTCAAACAGGATGGAAAAGGTCAGGGCTGACACCCGGGGCTCTCTTTGGGCCTTCACATGCAGGCCAGTTCTCTCTCTGTCTCCCAGTAACCTTTCTTTTCACATGCACAAGAGAGATAATTCGTGAAAAGTTCTCAAAATAATGCCAAGTGTGCCATAGTCACCCGGTAATGGCTCCATCCCCAGTGTCCCTTTCATCACCAGTGTTTCCAGGAAGATACCAGGTCTATAAGCAAGATCCCCCTGTGGTTTTTATACTACAGGTAGTACATTCATAGATCACAACCCGTATCGCCACTGAGACACAACTAATGCAAAACTGATTTCTTCTTTCTCTTTTTCCCCGTCCGTACTTGGGATTAAACCCAGACTTTGTGTTGTTAGGCAAACACTATCACTAAACTGCTCCCCAAGTCCTCTCTCCCCATTTAGGGTCTCTCTAAGTTACTCAGGCTAGCCTTGAACTTGAAATCCTCCTGCTTCAGCCTCTGTAGTGGCTGAGGCTACAGGTCTGCATCACCCAGGCTCAGGTCCCCTTCTACAGAATAGTCTTTCTGTGCTTTCTTTTCTGGTATGTTTCACTACATACCAGAAAGCAGGGTTACAGAGTTTTTTGCATTGAATCCACATAACAACAGCTCTAAGAGGTACTGGCTCGTCTCCACTTACATTTGAAAACCTTCCCGATCAGATAGACTACACATTGGGTTTAACACACCCAACTCATGAGAGGCTAGCCCAGTTCTCAAACCCAAGGCTTCTGACTCCAAGTCCAGTATAGTTTTGTTTTGGTTTTCTATGTGGGGTCATGGTGCGTGTTTGTGTGTGTGCATGCCTATGTGTACATGCGTGTGTGTCCCCCTCTCTAGTAGATAATCAATTTTCTGAGATTTTACCAAAAAGTCAACAAGTTCTAAGTTCCCCAAATGGTAGATATTAGTTCTGAGTCTCTCTCTAAGAGTGTCCGTCTAGTTCCCCAGTTTAGGCTTTGAGTTCCTTCCTGATATCCCACTAAGGGTAGAGCCAAAGGTCATGGTAATGTAGATGAAAGCTCTATTGAGGCTGGTAGTCATCCTGCAGGAGGAAGTGCAATACAAGGGCACCCTGGCTAGTGAGAGCAAGTCCTCTGGGGATTAAAGGGGGAGGAGGTGTTGCTGCCCTCACCCTCCAGTCACCCTGGCAATGCCTCTCCAAGGAGAGCCCTTTCTGATCCATAGGGCTCTGAAGCATCTTAAGTCCTGACCTCAGATCCTCAAACAAGCCCTTGCCCCGTGATCCCCAGGTACCCTTTGTTCTCTTTGGCTCACTTATTCTGCCTTCTCAACATCCCTGAATGAAAAAGAACCACAGGAAAGGGAACATACAGGAAGGCAGGCTCCAGAAACACTTACCCTAGTTGGGGAACTCACAGAGTAAACTTGTGCTTGGTGGAAGTCAATACAAGCAGTGAATGTTCTGTGTCAGCACCGTTGACTAGTGTAAGCCTCACACCCTCAACTGGCTGTGTCTTTAACTGTCACAGTGCCACTGAGAAGGATGATGGCACATGCTTGTCCACTATGGAAATACCAGACTTAAGCTAGAGAGTCTTCTAGGCTCAAATCTATGCAGGTGAGCGCTCAGTACATTGTTATCAGCCCTCGTGACCTATTCAAAAATATTCTGGAAATGTTTTGACCATGTGCTTAACCACTTTAATTTCCAGTTAGGCTGGCCGCAGGGATTCCTGTGCTCTTGGGAGTTCTGTGGTGTTAAAAGACACTGGAGAAGTATGTGCGGTCAAGTATCCCAGGTATGTTTAAACCTTCAGTTCCTGCCGAGACTGTGTGTGCCATCAAAGAATGTTTTGTTAAGCAGGTCAGAGAGATTTGATTACTTCTTGTCTGCTAAGACAAGAGTGGAAAACTACTTCCTTTAGATTTGAAAGAGAATTAATCACAGGGTTTTGTTTATTTCTTTCTGTCTCTTTTCACTTTCAGCCTAGAGAACGGGAGCCTTTGTACCAAAGAGTAGGAGAAAAGGGGGTCTTAATGGAGGCTTCAGAGGCCGCTTTACACTGAACTGGGGACACGGTGAAGTCAGGAAGCAGTGCCAGGACAAATGCTCCTGGTGGCAGCTGCAGGGAAGCAATGCAAGGTCACTTGTGTGACCTGGAAACTTGAGAGCTAACTACCGGGATGTGCATTTGATTGCCAGCCATAAGCTAAGGCGAAGTACAACTTTTGTGTTAGGGAAATTTGTCATTCCGACCAAGACATCTACTTTGCCACAGACTTGTGAACACGACTCTTCTAAAACAGGAGTATCATCAATGTTGAAAGGATGCCATAGCTGTAATTGTGCAGTGTCTTAACTTAGATGCTGATTGATAATGGGTAAGGTTTATTGGGCACCTACTAGGTACCAGGTACTTGGCTACTTTCTCTGCATCAATTATTTTATTTGACCTTCAGTGCTTTACCAGCTGAGTATTGCCTTTCATTGTCACGAGGGAGGAACTCAGCAGGATTCGTCCCACAGCTGATAACTGGAGGTGCCAGACTGGGCAGACCACATTCAAGTCTGTGACCTCATCTTTCTATCCACCTGCCAGCCACAGGCCAATCGTTTAGTGGGCCTGGGTGATGACATTCAACTTTGGTTCCGGTGGACTCTTGAGTTTATAAAACTGTAATGTGCTCATGAGTGCAATCCGGTTCTGGAATTGAGTGTGTGAGTAGCGTGTCCTTGCAGGAATGCAAGATGACAGGCAAGATGACACGACTTTTAACAAGGCAGGAGCAGAGATGGCCAAGAGTTGAGGTTGCCCATGGTGTCTACTGTAACGTCAATGAATCAGTCCACGTGAGAATAAGGTCACACGCTGTGTGTACCGCAGGGGATGCGATGTTTGCTCAAGCTGTTACCTAAGGATTAATCTGTGTGTGACTACACGTATGTATGTGTACATGTGTGTGTGCCAGTGAGCATGTACAGGGAGGCTGGAAATCAACCTTGAGTGTCATTCCTCAGGTGCTGTCCACACTGGTTTCTGATACAAAGTCTTATTCAGCCTGATGACCCATTGACCAGTGATCTCCTGTCTCTTCCTCCCCAAAGCTGGGGTTACCAGCACACCACCATTCCTTCACCTCTGGGGTCAGACTTGGGTCCTTGTGCACTTTTCTAACTGCTTTTTCTCCTTAGGCCTACTTGAGCTTCTGATGGGACATTCTATGGAATGGATACCAAGGTTAATGACCCTGAAGTGCAGAATTAGTATTTTAAAGTTCTTTCTGGTACAGCTTTTAATGTTGTTCACAATGTCTATGAAGTTATATAAACTGTCAAACAGGTTTTAAGAGACAACGCGCAAACTTGTGCTGTCCCACCCTGGCTGCTCAGACCTGAGAGTTAGAATTTCTCCTTTCTGAAACTGCCTGGCCTTCAACTTTTAAATATATATTTTACATAGATTTATGAATGACTCCTTATGCTATCTTAATTAAAAAGAGCATAACAATCCTCTTTGGAAAAAAATTTAAATCATGTTTTTAAGAAAGCACAAGACGTAAAATTTATGCATATTGAATTTTATTTCTTCCTCTAAAAATAAATATGACACTCTGCTGGGGAATACATTTGAATTGCAAAAATATAGCTAACTGTCAACCTTAGAGATTCAACAGAGTATTAAAAAGAGCTTTCATTTTGTTTTGTATTTTTCAGAAAAATGCTAAAAATAAATAAATAAATAAATAGGCATCAAAGGCATTCCTGCTCACAAGTCTTCATATGTATGTGATCATTTGAATTTAGCAGTCCAGAGAATGAAGCTATTCTTGAGTTTTGACTGTTAGGAATTTTATGTCTTGGAGCTGGGGAGATAGATCAATGGTTAAAACACTGGTTAAAGCTGCTCTTCCAGAAGATCCAGGTTTGGTTTCCAGCACCCACTTGGTGGCCCACAAGAGTCTGTAACTCCAGTTCTAGGGGATCTGATGCCCTATTCTGGCCTTTGAGGGCACTAGGCGCCTATACGGTGCACAATCATGTATAAAGGCAAAGCACCCCCCACACACACACACAATTTAAACAATATAGAAATGTTATGTTTTGTAAGACACCTGCAGAAGGGTCCCTGTGTCTTTCTTTTTCTTGTTTGTCATATAACCAGTGCTATTTCATTAAATAATAATAATAAAATCAAAAGAGATTTTGAAAGAAGATAATGGAGCTTTCCGAAATTAACTGGATTACTCTGTCCTTCATATTACCCCATCTCTTATCATAAATAAGTAATTCTTATTATAAAGGCCAAGTAAATTAAACCATATAATTTTGAGCTAAGTTTCCCTTGGGCTCCATTCTGTATGGTAGACAAAATAAGTAATCGTGAGATTAGCTTTCTTCATGCAGCCTACCTTTGGGTACCAGAGAATGATCACAAAAGCCCCATTACCTAGGATCTGATTAACATTACAAATGATGCCATTCATTTTCACAGCAGAAAGTCAAGTCTGTGTCAATTAGACTGAACCTATTATGTGTCAGTCTAGGTAAGAAGCAGTTGAAGATGTTTTCAACACCACCCGTCTGTCCACAAGGAGGACTAATGATGTCACTACTGGAGCTGCCCCAAATATAGAGTACAAGAACCTCAAAGAGAGGGCAGAACTGTACTGCCACACTGGAGCACCAGGAATCCACTGGGGGGACTGTGCATATGTGAGAGCCCGGGGCAGGAGATGATGTTCTGGTGCAGTAGGTCCCAGCTGCTGCTGCTATTGGTGTAGGCTGCACACATTGAGGACTCTGGCTCAGGGCATGTAGAAGCCATAGCAAAAAGTTGTCATATACAAATATATTTGACTCTGAACTTCAGCTATTGAAAGCAAGGAAAGATGTCCTCTCCAAAAGTGTGGAAGGCATTGCCTAATTTCTTTTCCCATTGAGATGAACTTAGACACGTTCAGTGAAGACAAATGTTCATGTGGTTTGGACTACAATCCCCTGCCCTCCGGCCCTGTTATTGTTGTAGTTCCTTGGGATTTTTCAAAAAGACCAGTGCGGTGAGCTTTACCCTCCCTATGAGCCTCATTCCACGGACATTTCACTTTTAAAGTAAAATCACCCTTCTAGCATTTAAGGAGTGGAACCTGCTCAGCTTGCCAAGTATGGGTTCACCATTCCTGAGACAAATTTTCCAAAGGGCTGGAAAAATCTACGCTTTATACAGTAGACAGAATGGAAACGTTTGAATTCATGGTACTCTAAAACATATTTTCCAAGGTTCGATATTGAAGGCATGCACATTACAGTGCAGCTGAAGATGTTCATTTAACCCTGTCTAGCAAGAGATTACATTTTAACTTCCTTCCCAGCGTGATTTCGACCTCCTCCTGTAATATTTAAGTTCATTCTGTTTATTACTCTTCAGCGTAATTGATGTATTGCCAATAGCCTCACTGACAGAGCCTTGTATAACCTATGGCTAAATGATTTACAGATATACACTCATTTAATTATCACTGTAAGAAAACTTTTTTATTTTAAGTAGAAGCTTCTACTGAGAATTCTAAAAGATTACATAACCCCCCGGCTAATAATTGGCAGCATAGATTTAGGCCTGGAGAACTCTGAAGCCTGGATGTTTCCTAATGTGTTATCGTCTTTATTAAAATGTGTTCTTTAAAGAGTCTTCTGTGTTTGGCACAGAAAAGGCATAAGGGCCAAGCCAGCATTGAAGAGGTATAAACTGGATATTAGTTCGTAAATATTTGCACAGTAAATAAGGCTACTGAAATAAAAATCGAGTTTACGTAGCATAGGGCATACAATCTATTTTTTGCTTGAAAATTGGGGGAGTGGTGGATCTCAGGAGCTCCCTAAAATGAAAAGCTGAGGCCTAAGCAGACCAGATTGGCTGAAGGGCTTGTTGGGCATGTGATTTACTCATGGTTGGTTCAGTTGGGGGAAAGGTGGTAAGTTGTAGCACTTTCAGGATACTTTTCTGTGTTGATAGGACAGGCTAGCATAGTGGCTCATTAACCACATATAAGTAGCCATGGTTAGCACAGCTGAGGAATGGAGGTTTTTTCATCTTAAGTGGCTGGCATTTAAATAGCCCACTACGTGGGTCGTGGGCGCCCGTATTGAAGCACACAGCATAGAAGACAACTGGAAAGTTGAGTAACCAGACATGGGGGATGCAATGGAGAAGCTGGTTGAACTTTGTGAACGACCACTCTGAATACAGTCCTGAAGAGACTGCGGTGAAGGAGATAGAAGATCTGCAAGTTCTTGTTCCTGTTGCCAGTTGAAATGATGGCTCAGACCAGAGCAGTGCCTGATGCGTGGGATGAATGGTCAGTGTCTGGAGGGCTATTTTGAGGGCAGTTAATAGGCATGATGTGGAAGAAAGGAGTTGGGATGACTCTAATTTTTTTTTGTTGAATTGAATATATCAATATATATCTTTATCTCTATCTATCTATCTATCTATCTATCTATCTATCTATCTATCTATCTATCTATTGAGATTGAAACACTAAGTGAGTACTCAAGTTTTCAACCAAGGTCAAGTTTTAAGCACATTAAGTTGGTTTCCTATTAGATACTTGAGGCAGGGGATGGGGTAGGGCTGTCAAGTAGGCAACTGAAGGTGTGGCCCTGGAGTTGCCTCCTGGTGTGGTGAGTCGTGGTTTAAGGCATCATAGGGAAGGGAGGAGCCAGAGGAGAAAAATGAGCTGAATGACCTGAGAACTCAGGGTGGGGCAGAGGTCCTAGAGGGCAGAGGTCACAGGCTCCCCTTGGAGGAAGGGAATCAATCTTTGGGAGGAACGAGCTCTCCTGGACATGATGTTATTATTATACCTGACAGCAGAGACCGGTGTGGTAGGGAGCATGAAGCTAGAACACATTCAAGGGCTTCAGAGTGGTTCTGGGTAGAGGGGTAGGGTAGGCGAAGGAGAACTCCCACCTTAGGAACCTACAGACAGAGTTACCGGGCAGAAGTCACCCAACAGGATGACTTTTTCACAGGGTAAGTCAGTTGTTGCCTGTCTCTGGTACAAGAAGGTATTTGTGGGCTATTTAATGGCATTTCATGCCTCAGGCTTGGATAACAGAGTTGGAAGGGTTGGCTTAAAATGTTTTTCTCAAAACAGTATAAAGGTCAGAATTTAGGAGAAATGTATGCTGAAAAAATATTAGTTTATTTTAGACAGGGAAACTTTTTTCTACTTTTTCCTTATTTGCCTGTGAGTATTTGTCACACATAATCACCTTGCCTGCATGTTTATAAATGTAAGATTTCCATTTACATGTCACTTCCCATTCTTTTAAATGTTAAAATAGCCAGGGTTGATCTATTTGGTATTTATTTCTAGTCCATTTACGTTTTTAACCATTCAAATGTTTTCTTTAAAAAGCAAAATTATTATGTCTTTAATCATCGTTACCGACTTCCAGTGTACCAATAGGGTATTATAAGGAGCTCCGGAGAACCCCTACTTGAATGATTACTCCAGAGATAATTCTGTCTTCTCTCTCTCCTTTTTCTGTTCACTGATCCTCACCTGACAAAGTCAAAAGGACTATGATCAATGAGACTTAAATCCATGAGAGAGACTCACAACAAGTTAGAAACACTGATCTAGTCGGGGAGGGAGCCCTGGGGAAGAGTTCCTCTGCAAACAGGAGGCCCTGAGTTCAATCCCCAGAAGCCACACTAAAAATCATAAAAATAAAAAAATGAAAATTGTCAGGGTTCTAGAGAGATGGCTAAGCAGTTAAGAGTACTTGTTACCAAGGGTCTGAGTTCTGTCTCCAGCACCCACATCAGGTGGCTCACGGCTACCTGAAACGCTAGCTTCAGGGGACCCTGTGCCCTCTTCTGACTTCCACGGACACCCAAACATGCATGGCGCGCGCGCACACACACACACACACACACATGTGCACATACATGCATAAATAAAAATCATAAAAAGTAAATCTTAAAAAAAGCTTGCGCATGGTGGCATGTCCTTGTGATCCCAGCCCTAGGAGATGGAGACAGACAGATATCTAGAGTTTGCCCATCTGCCAGCCAAGCCTACTTGGCAAGCTACAGGCTAAAAGATCCTGCCTCAAAAACAGATGGACAGTGCCCGCAGGTGAGCACACGTTGCCCTCTGCCCTCTACATTCACGTGCACACAGTTGTGCACGCACCCTCACACAGCACACAGGCATACCTACATTCACTCACATGCACACAAACTCTGCCCTCCAAACAGATGGGGTAATGGGGTGCATGAGAAACGCCCCCCATGGTCTTGGACATGGAGTCACTTGGTCCCCAGTTGGTAACACAGTTTGCCGAGGCTTAGGAGGTGTGGCCTTGCTGGAGGAAGTGTGTCATTGGGGGTGGGCTTGGAGAACTTGAAGCCTCGTCTACTTTTGCTTTGGCGGTTCTGCTTCATGCATGTGGTTGAAGATATGAACTCTGAGTGTCCCGCTCTTGCCACCCCTCCCCCCATGCCTGGACACCATGATGGGGTCACCCACCTGGAACCATAAGCTCGTATGGTTTTCTATAAGTTACCTTAGTGGCTTTTAAACACAGCAATAGAAAACTAACTAATATAAAGTCTTGCTTTCAAAAGAAAATGCATGAACCTTTATATCATTTATAAAATCACTAACTCCTCACCATGTTTCTGTTCCATCATCTCAACTGAGGATCCCACAACGTTCATTCACCCACTGAAAGTGTTAAGTGTACCCCCCCCCCCAGCCTGTTCCTGAACTGTCAGTAACAGTTGCCTAAACAGACACCATTAGATTTCCTCCCATGAGTCCTGTTGGCGAAAGGACTCGGAGGCCACAGGCCTTTTCCTCTCTTGTGTGCGGAAGGGTCACAGTGGCCCCTTTGTTGGAGGTCTCCAGGAATTACTAATAAGTAATCAGGTATATTAACAGTCAGAGTCAGCTCACATTCAGGTTTCACCTCATGGGTCGGTGGCAGAGAAGAGGTTTGCCCTTCTTCCACTTCTGCTCCAGCAGCTGCGGCTTGTCCCCAAGCCCACCACCCTTACCCAGTCCCCTACCCTTACCCAGCTCCCCTACCTTTACTCAGCCCCTACTACCCTTACCCAGCCCCCCACCCTTACCCAGCTCCCCTACCTTTACCCAGCCCCTCCCTACCCTTACCTAGCCCCCCTATCCTTACCCAGCCCCCTTACCCTTACCCAGCTCCCAGCTGCTTCTTTCATCCGAGAGGGCTCAGAATATGTCAGTGGCATCTCAGGAGCGGGTCTAGCCTGTGACTGCAATTGTCTCTGATGCAGTTTCTTCCTTAGTACCAGCTTTTATCTCCCCATGAAGTGCTCATGGGATCCTCTTGCTTTCTCTCCCCAGGGAAATAATCCACCCCATCCCCCAAGTCCCCCATTTTCCAGCTCTCCTCTCTCTCTCTCTCTCTCTCTCTCTCTCTCTCTCTCTCTCTCTCTCTCTCTCACACACACACACACACACACACACACACACTCCCGCCCCGAGTCGCAGGCTTGTGCTGAGCATTTCTTCACTTTTCTCACTTTACCCATCAAAAGCTCCAGCCTCAGCGGAGGTCAGAGTTTAAAACCCTGCACACAACCAGCTGCTTTTCTTTAGAAAGTTACCTCCTTGGTTTCTGGGTGTCCCAAAGGTCCCCTCTGGCTTCTGATGACACTTCCTATAGATTTTCTTTCACGTTAAAGTTTAAGAAATCCTGTTGATAGAGAGGAACTATAAAATAAGAATAACCCAGCGGGGCGGTGGTGGCACACGCCTTTAATCCCAGCACTTGGGAGGCAGAGGCAGGCAGATTTCTGAGTTCGAGTCCAGCCTGGTCTACAAAGTGAGTTCCAGGACAGCCAGGGCTACACAGAGAAACCCTGTCTCGAATAATAATAATAATAATAATAATAATAATAATAATAATAATAATAATAATAATTATTATTATTATTATTATTATTAACCCTGGAGAGCTGACATGAGCTCAGATTGTCCTGACCGCTTTGGCCTTTCTCCGGGTGTAGAATTCCTCCAGGGCTACTGCAGTGAGGTGTCTTGGTCACCTCAGGATAACTGGGGTTCAAAGTTCCTTTGGCCATTTGTAGAGGGGCAGTCCTGACTAGGGAATCTATCATCTTACTGTTTATTGTGAAGCGCAAGGTAAAAAGGAGTTGACAGGCGCCAACTTAATGATGTTGAATGGACGCGGCGACTGTGCCGGAGATCAATGCTTCATTGCACATCTTGTGAAGTAAGTTCTCAGCTTCTCTCTCATTTGACAGGCTCAATTGGCGTTTAACAGATTTGCTTCATGGGAGGTGCACTTATGCTTTCTAAGGACAAATGAATGCTTTGGGATTTAAGGGACAAGATGTCAGAATTTAAACGCATCAAAGAATCAGTGGTTTTAATGAACTTACCAGTAAATATGTACTACCCACAAAAGATTTGGAAAATAAGCTACTCTGAGTAATTATTATTTATATGTAGCCACACTGATATCTTATTCAGAGACTTCTGGAATCAGTAGCAATTTCCTTATAAAGGAGTTATACAAACTCTCATGTCATTTCATTTAAGACATTCATCGCAGAGTATTATCTGGCTTGATCTTATTTGCTCCTCGAAGACACGTCTTACGTTTGGAAGAATCACCACAGTTTCACGACCTACCAACTCCATGACTATGCCTGTCAGACAGACATCCAAGGACACATCTTGACAGTCTCCTGCCACCACTTTAGTGGCTGCCCTCACCTCCTGTGACTCTTTGCCCCTGTCAAAAAGAAGCCAGAAACGCATCCGAGTCTCTTTCCACAGTATCACATCACAGCTGTAGAGGAAAAGCAGAGTAGGCCCCCTCACCCTTCACCTCCATCCCTAACCTGTGGTTAAACATCTTTCAGAGTGAATATTCCCACCTCCTCAAAACACCTGGAATTGTTCCAAATGGTCTCATTTCAGCAGATTCCGGAGACTTCTGACAGCTATGCTTGCTTTTGCGGGTTTTCAGCCAGAGAAAAGAAAAAGGTAGAGGAATGATAGGCACGGTCAGATGCGAGCCTTCCTGTTCCTTCCTTTCTAAATGAGTCACAGTGACCTACCGATGGAAGAATGGAGCTAACCAGAGTCCTTCGGGATTTTCTGGAGTAGTACGGAAACTCCACATTCTTCCGACTAACTTGTGGCTTGCTAGCACATTCCTCTCCAATGAGGTGGAGGAATCCTGGTGGCCAGGCTGGGATTTGACGGCCTGGGGTGGGGAGAGCTGCTATTTAAAAATACACTTAATTATATTCTTTCTCTGCTGTAACATTGATACCACTTTTAGCTCACTACAAATACTGTGATTTTCATTTAAATCACATCCATTATCTTATTGACCTAGTTTTTATTTGGTAATCAAAATGTCCTATTTCTAGATAGCTTAGCCCAGAATCGTTTTGTTGTTGTTGGTTTTTGAAAGGTTATGAACCTTTGTGCAGTCTTTCCTCCTTCCAGATCTGTGTGCAGATGAACTACATCTGAATTCACAAAATATAGTATGATACTGTTTTGAGAGAGTGGGTGTTCGTTGCCTGAACTCTTATACTTCATAGGGACAAGCTTAGTCACGGGACCTCACTTCTGTCCGTTTACTTGAGCACTGGGCAACAGGAGGGCCATGTTCTATTTCTAGTTAAGAACTTGATACAGAGCGCACAGTTCTCCTCGGATCTTCCCCATGTATCCCTCTCCTCTTTGGGATTTCTCCTCTCCCTTCCTCTGATAATCTACTCGCTCATGTTGACTCTTAAATCCTTTTGAGGTCTGGAAGATCCCATGTCTATTAGGCCTTTGCTACACCCTTTCCTACCTCTCTTCTCTGTCTCTGTGGCCCTCTAGAAATGTCCCTGGGGCTCTGTTCTGTCGGCTCCCACTCACCCCCCTCTAGTCAGGGTCTTGGCACACTTGTATGTTCTATGTTTTCTTTAAAGCCTTCCTCTTTTTTGTTAGGTATTTATTTTATCTTGGGGGCTGGGCAGCATGTGCCATGGTTTACAGTAGAAGTCAGATGACAACTAACAGGAGCGAGTTCTCTTCTCTACCACGTGGACCCTGAGAACTGAGCTCAGAGTGTCCAACTTGAGATGAAATATGTTAACCGGTCAAGCCACCTCTTAAGCCTCTCTCTCTCTCTCTCTCTCTCTCTCTCTCTCTCTCTCTCTCTCTCTCTCTCTCTCTCTCTCCCTTCTTCCCCTCCCCCATCTCTTTGGGTTTTCAAGACAGGGTTTCCTGTTTAGCTCTCTTGGAACTTGCCCCCACAGAGATCAGGCTGGCAAAGGTGTGAGCCAACACCACTCAATATTAATATTGTTTCCTTTTGTCCTTCTTGAGTCAGAACAGTAGCTTGTACTTTCTTCTCAGACACTACATTGAGTCTGAAAAGTTTAGGGTTCAGCATAGGTGGCGTCTTGTTTTTTGGCCCTGAAACTGATTGCCCCTAAGATCCTAAGGTGCCTTAGCAGCAGAACCGAGTTCCCCACCTCGTAGCCCGACACCTCTTGGGGTCCACTTCTCCCTGCTCTCCTTTGCTGCAGATTCTGTGTCTGGCTCCTTGTAGGGCTCCCCTCTCTCAGTCATCATTAGCCGTAAGAGACAAGGGTTTGGAAGCCTGGCGTGAACTCGTTGAATCCCAACCCGGTCTACTATAGTGAGTTCCAAGCCAGCCATAGCTCCAGAGTGAGATCCTACCTCACTACAGAAGGACACAACTCTGCTGTGGAATGATGGGACTGCGCATGTCATTTTATTGCGTGAAGAAGAACCGGCAGTGATGTTTACCGTTGCAGCAGCCCCTTGCTGATTTTCCCAGGGATGCTATTTTGCTCTGTGGATGTTTTCATTCCAAAGAAGTAGTGGATGATGAGGACATAGACTATTCAAGCTAGAGTTCCTTCCTGCCTGCCTGGAGTCTCCCTTCTAATCAGGAAACCACATTCAAAGCTGCGTCCTGAACTCTGCCCAGTGTGACTACACAGCTCGGAAGGAAGGAGAGGGAATTCCTACTTTCCTACTGGCAGTAGCCCTCGGGAAGCAGGGGGTGGGAGAGTAACTTGAGGTCAGATCCATCTTCCTAAGGACACATTTGAGCCCTTTGGGGACTGCCTTTTAGCTTTCCGAATCTTTCCTGGTTGAAGCAAGATGAAACCCAAGTTCTGCCTTCCCGGGCCAGTATTCACATACTGTGGGATTTTACAAGCTAACAAAACCAAAACCATGTTTTGGGGGGACTTCCTGTTCTCAGTTTTCATAACTTATGTTTTCAATTTTTGAGACAGGATCTTACTATCTATATCTGACTGGCTTAGAACTCACTGTATAGACCAGGGTAACTTCCAGATAACAGAGGCTGGTCTCTGCCTTCAAGTACTGAGACAAAGGCGAACACCACCAGAGTTTGCTAAAAACCAAACAAAAAACTGGAAAGAAACAAATATGTTCAGAGTCCCTGCAGAGATGGATCAGCAGTTTAGAGCACTTATTGCTCTTATAGAGAATCGTGGTTTGATTCCCAGCAGCCACCTGGTGGCTCACAACCATCTGTAACACCAGTTCCAGAGGGTCTGATTGCCCTATTCTGGCCTCAGACCAGACATGCATGTGGTACACATACATACATACATGCAAGCAAAATATTACCAAACAAAAATATAAATCTAAAAACAATTTTAATCATATTTTTAATTGAATAAGCTTGATGCAATGTTAGCTTTTATCTTGAAATACTAGGATATTACAGATATTAAAATATTAAAAACATGGTCATATCACAAATTTTGAGAAAACATAAGAGAAAATACTTGAATATCATTAGGAGAAAGATTCCAGAAGTCCCTGCCACAGCGACTTCCAGAGAGATGAATGAAGTTCTGTGCGCAGTGAAGCTCCAGCCGCTGGCACATGCGCAGTCAGAGCCTGCAAGTGATGTCATTGTTAAGTCTCTTGGGTAGTCACAGGGCCTGAGTGCCTTCAGGTAAATGCTGGCTAAGCACCTCCATAGCCCCATAGTACTGAGTCCTCTGTTCCATCACGATCTTTCTTCATTTATTTATTTATTTATTTATTTTTCTTTTCTAGCATTGGAAATCAAAGCCAGCGTCCTACGTTTGCTCCGAGCCACTCCCAGCCCGTGGTCAAGTACTTTCAAAAGAATGTTTGACATTGAATGGTCAATACTGACTATAACTACAATAAAGTCCAGTTAGTTTGTGGTGGAATTGGAGAGTGACTAAGATTCAGACAGGCAAAGTGGGCCATAGCCTTCAGTTTCGTTTGTTTTGGCTTATTTGTTTTTAGAAGCAGCGTCTCTTGTATCCTAGGCTGTCCTAGAACTTACTGTGTACTCAAGACTAACCTTAAATTCCTAATCCTGCCTCCACCTCACCAGGGCTGGGAAGATAGGCCTGTGCCACCAAACCTGGCTTAGAGTTGGTTCTATCTATCTATCTATCTATCTATCTATCTATCTATCTATCTATGACATGTTTATTGGGAAGCTGCTCTCAAGTGATTTCACTGTTCCCAAGGATTGAGGCCAGGGGGAATCACCATTGGGAGGGGTGGAAGAGAGAAAGGACAAGTGTGCAGAGAGAGACTAGAAGAGGAGAGCAAGTCTCATCTTTTTAACTTTCCTCATCATTGAATTCAGCTCTCCACTAACCTTTAGTTTCTATACGCCACCCTCCATCTTTTCAGTAGCTGATGGCATCATCCCTCAACTGTTTTTACTTGGTTGCATTTTACTGGTTTCATAAGGGGGAGGAACACCCTGACGTGAAGCTCTCAAAAGTGTCTCTCCCCAGGTCACGCCTTTGGACAAAGGCGGTGTGTGGTGTGTTCTCCTGGCCAGGCTTCTCTTCTAGAGGTCACCATTTTCTAGCCTTTGCTCCTTGAGTTTGGTCTTTGGCTTATGTAGTGGTAGCAGAAGCCCTGTGAGTCCTAACACACTGTGCATGAACCTATCCTGGACACAGAGACGGTGAGGTACAGACACGGCTGATGTATAAGACAGAGGCTGAAGTGGGCTTTCCTTCCCGTATTCTGCCACCTCCGAAGGGCAAGGCAACGAGCAGCCAGGCTTTCCTTCATTTCCCCTGGAACAACTTAGCAATGACTTTATGGTGGAAATCAATGGAACCTTGACCGGTATTCAGGACGCCTTCTGGAGGAACGTGACCCCTGCATCCCATCTTTAGATACGTCTGGTACCCGCACTGTGATCCCCTTCCAGCTTCCTCCTAATCTTACAGTGACAAACGGCATTTCATGTTGACCATTAAGACAGTCCAGGCACGTCAGCCACTGCAGCAGCCAAATCCAACCAACACCTATCTGTGATATAATGAGAAATTACAGTCGCTAGCCCACCAAAGCTTTCCCTCTGTCTTGCTGTCATTCATGCCTTAAAGGTTGTTTGTTTGTTTGTTTGTTTGTTTGTTTGTTTGTTTTTCTCACTCCTTTAAACACAGGAAATTCCTTCTTCCACTGAATCCCTTCCACTTTCCTGGGTAGCTAGAGGGAGCGATGTGATTGGCTGTGTGCCTGTCTTGTTGGTTCATTGCCAGTAGAAGAGGTAGACGGATGCGTGGTTTCTGATGAGGAGCAGCAAGGTGGCTGCAACTACTTACTGATCTGTCTAGCTTTGTGGCTGGTGTTTGCTGCTGAGTAATGTCACAGCCCACTGCTGAGGTGGAACTCACTTTCTGCTAAGACTTAGGTACCTGTGTAGTCTCTGCAATGATATAGCCCACACAAAATGACTTTCAGGCTCCTTCCTAAGGAGCAACTGCTCTAATGAGACAGGTCAGCTATACCAAACAAGTGACCATCTCAAGAATCACATCTGAGAGCCGGGTGTGGTGATGCAAACCTTTATTTCCAGCACTCCAACAGCAGAGGCAAGCAGATCTCTGAGTTCCAGGTCCATCCCAGAGGGAAGTCAATGCAGGAACTTTGAGCAGCTGCTCACAGCCACAGTCGAGAGCGGAAGGAATTAAATGTTTGTGTGCTCACTCCTTTGCTTGTGTTCATCTCACTTCTCTACTCTTAAACAGTTTAGACCCCATTGCCTAGGGAATGGTACCACCCACACTGGGCAGTGTCTTCCCACATCAATTAAATTAAGACAATCACCAATAGACATACCAACAGGCTAACCCGATGTAGAGAGCCCTTTATTGAGATTATCTTTTCAGATGATTCTAGATTATGTCAAGATGACAATTAAAGCTAAGTGTCACCTAGGTGACGACTGACTGGGCACCTCTGCACAGACTGGTGCATAAAACAGGGTTACTTTTTCCAAGTAGCTTGCCTTCTTTGAGGCTCAGTTTGCATACTTTTAAGTTGGGGATGCTAGTCTACTGAGGCACTTGGGAGTCTTTGACATCAGGAACAAGAAACCAGTCAAAAACAGTGGTACCTGGTATCCAGGACCACAACCTGTACCTGACTGTGATGCAAAAGGAAGACTTTTAATGGTTGTCATTCTGCATGGCAGACTCTTGGTATTTGACAAAGGTTTCCCAGGCCTTTTTATCACCCAGGTACATGGTAGCATTTGGTCCATCTCATGAAGTAACTCGGCTATGCTTAGCCCTCCTCGGCTGCTTGTAGGCTGATGGGACCACTGGCATGGATTGTGTTCAAAATGAGTCACAGCCAAAGATGCCGCTCAAAGCCATGAGGCTTTGACTCGTGTGTGCCTCACAGGTCCTAGAGCCATGCATTCTTATCAGGCCCATCATGTTAAATCTGAGGGAGTTATGCACTTTGCACTTGCTTCCTCCAGAGCCCTTCCTTTGCCCAGACCATGAATTGACACCCCGGGACTTAGCCCGTACCCCCCAAGCATCGGTTGGGATATTGCACTTGGTTCTCTCGAGAGCCCCAGGTGTTGGTGTGAGAAACACTGAACTCTGTCAATTTAGCATGCAACATACTCAGGCCGTATCACTGTCGGGTTTCTCTTAAAGCCCTTCAGCACTGTCACGGCTCAGATGTCCCAATTTCTTTATGAAGAACACGGCTCTTGGAGAAGGATTCCAGAAGGCCCCTTGTTCTAAAACCCCCTCTCTCAATGAACTCAGCAGTTCTAATTTCTGAGATGTCACTGGTATCTAAACTCACAGATCGACACCTCTTTCTATTCGTCCTTGGATGATCATGGGACGGAGGCTTGACTTTTATTTTCTTTATGTTTTAATTAAGGAAACCAGACTTCTATGAGAAACTGTGTATTTGTTTCAGGAAGGGAAGGGTCAGGGACATAAGTCTAGGAAACGGCCACTAACTGTTCCTCCATGATGACAGTGCAAAACTACAGCTGGAGAGAGACTACCTTCATCTGCCTGTGGAAAATCCAGTCATTACAACCCATTCTTTCTGCTCGGCTGGTTTACCCACTTTATGTGCTTTTATGGAAAGCCTGGAGAAAATACCCAGTTCAGAGCTCCAGTTTTCTTGTTTAGAGTCTCATTATGTCTAATAGCTGTCCCTGTGAACAGCATTTGGACAGCCATCTTATAAGTAGGAGTCCTATATGATCCTCCACCTGCAACCTTGAATGACTTATCCCAGACTTGATATGCAGGCAGATGTCTCCAGTTCTTTTAGTTACAAAATCATTTACCTCTTAAAACCTGACTTTCTGTGTGCACACACGGAGAGGCCATGCAAGCCCAGCAATTGCTTGCTGTTCAGATCTCTTGTGAGCTGCACAAGGGTTTTCTTTCTGTAAATTCAGTCAGTCATCTGTCTCATGAACAAGAGTGTGAGAAGTGCCGTGGACTTCAGCCCAGACAGCTAAGATTTAAGCCCCAGGAAAGCAGCCTCCACCCCACCCCAGAGCCTTAGCTTCCTGGTCTGTCCATGAAGGTTGTGTTTGTTTGTTTGTTTGTTTGTTTGTGGCAGGGCTTTGAGCATGCTAAGTAGATGCTCTAACACTGGCCTCAATCTTCAGTTCTGGGGTGCCTCCTAAATAGCCAATTAAAATCTTATCTTTCGGCCTAGATGGATATTTTTATTGAGAAAGTCGCAAATTTACTTACATTGTCATATTAGAATACTATAGAAAAAACATTTCTTTTTCCTACTTACGTTTCAGATCTTCAGGCTTTTTTCTCTGATGACTTTTTATTTCTGTGGAATTAAAATCTGTGCCTGGGTGCATCTGCTGTGTTTAAAAGTCTGTAATCGGTTAGCTAGCTAGCTAGCTAGCTAGCTAGAATGGAGTGCTAATTAGCAGAGAAAAACAGAGTATGACGTAGACCTTCTGGGAGTCTACCCTTGATTTTTCTCACTTTTGAAGGTCACTCCTACCCTGGTCAATGGTGGCACCTGGGTCTTGTCTGGTCACTGGCCTCAGTCTTTATTGAACCTGTGTGAGTTATGAATTCTTTCTTTGTATATGCAAGTTGGCTTCATGCTATTCCGTGACTGCGTCTCACACCCAAAGATTCAGCCAGCTATTCCCAGATGTCTGTTCTTGGTGTCAGAAGAATTTGCGGGTGAGTGTGAATGGTGTGTCTCAAATATGTCCCTGCTAATAGCAAAACATCTCCAGCTGGCCCGCAGCATCTCTGTTCTGGGGGGCAGCCCTTTACCTCAGCAACCATGAACCAGGTACCAAACGCTTTTTCTCTCAAAGAGAAGATTCCCAGGCGTGCTTATGTTATGTGAGCATATTACATGATCATATGAAGTGCTTTATAGGGGGAGAAAAGAGACATCAAGTGCAAATTGAGATTTTCAGTGACAATTCGCATGAGGAAGAGCCAAGAACAGGGATTTGGAGAGCCAGAGAAGGTACACAGAAGTAAGGCCTTTTATTGGCAGCCACATGCGGCAGCTGTCACCTGAGGTTCCTGGCAGGTGATGAGTTGTGGCAAAGTTAAGTTAGGTACCTATGAAACCCAGAAGGATCAGTAGTGTATTGAGATGATTACTGTGGGCTTTCTGCACCCTGAGTTGGACTTGTTGGGATTGTGTATACATAAGAAGAAGCCAAGCCCCATGTCTTTGGCTCCCTCTGCACAGGGGTGGCACTGCTAATGACTCTCTGACTGGTGGGTAATCTTCGTACTGTACACTGTTCTCCAGGGAGGCCTTGCACACCAAAGGGGATGCCCTGCGAAGTTTCACTAGGGTTTCCTGTGCTTCCTTATACCAGGAGGCTAAGCAAAGGTCACAGACTCTGCCTCTGCGCAGCCTTTGTTGTCAGCAGAAGGTCCGGACTGCAGGAGTCTGAGTTAATTGATCACACTGGGAAAACTTCTCAATTGAAGTTGGACCTAGCAGGATGAGAGAGAGGTGTCTGAACTGATTAAGGGTGAGTTTAACTGAAGAGCTATGCTGCCTCAAATCCTTCATGGAAGGAGACAGGATGTAAATAATACGTTATAAATAAATAAAACTCAAGAGCTAAATGAAGGCTCTTTAAATATGCCATTTGTCAGAGCTACAAGGGATTTGTGGTAGAGCTGGCCAGTGTGTGCTCAACATTGGCACTAGATCTAGCCTCAATACATTTTATCCCAACATTTTTCCCTGAGCTCATGTCATTGCAACAGTAGGTAATCCAATGGTCTGAGGTCACACCCACTGAAAGAAAGAAAGTAAAGCTCACTTTTCAACTCAGCCAGAACTTCAGAGATAAAAGCTTTAGTCACGGAATCTCAAACTACAGCACAAACCTCCACACTGTGGGAAGCACTAGAAACACAGTGCCAAAGAGAGAAGTTTGTCTTCTGCCTTTCAGCCTCTGCTCTGCTAAAGGCAGGGTTGCTGCCTTTGAAGGTCGGTAGTCTATAACATAAAAATTGACAGAATTACTCGGCAAGCTTATAGCAACTCACCAGGTTGGAAGCCATCCTATAAGCTACAAGCTTTCTGTTGTTCTAGTCAGGCGCTCTCTCTCTCTCTCTCTCTCTCTCTCTCTCTCTCTCTCTCTCTCTCTCTCTCTCTCTCTCCCTCCCTCCCTCCCTCCCTCCCTTCCCTCTGTGTGTGAGTCAGTCTGTCTTTCTATTTGTCTTTCTGTTTGTCTTTGTCCCCAGTATTAGAATAGACGATTAGGTATTTCTTTGAGTCGTAGATGAGGTATAGAATAAATTCATGTAATCCATTTATCAACCCACCCGTGCTCTCTCTTCTCTCTAAGGGACATGTACACCAGCCTCTATCTGTGGTCCACTGAGTTCAGTGCTCCCTAGAGGCCCCTGTACTATCCCACCAGCCACTGGAAGACTGTGGACAGTTGTGTGTACCCCTAAACCTGTTCACGCCAGTTGCTCTTGCTCTGTTTAACACATGTACCTGAAGAGCGTTTGATCAAAGGAAGCGTTAGTGTGGAATGAAGAGTCATTTCTATGAAGACCATGGCTAACTCAGAAAGACTTGTTAATTAACAGTGAGTTTGCTTTAAAACATGGGGCCAAATTAAATATAAACAAGCTTACAGATTGAGGAGAAAACTATTAAAATCTAGACAGATTTTGCAGTTTTGGGGTTTATTTAAGAATGATGAGTGAGAGTTCCAGGCAGCAGCCCCTTCTCCTAAGACAAGGTTTTGTCACTATACCAAGTTGTCAATGAGTAAATACTCATATATTTGTGAGTATGTGTGTGCTTCAGGTAGGAGAATAAAAATTTTATGGTCCTATACTTCAGACCTTGTTTTAAATTAAGTAACATTAAACACATCTTCATTATGCTAAAGCTAAAGGATTGCTTTCATATTGGCGACAGCCTGTGGTGTTGTACAAGATACACATGACTGCTGGCTACCACATCAGGCTACTTACATGGTGTGGGTGGCAGAGGACTGAGCCAGGAGAGAATAGACCCACAGCCTCCTTGTCATGGTCACTGGGGCCTGTGCTGATGGAGGGAAGCTGGGCAGAACTATTTTCACAGGCTCTCACAAATGCATACTTCCTCTCTCCCAACCCTTCCTCTCTTTTGCTTCCTCTCTCCTCCTCTCCCCTCAAGCAAGGAAACTGAGTTCAAAGAACTGAAATAGCCTTACAAGCTGACTCTGAAATAAACAGAAGAGAACCATTTGGAGTGGAGCTGCAGAGCGCATTTTGCAGTCCCTGTTCTAGAGAGATGTTGAAAAGATGAAGGGAAAAACCAAACCATGCCATCGGAAGGAACACACTTCAGCTTATTTATTTATGTATTTATTTATGTATTTATTTATTTAGCAGTGTTGGGGATTGAGCCGAGGGCCTTGTCCTTGCCTGGCAAGCATTCTACTACTGAGCCACACCCCAGCCAAGCTTCCCTTTATACATACATACATACATACATACATACATACATACATACATACATGTGTATCTCATAGGGTGAGATTAGGATGTAGGAAAAGAAATCTTACAGGAAGTAAAGTCAAGTTCAGTGTGTTTTAGGTTGTTTTCTTGTCTCTTTGGTTGATAAACCGCTTTGGAAAGATCGTGTGATCTTTCTGTTCTGTGTCTAAGGGGGAAGTGTACAGATGCCTGTGGATATGGGAACATTTTAACAGAAGCACTTGAGAACTTTCAGACAGAATGCTACTTCACAGTGAGGTGTTTATTATCTTTCGCAATAAAAGCCATAAGAATGTGCTGTAGCTTATGCTAGCATGGCATGCTCGACCCCTGTTTACTCAGAGAATGCTGATGCCAGAGATAAATATGCCAGAACGTGAGCTCCGTGGGAAACGCAAGATTACTACCTCCACTCAAGAAGACATGCCTTCTGGCTTTAATTTGCATTTTCTGAGGTGTTTTATTCTAGAACATAACAGATGATTTTTTTCCCCAATTAATGGGGGAACATCTGATGGCTGTCAGACCACCTAGAAAAGATTCCTCTCTGGCTTTCTGTCCTACACCATAATTCAGTGGCACTTCAGCTGACCTGGCTTTCAGGATGAATGACTGTGTCTTCCTCCCTGAGGGCTCGGTCTCAGTTTGGGGCAGAGGGCAGAAAAGCTCGGTGGCCATGGAGATTTACAGGTGGTGCTGGCTGCACTAGGTTCCTTGGTCCTTACTGATTCTTGGCTGATCAACATCCACCTTGATTTCTGAGGATCTTCTTGGGGCTACAACAATGAAGGTGTGCTGACTGAACGCACAACAGGCTGAAAGAGCTAGCTGGGTGATGTTTCAGGCTGATGGAAGAGTCTGGCTTAACCTGAAATCTTACTCTCCTTGCCTTGAGTGACTGTACTGTCTCTATGCTGCTAACAAGGAAACAGAGGTCAGAGTATGAACCCTCAAGTTCAGGACACATTGCTTCCAGTTTTATTCAGTTAAACTTAGTAAGAGACTTTGATGTTAGGTCCTCTGGTGGAGACTCAGCCACGTATGTCTGAGGAAGTCTGGCCCCTTGCTCATTACAGAGCGTGGCATAAAATAGCACATGATTGGAGGGGCCCTCAGAGACATTCTGGCTGCTAGTGGGCGCAGGTCGAGGAGAGATCTAGGGGCACTGTCATGTGCAGCAGCTCTCTCTGGGCTTCCTGCTGGAGCCTCTTGATCAGTAGCCACATCTCCTCAGCTACCACCTCAAGGAAGCCTGATTGTTCTGCTCCGTTCTGTTCCTCCCCTGCTAACCAATTGCATGACTATTGTAGTTATTATCATTGTATTAGTTTCCATTCTGAGCCAGATGCTGCTAGCATATAAATAGTATGCATTGTCAGAGGCGCTTAATGAAGAAGAAGATGATTCCAGTGTGATTGACACCAAGCATTAACCCTTTAGTTGCCACTGTTTTACAAGTGTATGGATATTCCATGCTGGCGGAAGGGGACAAGTCCTAAGACCTGGGAGAAGGTACTCAAGAGGTAAACTCATAGTTTTAAGAAAAGTTAAACAAGTGTGACATTTTTTCCTTCCTTCTTTCCTTCCTTGCCTCCTTCCATCCTTTTTTTTTCTTTCTTCTCTTTCAACTTTTTCAACATCTACAGGGGTTAGTGTATGGTTGCCGGTTGATACTAGAATATGTTAACCGAGTATTTGAAAACTTTCAGACAGAATACTATCTCACAGTGAAGTTGTTAAGAAAAGCCATATGTATATGCTGTAACTTAAGTTCTCTGCACCCCTCAGTCCACCTTCAAGACAGGATTTCTCTGTATAATAGCCTTGAAATTGTAATAGCTGTCCTAGAACTTGCTCTGTAGACCAGGGTGGCCTTGAACTCAGAGCTCCTCCTGCCTCTGCCTCCTGAGTGCTGGGATTAAAGGCGTGCATCATCACCTGGCAAATGTGACATTTTTTTTTTCTTCAGTGGTTTTTTTTTTTTTTTACTTGTGCAGAATGGCATTTTATTAGTTAGCTGAGAAATAAATCAACACTTAAGCCAGCTTTTCACCTTTCATGCAGGGCCCAATTTCAGTAGTCATTAACAATGAATAATAGGATTTAGGGTTGGAACTGAAGACTGAGTGGGGAGAGAACTTGCTGTATAAACTTGATGGCCTGCATTCAGATCTCCAGGACCCAAGAGGTTTGGGGAAACAGGTATGGAGGTATGCGCCTATAATCCTTGTGCTGGGAGTGGAGGCAGGCTGACACTTAGGGCTTGCTAGCTAGTAGGTCTAGCGATTAGCAAGCTCCAGACACAATATGAAACCTAGCAACTACCGCTGGCCATTATACGCTCTTGCATGGGTACCACCTGTTCACACATGCACATACTCGTTAGTGCACACACACACACATTAATAATAATAATAATAATAATAATAATAATAATAATAATAATAATAAGTAACAAATGAGATTTAAACAGATACCAAAGCTTTATTCTAATTTCATGCTCTTTATTTTGAGGTGAAATTTTAGACCAATCTATTAAAGCCAATTGAGGCCAACCAGCCCAGAGACACTTGGGAGTGAGGGTCAGGTTTTCAAACCCAAGAAGCCCTTCACTCTGAGTTCATCTGTTGCTCACTCACCCAATGACCTTGACCCAGTTTCTTTAGCTTGAAAATGGAAATGGTGGTGTTTGCAGGCTGCTATAACAGACCCAGGCCCTGATAACAACAGTAGGTAGATCACTATCTGGCCTTGGGTCGGAGCTTGGAAACCAAGCTTCTCTTCCTCTGGGAACACATGTTTGTAGGTCAAAGTTCCAGGCACAGAGCAGCTCTCCCCTGTCTGTGCCTTAAACTCAGTGATGAGGATGGACATCTGATTGAGGAGCAGGGGGACACTTGCTCTGTTGCCTGTGTGTGAAGACTCCTAAGGCTCTGTGGCACCCCTCCCTCTTTCTTGTTGTCACCTGCTGTCCATCACATCAGTGACTGACTGACTTTCAGGTAATGTGACTCTTCCGTCACAGTTGTCTCATGGCCGTTACCTTGTCTCCTGGGTCACTTGGCCTTAGCATGTGGTGAGCACTTTCTCTGTGCAGCTTCAGTGCACTTCTTTCACAATGGAGACAGCTACATGAGATTGGGAAAGTTCTGGGAGTCTTGACAAGGTCTACCTGGCCCCTGCCTCTCATGCTCTCTGCCCTTCATCCCTGATGATGTCTTCTCTCATCCTCCCTGCTGCCAACCGCCACCAGATTCATCTCCCCACAGCGCCACTCTGATATGGCTTTGAACTCGAATGGCCCATCATTTTACCACATGCCCCATGTGTTTTACCCTCCTACTCTCCTAATCCTTCCCTCAAGCACTGCTAAAACGTTCCACTTGCCCATACCCCAACACTCCACGTGGCTGTGGACACTCTTCTTCCTCCTTCCAAAGCATCCTCTGCCACCCACATCACTCAGTCTTCAGGGGTGAGGCTACAATGCCTTCTGAGATGGCCCAACGTCAAAAATACCCAAGGAAGTTGGCGACACCCTTGTACCAGCAGGTGACAGCTTTCTGAACCATCAGTCCTAGGAGGCAGAGAGATGATGGAGGGAGCCTCATTCCTCCAACAGATACCATAGCTACCTGGACACTTCTACTGCCCAGCCTGGCCACTGTGTTTAGGAAAGGCATGGGCCCAAGGTCTAAGTTTCCCCCAAATTCCACACCAGTAATTGTCTTCCTCCTCTAGCTTTTACCTTTTTCGTCATAGAAGCAAACTGTAGCCTGTAACCTTGAATAAATGTTTCTTGAAAGCAAGTGAAAGAAGGAACAAAGGAAAAATGTAAGACTAGCTGGCATTTCTAGGGCACTTTGTTTATTCTCTGAATCACCCCTCTCCAGTCATGCCTTCTGCTATCTTCAGGAGGTAGCATATTCAGCAAGGCTGGCTGGCCGGTGAACCCCTGGATCTAAACGTTTCTACCTCTTTTGCACTGAGATTACAGATATGCTATGCCAAGCTGGGTCTTTAATGTGGGGTTGGGGTTGGAACTCAGGTCTTCATGCTAGTGTGCCACATGCTTTTCTAACTGAGCTGCCTCCCCAGGCTTTGTGCATTTATTCTGATTATGTCATGGTTTGCCTTCTGTCAATTTGAAGAGAAACGTAGTTATAAATCTTCTGTGGGGAAGTGGGAGCTGGCAAGGCTGCACAGATTGTGGTAATCACCAGGGTTTCTCTTATATCGGGAACAAACAGGACCCTTCACCTACATTTCCCTCCCTCACATTCTGTTCATTCCAAGAGCCTCAGCAAAAGGCCTGTTAAATAGTCAGTATGTCCTAAATCAGAGTCCATCAGAGAAGTCACCTTGTTGCTGTCCCCTGAGGGTCATCCAGAATGTCAGACTCTCAAGGAAGAATGGCACACACCGATGGTCACTCTGACCAGAACTGGGTATCCAGCGTCAGGCTGGGCTGAAACCACCTGACAAAGAACATCCAATGGGGCTTCTGGTTTTCATTTAATCCTTTCTCAGTGCTGGGTTTCAGCCTTGGTAGGTGTTGATGAGAGCCATGGTAACGAGGCAAAGCATCCGTCTGTCACTTAGTAGCCTGGAAGATGACTTTGCTACTGCATACAGAACACTGCACCGAGAATCCCAGAGTGAGCAGACTGCACTCTGGGCGTGATGAGTCAGGGCTGGATCGTGAGGAAGTGTGCTTCAGTTTGAGGGATTCCCTGCCTGTCCCCCTTCCCTAGGTGGAAGGAAACCACTTTCCCTGTGTAAAGAACATATGCAGTTTGCACCCAGACTGCAGACTTGGCTTTGTGACCATGTTGTGTGTGCATTTAGTGTTGTGGCCCAACAGATCTTTACAGGTTAATGAAGCACGATAAGTCTTTTTCTATTATACGTGTACTTCTCTCTGCTTGTTTGACTCTAAGCAAGTCTCTCTGAAGGCCTTCCACCCCTGTAGGCTCCGTTATCTTGTGACTATCTTGGGGTGTGTGTGTGTGTGTGTGTGTGTGTGTGTGTGTGTGTGTGTCTGTCTGTCTGTCTGTCTGCCTGTCTGTCTGGGTCTGTGTGTGTATCACATGTGTCTGTGAGTGCATACATGTGGAGGTAGTCTGATGTTTTCCCTGGTCACAATCTTGTTTCATTTTGAGACAAGGTCTCTCACTGAACCCAGAACTTACTGATTCAGCTAGACCAGTAAGCTCCCGGGTTCTCTTATCTAGACTCTTACCCAGCACTGAGATTACAGGTCCATGCTTTACAGGAGTGTTAGGGATCCAAATTCAGGCCCCTGTCCTCCTGAGGCAAACACTCTGTCACCTAAGCCACCACCCAGATCTTGTCTATGACCACCATCCATTGCGTTTCTAGACTCTTTGAATTATGGGGGAATAGGTTGCTGTTCAGCTGGTTTCTTGGAATGTACGTGTGTGTGTGTGTGTGTGTGTGTGTGTGTGTGTGTGTGTGCATTTTTACTTAAAAGGCCAAGCCACAAAGAGTACCCAGGAAGTGCAGAATGAATGGTTTTGGCTGACTAGCCTTTTTTTGGCACCACAGGAGCCAAAAGAGATATTGCTGTATAGTGGATGCAGCCAACTGATCCTGGCATGGCAGAACTGCGTTCAAGCCTCCTTGCTGTGTTCTAACAGTTTTTAACCTTGGCCAAACGACTGAGCCTTGCTGAATCCCAGTTCCCATCTGTAAAAGAAGAGCGATAAGGACACGTGTGCAGGGTTTCAATACAGGACGAAAGTGACTGGTCTGTGCTGAACAGTAATTGCAGTTGTCATGGCCATGGCTTTCAGCCCTGACATTCTGTCAATGCCATTACCTCCTGTGTGTGGAAAGAACAAAAGGGAGACTGACCACAGCCCTGCCCGTCGCACAAGACACGGCTTTGTGTGGCAGCAGGACTACCTACCTGCAAGTGTGGCTGAAAAAATAGCAAGCACATAGGGGTAGGAACAAAGGATGGCGTGTCCCCTCACACCAGCTGAAGTCCCTTAGCCGGATAACTCTCTCCCTTCCCTGTTTCCTTTTTTCCACTCATGAATATTGACAGGTATGTACCCAGAGTGATCTGGGGTAGAATGAACCATGGGGACCAAAGTAGAATTTGGTGGGGATTCTGTCCCTTAGGAACTTCACACCTATTAGGAAAGATGAAAAAAACCCACAAAGATCAAAATACTGAGGACATAAAAGAGCTGCAACCAAAGTGCTGGAACTCGTGAAGAAATCAACGAGGAAATGAGGGTGTATCCCTTTACCTCGTCCTCCTCGTCTTTTCAGCTGGTCTGAGGGTCAGCAAGACTGCTCACCGCGCACAGGCACATGTTATGGAAACTGACGACCCGAGTTTAATCTTCAAGGCCCACGAGGTAGAAGGAGAGAACTGACTCCTGCAAGTTGTCCTCTGAGTTCTATACATGCTTTGGCACATAAGTGCACCCGAGTGCAGAGACACACACAAACACACAACACAATAAACAGACAAACCAACAAAAACAACATGGAGCCAGTAACAATATCTAGAGTTGTGTGAATTAAGAGGAACATGCAAAGTCCATGGAGCAGACTTTGTACGTCTTTTAGTGTTCATTAAATCTGTCAAATACCAAGTACAGGACAACTCTTTTTTTGTTTGTTTTGTTTTTTTGTTTTTTTGTTTTTCGAGACAGGGTTTCTCTGTATGTCCTTGGCTGTCCTGGAACTCACTCTGTAGACTAGGCTGTCCTCAACTCAGAAATCCGCCTGCCTCTGCCTCCCGAGTGCTGGGATTAAAGGCGTACACCACCATGCCCGGTCTTGAAGTAGAGACGGGCAGAATAAGCCACGGCAGAGTCTACACTTAAGCAGAGTGTTGGGGAAAGCAGTTGGAACAAGAAGTTGCTTGGGAAGCTGGGACAATCTTGTGGGATCTTGAGTGTCAACACTGGAGTCCTGGACTTTACTGAACACATGACATAAGCTTAGTCCTTTGGAACCTGTCAGTCACTATGATTGAAGCTAGAATCCAGTCCGTCTCAGGGCAAGTCTCTCCATCTTAGTGCCAGTGACTGTAACAATGAGCTGGTTGCCAGCA
This sequence comes from Mus minutoides, assembly GCA_902729485.2. Classification (NCBI taxonomy): domain Eukaryota; kingdom Metazoa; phylum Chordata; class Mammalia; order Rodentia; family Muridae; genus Mus; species Mus minutoides. Next base: position 528,025 of record LR750140.1, read on the forward strand.
GGCATGAGATTGAAGCTTGGACTGCCAGGGCTTAGAACCCAGGTTTTGAACGGATCCCTCAAGGAAGGATCCAGTAGAGTCTGAGTTGGAAACTAAGCTGCAGGGTGAAAGGTGTGTATCAAGGATCCAGTGGCCAGTGGGAAGATGGGCAGGGGGAGGGAGAGGGGAAGAGAGAACATCACCCCTGCCTCCAGCTGCTTGCCTCTTCTTGCTTCTCGGTGATAGAGTTTGCCTTTCGTCTGAAGACACTTAGCTCTGCTGGCTTTGAACGCACTTGCCTTTATTCTCCATAAGAGTAGGTAGAGGGTGCACTGGGGTGGACAAAGGTGAAAGAGACTTTATTATCATCTACACATCTGGAAGCCAATGCCTCTCATCCTCTCTGGAACAACTGCACACAAAGTTCAGGGGGACATCATAAAGGGCTGACCAGGCTCAGAGTGTCCCCAAGACGATTCCCTGTCAACCTTGAGATTTACTTGAAAATTTAAAATTGAATAGTTTGAGCAATAGTCTCGATCATTTTCAACTCCAGCAACCATCAATTTTTAAAAATTACCTAAGGGTCACATTGATATATACATGTGTGTGCATGTGTGTGGGGGGGTGTAATTTAATATTAATGGGACAATAATATTTAATAAAATAGGGCAATGGGAGCAGTCCTCAGACCCAATGTACGTCTTTAAAATTCTTTTGGGAGCAAGAAAGCTGGGCATGTTGGCCCACACCTTTAATCCCAGCACTTGGGAGGCAGAGGCAGGCAGATTTCTGAGTTCGGGGCCAGCCTGGTCTACAGAGTGAGTTTCAGGACAGCCAGGGCTATACAGGGAAACCCTGTCTCAAAAAAAAAAACAAAAACAAAAAAAAAGTACATAAATAAATCTACATACAAACCAAATCAAAACCAAATACTATAAAATGTCTGTGTACCATGGGAGCATTGAGCTGACCAGTGAGAGTTTAAAGTCATCTGTTGCTTCGAAGCCAGATCTGCGTCTTCCCAGGAGATGAAGGGGATTGGGGGAAAGTGGCTGCATTAACAGGAGGGTGAGCTCCTGGTCCACGCCGGCATCCGAGGCTCACAGAAAGACATCTCAGATGGTCTCCAGAGAGGAGTCTATCTAGTGTGCCTCTCAGAGGCTACATGCTGTCCTCTCGAAGGGAGAGAGGCTACTTCTCCCAGGATGGAAAGTATTTGCTGGTTAGCGTTTTAAAAAAACATTTTCTCCATACTCCTCTGGTGGTTCATATTCGGAGCTCTGTTTTCTGGGCTGGGAAACCCTGACTTACCCGTTGCATCCTTGCTCAAGGGGGACGTTTGCCCTCAACTGTTTGAGAGCCAAGTCACCCTGACTTCAATGGGATCAGCACATGTTTGTCTACAGGCAGAATTTGGCTCTTTCTGTTTCAGACCGAAGAGGTCTGTTTGTTATATTATGTAAGAAAGAGTGAGGTCATATAAATAGTCATGGCTCCTACCTTGAACCAAAAGCCATCCTTATTTGGTGCTTCTTCCAAAGTTAGAAAACAATACAGGCACGAGAAACATTCTCGTGGGTCACTGAAGAAATAATGGCTACCTTGTACTTGACCATGGCTTTGGAGGCAGTGTCAGCAAAGTAGGCCGCCTGCTGTGTTTAGCACTTGAAACTTGGACTCACTTCATTAACCTCTCAGCTGCTAAAAAGAACACTGGAAATACAGTCAGTCTTCACCTCTACTGGGATGCCCAGGCACCACAGGGGCAGGGCCCTCTGACAAGGCCCATGATGTAAGGCAAAAGGCTCTGCAGCCCATCGGCATGAAGTCTTTTCCTATCAGCACCCGCCACTCCTAAATGCCCTTGGTCAGCTGAGTCTACGGAGAGTTAGCTTAACTCTCCTCTTGACCATCACATCGGCTGACCTGAAGGCAGATCAAATGTCAGTCTTCAGTCTATGTAAATATTAACAGACATGAACCCTTAGTTCACGAGAATGGATCAGATTCCTCTGGGGATCTAAGCTCCGAAGGCTACTCTCTCCTGCTTTTTGAAGCACCTGATGCCAGAGTCATAAGAGGCCAGGCTTGGGGACATTCAGTTATGTGAGAGGAGTGCTGAGAATTTGTTCACTTCTCCCTGCTGCGACCTAAATCCATTTTAACATCCTACTTAAATCCAGCAAGAGTCGCCAAGATGAAGCTGTGGTGCTCCTGTTTGTTCTGTTCCTTGGGAAGAGTTTATGCAAAGAAAGGCCAGGTCTCTGCCACGGCAGGCAGGAAGCCTGGTAGGGCGTTTATCTCCTTTGGACAGTAAATCTATTCAGTGGCATCAAGCAAGCTGCCAGGGAAGTTTATCCCATTTTTAGGAAGAAAAGAAAGGTCAGGACCTTTGCTGTGCCTCCCTCCCTCCCTCCCCCCCTCTCTCTCCCTTCCTTCCTTCCTCCCTCGCTGTCATTTTGTCTGCCTGTCTTTCACATTCTAGATGTATTTATTTTACACATATGGGTGTTTTACCTGCATGTATGTCTGTGTGCCACATGATTGCCTGGTGCCCACGGAGGCCAAAAGAGGGCGTTGAATCCCCTAGAGTTGAGTTGCAGATGATTGTGAAACCACCACATGGATGCTGAGAATCAAACCCAGGTCCTCTGTAACAGCAGCCAGTGCTCTTAACCACTGATCCATCTCTCCAGGCCTGCATGGATTTCTCTTTAAAAGTCACACCGCAGATGCAGCTTTCTTAAGACCTGACCTCACTGTGTGCCCAGAAGTTTGTGAATCAAAAAGGAAAGCCATGGGTTTTTCTCTCTAAAGCCCCTCACATGCTGAGGAGAGCCGAGTTCTTACACGGGGACACGGTCTCTGCCAACACAATGCAGAGTCTGGCCATGTGCAGATATCTTTAGATGTCAAGAAAACCAAGAGGAACTCAGCTGACCTCTGGCTGCGTGTGCAGCGAATCCAGCAGCGTCGATCAGTGTAGCTGTACTCTAAGTGATTCTCAAATTCATGGGACAGAGAGACTTTGGAAGACAGACAGACACCCCACTACCATGGCCAGCAATGTATTTTATGATTCCCCAAAGCCACAAAAAGGTTGTGCACCTTTTGCTGGAGGGTAACCTTTGAAATCCATTCCTCAGCTACACTTCTGCTCTGATTACACAGCATTGCGAGCACCCAGGGACCCATGATGCAGCAAGCAGAGAGCTTCGGGTCTTTTAGTTTGTTACTAAATGTGAATTCGAGGAGTGCTGTGATTTAATCAAAATGATTGCTTCTGGTAGCAATTTAGTAGGGGTGTCATGTCGAATTAAGTTTTCTCAAGTTTCACTAGATAGAGATACCCAGTCAGGACACCAACACAGCCTGTAATCCCTGTGCTCATGAAAGTGAGACTAGAGCCATGCATTGGTGCAAAGGAGGTCTTAATGGACGTGTTTTGATGCTCTGGGTCTTGGGAGACATCAGAGTCCAGGGAACATGAGAATGGGTGTTCAGAAACCTTAGGATGGAGTCCTTGCTTGAAAGGTTCAGAAAACTCAGGGTTTTACCATCATCTCCATATGGGAAAAGCTAGAAGAGAATTGACAGACAGTCCCTTAAATTAGGTCATGTAATCTATTCATCTGTGTACTCTGAGACAAGCCTAAGCATTGGAGGCCTCTCCACCCCTTCCAAAAGAAGGAAGGAGGAAGGGAGGGAAGGAAGGAGGAAGGAGGGAGGGAGAAAGGGAGGGGAGGGGAGAGAAGGAAGGAAGGAAGGAAGGAAGGAAGGAAGGAAGGAAGGAAGGAAGGAAGGAAGGAAGGAAAGAAGGAAGGGCAAGCCAAGCGTCTCAACACTGGGAAAGACGAGAGCACTGAGTACACCCTGAGATGAAGATGCCACTGCCTGCCACAGTGGGTCCTGTTGGAAGAGAGTGGCACAGGCTCCTGTCAGTCATTTCAGTAATTACCCACTCCCGATGGCTTTAAAACTCTGAGCATACCTGTATTTCTCCATTTTTCATGATGGTGCTTAGCATCTTAACATGCTAGTTTCAAACCCAGGACAAATGGCTGAGGCCCTTATTTAACATATCAAAGTAGACCTGGCCTCCAGGTTCTCCCAGCATCCTCCAGTCCCTACCTATTACAGGGTATGGCTGGCGCACCCTCATCTCCTACCTGGAACTCTGCAGCCCAGGGGATGGGCTGCCCTTACCCAGAAGGCTCTTCCCTGTTTAATCCAGACATTTTGGACTCTTTGGCATCCTGACTGCTGCATCTAGCTCCCCCATTTCCCCGTCCCCCTTCCCTCCCCATCTCCCCACATGGCTCAGGGTCATGTCCATTCCAGACTCTCCCAGATGAGTCTTCTTTGGATATGCTCTATGGAGCATACAGTAAGGATAGATATATATGTAATATATTCACATATTTATAATAAACCTTTTCTCCCACCATGCTTAGGAGTGGTCCTGTCCTTCTTATCTTTTTTCCCTTCAGTAGACGCACTCACAGGTTCTGAAGCTGAGCTAACACTTTGTTTCATTTCTTCTGAGACAGGATCTCATTTTGTAGCTCTGACTGCCCTGGAACTTTCTATGTTGACCAGGATGGCCTTAGAGATGTCAAGAGATCTGTTTGTCTTTGCCTCATAAGTGCTGGAATTAAAGGCATCCCGATATTTCAAAATATCAGGAAATTTCTAGGTGTATGCTAAATTCTTTAATCTATGGTCCTAGATTATAATGCTCTAAGCCTTCATAACTCATGCAGAGTTGAGCAAATTCTCAAGAACTGAGCTAGGGCGATCTGCATCCAATTTACCAGAACTAGAATGCAAAAAGGAGCCTGACAGGGCGGCAAAGAGATCACCACAAACCAGAACCCTGTCCTCCACCTGTAGCTTTGCATTTATTTCTTAGCTATGATTTTATTCTGTCTAGGCAGTGATGTAAGAACATGAGAATCCTGTAACTCCATTTGGGAGGCTGAGACAGAAGAACCCCAAGTTCACGACCCACCTTCCCTACAGAGTAAAGTCAAGGTTAACCTGGGCAACTTTGTAGGGTCTTGTTTCAAAATAAAAAGATTTTTGATGTTGTTGTGTGTTTGTTTGTTTGTTTGTTTGTTTGTTTGTTTTTAAAAGGAGGGCTGAGACTGTAGCTCGGTCTTAACTGCTTACCCAGCATGCACAAGACCTCATTCCACCCCCAGCACCACATGTAAATGAAGTTAGTAGTAATTGGGTTGAAATTTTCTTTTGCTATATGTGATGAAATGGATTTTGGGAGTGTTTCTATTTAAAGACTGCAAAACATTAGCAAAAAAAGCCCAGTCCCTGTTACCCCAGCTCCTCCACACACATAGTAAGCTGCTGTGGTTCATTCCTGACTCTGACTCATTCAGCTTTTCTCCTGGAAGTTGTCAGGATGTATGCCTGGTTAATGGAGAAAATCAGTGCACTGCCCAGACTACACAATGCATGACTCATTCCTGGCATTTCGGAGGCTTTGTAATGGAAATTGTGGTGCTGGCCCGAGGTTTGTACCAAGTGGATGTGTGAATATTAATGAAACCAGGCAGAAGCCTCTGAGGGTCCTGCATAATTCTCACCCCAGATTCCATGTCTGTGTGATGGAAGGAAGACATTTGTGGGTGAATTGTTCCTTTCCGTAACCCACACATGCTTGAATACCACAATATTGTTTTAATTAGGCTTATAAAGCACAGTAAAATGTTTGTTCTTGGTAGAAGAAGAAAATTCTCTCGTAGGTTGGAATGTTTTCTTGAAAGGGTATTTGTGTCTATTGAATTAATCTGTTGGGGTTTACACTAGTATTTGAATGCTTTTGTTACTAGCCTCTAATGTACTGCAGCCAATTCACATTCTATCAGTCAATCCACCCATCTGTCTGTCTGTCTGTCTGTCTGTCTGTCTGTCTGTCTATCATCTATCTACCAATCATCTATCTATCATCTATCTTTGCCTATTACCTACATATATCTATCTAATATAGAGACAATGAAACATCTTTCTTTCCCATCATTGGGCTCATGGTTGAAGCTCCAATTACAAAAGATAGTATTTGGACTGGAGAGATGACTCAGGAGTTACAAGCACTTACTGCTCTTACAGACAGACCTGGGTTCAGTTCCCAGCACATACATGGTTTCTCACAAGCATCTGTAACCCTATCCCAGGGAATCCAATGCCTTCTGACCTGCCATGGCACCAGGTATGCACATGACACACGTGAATGCATGCAGGCAAACAGTCATGCAAATAAAAGCTTTTTTAAAGTAATGATTTAATAAGAGGATAGGATAGAAATTGATGTACCTACATTTTAGATGACACGAAATGAAGATATACAGAAGAAAAGGAACTGCTCTGTTTTCATGTTTTGGGTTGAAGAGAGAACATGTAAAGCAATCCTGGGAGAGAATGGGCGTGGTTTGGCGATGATGCGGGAGGTGGGGACTTCACAAGTCCTATCTGTCTAGATTGTTCCAGGCACATCTGTGTCTTCAAGGATGGTCATGTTTCTTTGCTCCACAGCAGTTCCTTTGGAGTGAAGTTCTAAAACCTGTCTCAGGGGAAGACAGAGGCAAATGAGAATGACCTTCCTGCCCCAGCTGTTTGCTCAAGTGCCATCAGCTTGTGTTACGAGGGGTCTGTGGGAACACTGTGGAAAATGTGAAATCCTGGACAATAACAATCCTTTTTCTTTGCCTAGCATTGACCACAAACTTCTTTCAAAGGCCATCCCCGTTTGTGCTATGTAAGATGTAGTGTAAATAGCCAAGAGGTGGATCACAGAAAGACATGAGGGTAACGAGGGCAGACCATTCTGACAAGTGTCTTTTGTAAAGTTTCATTTGAACTTGGATGTGATGGGCCAGCAGAACTCTGATGAAGCTCAGATAAGACTTCCCCATGAGTCTTTGAGACAAAAGGTCAAATGTTCAAAGTTGGATTTGGGGGATTCTTGTGACTTTATAGCTCCTTGGAGCAAGGCAGTTTTGGAGTAGCTCATTGGAAGGTCGATGTGTATTTTCAGCAGCAAAGAATGCACACATCCCTTCTAACTCAGCCACTTTATTCTGCTCCTGTCTTCTCTAACAATAACTCCCTGCTGCGTGCTCTTAAGACACAAGTGCTAATATTATGAGGAATGAATTGTATGAGAAACAGTCTAATCTTTTCTAAAAGTGCTAAAAATACCCATCTGCCACCAAGAATGCTTAAGCATGCTCTCCCACTTCCAGACGCTGTGGGATGTCAGGCAAAGCCACACGTCAGTGGACACCATGAGGTCTGGGCAGGAGTAGAAGTTTAGCCCTTAGAAAATCAAGAGCCCCAGATCAGGATATTCAGAGCAAAGCCAGCCATTACACGAGGGCTAAGTCGTTAGGTACACAACCTTTTTGTTTCCAGAACATTCCTTGAAAGTAACGTCGTAGAAGAACCTCTTTTTCTCTCTCCTAAGGAAGCTGAGGAATAAGCCATTTCATTCCCCGAGTTGAGGCAGATGACTCATTCACTAGGGTCCTTAGACCTGTATTCAGATCCTCAACATGTGTGTATAAAACTGGATGTGGTGTGGCATGTGTCTGTACACAGTGACTTGTGCTGTCGTCCCAGCACTGAGTGGGTAGAGACAGGAGGATGACTAGAGCTCCCTGGCCCAGTTAGTCTTTGCCAGATCTGTGGACTCCAGGCTCAGCAAGAAACCTCATCTCAAAAAATAATGTGGAGAGCGATTGGAAAAAACTCAACATTGACTTCTAGGTGCCACACTCACACACACGGAAATGTACACAAACATACTTACATACATGAAGGAGGGAGGGAGGCCGGGAGATTGTGTGTGTGTGTGTGTGTGTGTGTGTGTGTGTGTGTGTGTTTGTGTTGGAGACCTAGAACCTTGTGCTATGTCCCTGAAGTCCTGTGTGGAATCAGGAGACAAAGCAGAACCAAACCCCTGCCATCTCCTCCTCATTGGCTCCTGCCCAGTCACCTTCCATCCCCTGTGCTGTATCCAGTCAAAGCCTCGGACCATCTGAAGGACAGTATTTTCTTCCACTTGATAGTCTTCAGGGTTGGCCAACAAGGTCCCAGACAAGACCTGGAGTGACCTGGAGGATATGAAAGCAAACGATTAATGGACAAATCGTGTGCATCCAAACAAGAAGGAGCAATAGGTTTACAGTGTCCCAGGGCCGCACCCCATGTCTTCAGTTCACAGTGATGCTCTCCCATGCCAGCATGCCCCCTCCCCCATTCCTTCCTATTCTATATCTGTTAGGAAATCTCCCAGGCTTGCCGCAAGTCATTCTGTCTTTTCTTAAGCTTTGTAAAGTTGTAAACACAGAACTATAAAAGGCAGAGATAGTGTCGATTTTAATTTAAAAAAAAAAAAACAGATTTTTCTATCTGGCAAAAAAGACACTTCTCAAAAAAAAAAAATTAAAAGCAGTAAGATGTGAGGGCATCATGAATGAAGCCTTACCAGCGAACACTTGCTTTCTAAACATAGATTTCAGTGCAAAATGGCTTACCGCTCATGCCGTGTGAGGCCGAGGTCTGCCTCTAGCACTCCAGTTGTTCATATTTCTGGACGGTTTGCTAAGATGATATTTATGCTTGTAATGTATTGGAGTCGTGGATGTTGGGTTAGTTTTTTTTCTGTGTGACTACTCTTTGATGTAGTTATTTTAAGGTGGAAATCGGTGTACCTAATTTACATTTATCCAAATCTGTTAAACATCTTTCTCCAGGAAGAGTGAAAAGTGACAGTTGAGACAAGATCCTGAAGTGTCCACTCAGCATTTTTGCGGGCTTCCAGTGTGACAGTTTTAAGAAAGCTTAAAGCAACCAGGGTCACTGATGGATAAGGAAGTCGCTTGTAATTTTAGCTTTATTATTTCACCCCAGAAACTTGCTGAGATGTAAAGGAAGCCTTATGAGTTTAGTCTTTTCAAATGGCATTGCCAGGAAGAGTGCTATTATTATTAGATAATCATAATGGTATGTTCTAGAGTCCTTCTCCTCATCTGACACACCCAGTTCCCTCACTGCCCGCCAGCAGAGCCTGAGAGAGGGGAATAAACCACCAGCTTGTTTGCTTTCAGAATCTGATTCTGTATTGCTGTGGAGGCATGCTGGGATATGCTTTTCACCTGTGATTAAATTTCTAATGTCTGTCAAGGTTTGGATTTCCTACCAAGGAAAACCCAGGAAAGCATAAAAGAAGCTTTGAGGCCTTGCCTTCAGCCAGTGACAGCTTAGCCTCCACAGGGAAAGGCCATGGACAGACAGCAGGGCTGCTAGCAACAAGAGTGAGCCTTAGTTTCCCCACCAGCAGCCAGGTACACTCACTTTGGAAGTGAGAAGTAATTATGCTTAGGAACAGATTTTGCAACCTTTTAAAAACACTACTACACACTTAGTAAACGGAATTAACCCATCAGACCCGACTCAGGGATGAAGCAGGCTGTGTGTACCCATCATTTGGTTGTGTGTGTGGGGGGTGCCTGTAATCTTAGAAAAGTTTGACTTCATGCCATGCGAATGGAGCGAAGTCCAAATAAAAAACGTAGTAGAAGAAGCCAGTTTAGCAGAGCTCCTCTGAGGAGAGAGAAAGGAGGAAGGGAGGAGAGGTGGGGGGGGGGGAGCAAGCTCTGGAAATCTCCCAGAAGCAAAGCTGTAGGGATGAGCTGGAACACAAACACTGCTCTTGAGTGGAGAAGGATTTATGATGGATGCAATATCCCTCTTCAATAGGAAGTATGTAGTTATTGAAGAGAGACCACAAAATCGTTATGTTGTCATAACATGCAATCTATGGTTACAGGGCTGGCCCGATGGGAACTGTTAGGGTCGATAGTTCAAACATACGCGGAGAGGAAGAGGTCTGCGGTTTCACAAATCTTTCATGAAAGAAGGATCCCTGTGACATATCGCAATATCACCGTTAATGCTTAGGGACGTGGGGCTCTGCTGTGTGCGTGGAGGGATCTGAGGAAATGGACCAACAGAGGAAAATTCTAAGCTGTGCCAATAGTCATGGCTCGAGGGGCAACAGAGAAAGCTGGGCCTCACTCAGGTCCTTCTCAAGCTCTTGCTCCTCCTATTCCATTTCATTTTTTTCCTCCTACATGACTGTGGTGTCTTCCCAGGCCATGCCTGCATCCAAGAAAATTGCAGAGTCTTCCCTTGCGCCAATTGTAGCCATGTAACAAATACAGAACCTATCTGGCCCTGTACATAGCCACTGAAGTCTCTTTTTGTGACTCTTAGATATGTCCCTGATCCCAGTAACCTTATCACTATAAGGTTATGTGCTCAATGCTGCTCATTGACTGTATCTTAAGCCTCTCCTTAGGCAGACCCTGGTTCTACAGGGTCAGGTCTCCATGATGTTCTGTTCTTGGTATGTACTCAACGGCTCCATTTTTTCAAACAATAAAGTTTAAAAGGTAATTAATGCAGTAAAGAAAATAAACACGCACTAAATTAAAGCATAAAAGGAAACCAGCGTTCCACTTTACCAGGAACACAGGTCAGCCAGGGGTTTCATGGCTTATATTTGACCAATGCTGCCTTATCTGGAAGAGGTATGCTGGATGTACAGAAAAAATGGCTGATTCCCACTGGTTGCAAGTTTGCTGGTACCTAGTACTAGCTCTGTGGTTCACAGCCCTGGTTGCTCTTTCAGAAGACCCAGGTTCAATTCCCAGTGCCCATGTGATGATTGATAGCACTCTTTAACTCCAGTCTCTGGGCCTCTGACACCATCTCCTGATCTCTGTGGGCTCTGGACAAACACAGTGCACAGGTACACATGCAGGCAGAAAACCCATACACATAAAATTTTTTTTAAATCTTCAAAAGAAATATTTCTGGGGCATGGATAATCAACCAAGTTTTCTCTGTAACGAGCATGTTGGCTTCTTCCATTGTCAGATGCCAGACGACACTGCCTGAGGCACACCCTCCCCAGGGAAGCCATGGACCCTCCCCAGGGAAGCCATGATCTGGAGGAACAAGAGTGGCTAATGGTGCTCTGGCCTCCAGAGTATGGGTTTTGTTCTATCTGCAGAAGACTAGGAAGAACAGTCATTTCCCTCAAAAAATCTTCTCTCCAGGACCCTCCAAAGGGGATGGAATGGAAGACAAATGAAAATTTCCCCAGGGTAATCCTAGTGAGGAAGGTTGTAAACGCAGGTACAGGTAAGTCTGAGGCCCAGTTTCAGATTCAGGGAGACTGATATAATCCCTCCTTCTGTCTCAGGAGATGCGGGTGGATGTCCGGGAGACCCTAGAGTGACCACTTATGACTCCTTCTCTCTTTACTGAAAGGGCTACTTCCTACAGGTTAAAAGGGCTGTGGTGCTGGAAGGACTGGGATCCTGGATGGCCTTTTGTCAATCTTTTGTGGTTCTTCACCGAGGACACTTCTTGGCTTAGTTTATTCCCACCCAAGAGCCCACCACACACAGACTTAACTTCTTCCCTCATAGAGCACTCCAAACCTTCATCTGTCTCTTTAGTTTTCATAAGAAAATGTAGGTTCCTATAGCTGGCCTATTTCACAGAGGAGGAATTGGGAGAACAGGAGCCTCTAAAGAGAAAGGGATTGTGAAGGAGTTGAGTTTTTATTCTTCAGAATGAAGGGCTCCTTCTCAAGCCAGGTGACTGGAGTCTAAACTGTTCCACACAAGAAAGCAAGTCTCCTGCTTGCTTATCCAGGTGTGGTCAACACAGGAGAGAGGCAGGAGCAACCCTGGCTCATCCTCTGGGCACAGACTACAGGAGATGACGGGTTCTTAAGGACCTCTCTGGCAAGTCCCAAAACCAAAAGATTCCCAGAAAGGGTAGTTTTTAACTCTGCCTTTTAAAACTCCAGACAAAATACTGGCATTGGAAAAAGTTTTCCAAAGTCAACCTGTGATATTGGCTCTGATATGAACAGAAAATCAGAAGTCAAGAAGATGAAGGTAGAGAAATTAGTTATCCCTATTGACATGTGCTTTGTCCAGCTAGGAGGCGAGACACACATATATGAGCATACATACACACATACACACCTTTTACATGCATGTATACACACACACTACATACATGTACAAGCACCCACACATCCTACAATGCAAGCATGTAAAGACACACACTCTACACATATATGTATGTACACACATGGGGGGGGGGGGGAGATTTTCCTAGATATACAATTCACCTGTTAGGAATTAATCTTTTAAAGGTTACTCCATGAAGGGTAGTTCATTTGACGTATAAGTGGCATTCCTTAGAAAAGCTGTATGCTGTGCTGGTCAATATAAACCAAGTTAGCAACACTTCACATGGCACCCCCAAATCACTGGTCCGCTTCCAAAGGGTGAGCAGTTCACTTTCAGGAAACAGCTGACTCCTGTGGACCCAGACCAACACCCGGGCTTTTCATTTCAACAGGTTTCAAACTGCAAAAGGGAGTGTTCCTACCTCAAACTTTATAACCTTTTTCCAGGTGGTCAGAGGGGTCCTAAATGTGCCTTTGCACCCAGTGGGATGCAATCTACTCAGCTTTGGGGGCACTACACCCACCTAGCAGACTTTTCTGAACACCCTGATCATGCCCCTGGCTTATGGTAGAGTACAGAGAAGCAGCCATCGAGACCCCTGACCATTTCCACTTGCCCAACACCCAGAAGCCATGGGAAAATCTCTTGAAAGGCCAGTGAGTGCTGAGCTGAGCCCCCTCTCTCATTGCCTTCTCTGGCTTAGCTTCTCACCTGCTACTGGCCACAGGCATCTGGGGAACAGAGCAGGTCTGGGACCATGGGTGGTGAGGTGAATTCTAATTGTTTTTAACTCCTAGACCTTTGTCCTAGCAGCTGAAGCGGGTAGTCAGGGGACCCACTCTGCGCAGCTCTCAGTGTCAGGGTTAAGGAGGCTCCTCAGAACACGACCCTGAGGAGAGGGCAGCCGAACCCATTGCGAGGAGAGGCTCCAGACACCTGGTTTTCAGAGATATAAAATGTACTCAGAGGAGAGAGACCAAGAGGCAGGGGTGCCTAGAAATCACATCTCCAAGAATGATTTTCAAATGCTGTGAGCTTTATGCTAGTAAGACATGTATGGGGGAATAGCTGTTTTGTGAAAAGGGGAGTAGATTCATCTTTCTATATTTTATTGTCATAAATTTTATGTTAGTAGTTAACATAAAATTCACCCATTTTAACCATTTCAAGTACTGTTCTGGTATGACTCCCATTCACAAAGTTGAGGGGGCCCTCAGAGCTATTGTGTTCTCAAGCTCCTTTGCCATCATCTTAAACAAGAGCTTGGTATCCATTCAACGGTGAGCCCTCCTCTTCTGGCCACCAGCACCTTCCATTTTGCTTTCTATCTCTAAGAATCTGATTCATGTAAGTGGAATTGTTCATTATTCGTCCCTTTTAATCTAGCTTAATCCACTGGGCATCATGTCTTAGAATCTCACGCATGTTGTGGCTAATGTCAGAACTTCCTTCCCCAGGAAGGGTGAATAGTCTTCCAGGTTACATCACCCATTCTGTTTATCAACTGCTAGACATTCGAGTCCTTCCTTGCGTGTTATATGACTACTGTGAACAATGGCACATGGGTATTATAGATTTGTTCTTTGCTATTTTAGGAAAATAAATCCCAGTGAACTGGGCAAATGTTATGGAGGCCGACTCTGGCTTGGTAGACCCAGTTCTCTGAAAGTGGAGGAGATTCCCATGGCCTGGATCATCAGGTCTAGGTGACGTTTAGGCAAGAATTCTTTAGTAGAGATATTCGCATCCAGTAAAGGACGTCCCTTCCAATTCTATAATCCCATGATTTAAGGCAGAGTTTGTAACCCCTAGAGGCCACATATAGAGAAAAATGATAGCTATGCCAGATGAACCTTCTATGGGAAAGAGCTGAGATGTCAGTATGAGGAGTCGAATCTATTCCTGTCTCCAGGCTGATCCTGAACTCACAGGCTGGTTACTGAGAAGCTTAGATGGAGATTCTGCACAGGGATGAGGAGGTCTGTCCAGGGCATGGCAGTTTCCTTGGACTGTAGCATCCTGGGTAGGATGCTGAGTCCGGTGTCCTTAGCACGGTCCTTCGTGTGTGTGTGTGTGTGTGTGTGTGTGTGTGTGTGTGTGTGTGTGTGTGTGTGTGTCTGCTGCGAAGAGAGCACTTTCCAGGGAGGCCCATCCCTAACCTGATTTCCTCACAGGCTGTGAGAAGTCTAAGGGTCAATGGGGACACTTAGATGCAGGACCCCCTTGGGGATTTCAGAATGGTTTGTCAGCCTAGGTGGGGATGCCCTGGGCTCTTTCCCAATTGGTTTCATCCTGCTACTGTTGGGGGGGGGGGCATTGGAGGGTTCTTATCAGTAGTTGAGAAGGTCCTGCCAGAGAATTCCAGTATTCTGGAGTAAGTTTAATTGAGAATGATTTCATGCTGTCCTTTTTCATGTCGAAGCCAGGGCTTGCATCATAGGATGCAAGTGAATTCGGGGAGGTTTTATTTGCATGTGAATCATAGCTTTTCCAGCTGAATGTCACTTACTTGGAATTTTCATCTGATTTTGTTTTTGTTTTTGTCTCTTGGTGTTTTTCCATCAGGCTCTTGGCTAACCAGAAGAAGAAGGAAAAAAAAAAAAAAAAACGTAGGGAAGGCTCAGTCTGCCTGGAGCAGGTTTGAGTTGGCAACTCCAAGGGGGAGTATTATGAATGTGAAAATAAGAAAACGGATGCTTTATTTTGCTTTGAGGGAGGAACCGAAGCCAAGTCAAATCGAGAGCTCTAATTTGGGAATAGTGTTATTACAGGTCATTGGGAGTTGGGTACGCGCTAAATTGGGAGGGCAGTCACATGAGGAGGCAGCAGAAGCTGTCACATGGGGGACAGCCGAGGCTCGTTTACAATGAAGTTTTATTTTATTTACTACGTGGTTGAAAGAAATCTATGGCAGATTTGGAAACCACATCACCTCAGTTGTTGTTGGTCTCTCTAGCTGCTGGCCAATTAGTTGTCATACCCAAGCCAGAGCTTCCCGTGTGTGTGCTTTCTGGGCTTTATTTAGGACCTGGGATCTGTTCCTTGATGAGTTGAGCAGGCCATGTGCTAAAGGTTATATGTCTGCTCCCCACGTTCCTGTCTGATTCCAAGAGACTTGCTTCCTTTCTCTCTGAAGTCCCTTACACATCAGGATCAACGTACCTAGATAATCTCTCTCTCTCTCTCTCTCTCTCTCTCTCTCTCTCTCTCCCTCTCTCTTTCTCTCTCATATACATACACACACATACACACTCACACACACACACATACACACACACACATACACACACACACATACCACGGGGGTAGACAGACAGAGGGCACACCCACACCACCTTTCAGTTTCATTTCTGTTTCCTCAACACTAATGCTGCAAATGCCAGATTGAATTAAAAAAAAAAGATAAATCCCATCCCTGCTGTGGACAGTTATGAGCAGAGCTCTCTTCCCACTTCCTCCTCCTGATTTTTGATGTTGGCATCCAGGGTAGGACCAGAGTTGTGTGAACTAAATTGCTGATTCTTCTTGAATCCAAGTTGCATTTCCAGATGTCTTAATCTGGGCTCAGTTATCGGCATTTGAGATAAGATGTAAACAGCTCTAGACTATCTAGAGCCAGCAAATTGATATCCAGCGCAAACATGTTGTGGGTCACAATCCTAAATGGAGTGCCTTACTAAGAGTGTGACAGTCTGCTGGTGCCACCGAAGCGTGTGGGCCAGCAATACTTGTGATCCCCGTTAGGAATAGAAGGCGTGTGGAAACTTTCTATAATAACAGCCTGGCCCTTCAGACCGGCCCGGACAAGCGATCAGGGACTCTGGCAGTATCCACAGCAGTACCGGGGTATGGGTGTATGACCTTAGGCAACTTGCACAATACCTTGGTTTCCCAAGTGGATTTAGAATTTAAGGGAAGATAAGTTCAGGAGGTGTTTGAGAAGTGAAATGTCATCAGGTAAACAGAGAGCATATAGAAGTGTTCTGAGAGTGCATACCACCATCACCCATGTGCTGGAGCAAGCCTGGGTGGCTCGCCCCCTTCTTAGCATTGCTCCCTATGGCTGCTGCCTCTGACATCACAATACTCAGGTGGCCACTCAATAATGACGGGCTATCCCCAGCAGACACCAGAGGAGGGGAGAAAAAGGAGGAGGACGAAGTGGAGAGGGAGGAGATGGAGCAATCCCTTAAGTGATCATTCCATCCACGCACACAGCTTTCACCTAACATCTGGTTCAAGTGTAATGTTTTCAGCTCCATATAACCTGTACAGCGTCTGTGCCCTCCCCTTCAAACGCAGCACAGTATTATGATCCTCTAATCAAGAGAACTGTGCTCCCCTCGCCACATGTCTCGTGGTTCACCGGCAGACCAGTGAGTCAATAGTCTTCACCAGACGGCTCTCCGGAGCAGCTGTTTAGAGGTAATGTTCTGGCCGCCCTGGCTTCCTCCAGACCCATCCCAGCCCTCCTCCTGGGGCTGGAGCTGTACTCAGGACTATGTAGATGCTCTGAGGGTGGGAGTAAGGGTAAAAAAAAAGAAGAGAAATTGATAGCATTGACATTTTTGTGTCTGTGGCTGCCCAGGGTGGGTCACACCTTATTGTACTGTGCACTAAAATCCAAATAAGTGGAGTCATCTCTCCTCCAACCATCCTTAAAAGAACTTTGTACCTCTCTTCTCTAGACAGATGGTGATGAATAGAAAACCAGGGAGGCCAGCCCTGCCTTAGAAATATTGTGACATTTCAATGGCTTGTTAATTGTTTTAAACTCCACGGCTGAGAGAGAGAGAGAGAGAGAGAGAGAGAGAGAGAGAGAGAGAGAGAGAGAGAAGGTCCACGCCACTCTTGAAGCATTTTCTTTCCTCCTAATTCACCCTTTCCTGCCTGGCTTCATTGCCCCGAAGCAGCTCTTAGACCTTTTGGACCAGTCAGCCCTTCTCCCAAGTTCATACAGCTCAGTGGGGATTTGAGCCCAGATGGTACTCTGCTCTGCTTTGGGGTCCATCTTCTTCTGTCCCACCCCACCTAGCCAGTCATCTTATGTAGCTCTTGGAAATGGATGCCTCCAGAGGGTGTTCCTAGCGCGCAGCTTGGGCACTTAAAACTAGGGTCCTGAATGCCGTCTGTCCCCCTGGTGACTCAACCTCACCTGTGTTTCTGTGCGAGGAACGGCAGGACTGATCCATGGTCCATGGTCCAGTGATCTGTTGTGTCTGCCTGGCTTAGGGCAAGCTGGTATGGAGCTGCTGGGAGCATGTTTGCAGGGAAAGGCTGCCTCTGTCTTCTTCTGGGCCCCACTTGTAGCTCTGTAGTTTCTTTTGTTGACCCTGAGCTTTACTGTCTGACAGGGAGGGGGATCTGAGGAGAAAGAACAGAGTGCTGGCAGTCAGCTATCACAGAACATTTTATGCATATCTCTCAACCCATGCGGTCCACCAAGCGGACTGTATGGTGGGCTTACGGAAGGGAGTAGGGGGCTGCTCGTGAAGCAGGGCTATGATTAGAACAACGTGGCCACGTCAGTGACGAAGCTCAAAAGCATGAGGGCTAAACTGAAAAAAATGAGCTTGGGGGTGGGAGGCAGACTTTCCAGCTGATGCCACAGATGACGGGAGGGGCAGAAGAGAGGAGGGGGAGAATCTGGATATATACGAGGTACATTTCCAGCAGAGAGTATCTAATATCAAAAATAGAGCTTTCTTTTATAGGATTTAAGTAGCTGATGGCCATCTCCACTAGAACACTGACAATAGACCCAGATTCCAGTGGGCTCTGCTTCTTGCCAAGGAGTGTGTTGGACGCTGGCTGGGCATCTACATCAGAAAGTCACTGCTTTTTACAGCAATGCCTTTGGTTCCAAAGATGGAGGTCTTCTCTGAGTGTCTCTCTCTACCTCTATAGTCTGCTTGCCCCCAAATCATTCCCATTGAAAGACATTCCGATTGTTTCAGCACCTTCTCCAGCCTCTCTAACCAATTTTATCGAAAAGGGCAGGTCCTAGTGCCAGGCCGCATACCTTGACAGAGGCTAAAGATAAGTAGTAGATAAATTAACAGGTGCATCCTTGTCTAAAGGTGGCTGTGTAAGAACCATTAAAACAAAGTGACACTACTGCTGTCCTCCTCAGCTCAGGACCAGTGAGGATAGAGCTTTGCACTGTTTTCCTTCTCACGGGGCTTTGTCCCCAAGATCTGGAGGTAAAGATGAGGGCCAGTCGGCGAATTTCTAAAGCCCCTGGACATAGAAGTGCACCTTCCTTCCTCCATAACCATCAGAAGACTTATCTCCTTGAAGGAGCCCCTCCCACCCAGGTCTACCCTCTCAGCAGTGAGATGGGGCAGCTCAGAGCATAGCATGTGGGTCTGCTGGACCTGGGCTATTGAAAGCTCACTCATGTCTGGACCCTGCTGCCCTGGGCCTTTTCTTCACCCTCTGTCCTTCCTCGTTCCCTGTCACTTTCCTTCTTCCTTAGGTCTTGTCCTTTCTTATAGAATTCTAGACAGCATCTTTGACTTCAGGAAGCAGGAGCCACACTCTACCTATGCATGGCCTCAGTTGCTGTGTTCTGAAGCTTCTCACCAAGTTAACTAAAGCAAGAGGTCCCCACCTGGTCAGTCCAACTAGCTCTGCTCTGGCCATTGACCTATAGCCCTGCTTAGTCCTGGGCCCCAAAGGGGGTGGGGGACACGGCCACAGTCGTTCATTCTTTACCTATCACTTTCCCTGCTGTCCTCGCTGCTCTCTGATCCCAAGACTTCAGCGTTTAGAGGTAGTTCCCCTTCTCATTAAAAAATAAAAATAAAAAAGCTGAAACCTGGGCACATCACCAAACCTACTGACCTGAGTGAGCCTGCAGCGCTCATAGCAGGTGATTGCAGACCTTCTTTTACTGCTCGCCTCTGCATAAATTCCCAGGGTAATAGCTTGGGAGTTGACTAGGACGGAGGTGCGCCTCTAACTCCCTCTACAGGGCTGGGCTGGTACAGCACAAATGAATGCCTTCCAGGCTCATCCAACTCTGTTCTTGCGGTTAATCCAGACTTTCTTTCATAAGGCAATGCATAGTTAATCTGCAACAGAGATTCAAATAGCTTACCTCAATAAAAAAAAAATCATTTCTTCTCCATAGGATGACCTAGATGTGTAATGCTTCGGATTTTATGCCGAAATGTATAACATATAAACCTCACCGTCAGCACCTTCGATATGCATGCTTTGGGAATATCAGGGTGCTCTTTCTTGATGACAGTATTTACATAGCTACACCCCACAGCATAAGCTCACACATTCGCACTAGTACATTAGATTTGTAGATCTTCAGGTGAAAACGTTTGCCTGTCCGTTGTTAAGAAACTCCATTTAGTTTAGAAAGTGTGGGACCCCACGGAGGTCCAATCTGGGCTCATTTTAGAGAACATCTCTCTGGTGCAGGGTGGAGCTGTTGCCTGTAATTCTCCTCACACTTCCCAGGGTTGATTCCTAGTGTGTGAATTAGCTGCTGTCCATGTTGGCCCCTGTGATCAAGCAGGAGATATCAAAGCTCTCTTGTGAACGGCTAAGTTCTCCAAGATACTCCCCACAGCTCTCCTCTCTGGGAAGTGCCAAGCACTTAGGCCTTGGCATTGTCTAAGGCCTCCTTACACTGCAGTGGACACTCCAGAGAGCGGATACTGTGGGATTTGTCAGAATTCTCATTTCTCATTCCCATGGGACGGTGCCCCGTGCCCCGTGTTCATGCAGTATTATGAAGCATGAGCTTTTGTTGTCTTTCATCAAGACAGCCCAAGAATTGCTGACTCGTTATTTTAAAGACTCGGATCATCCCGTCGTGGTGAAGGGTGTGGGTAGGGGTGAATATTGGCAAGAGCAGAAACTCATGCCTTTACCCAGTGTGCTGTCTCCAGAAAGGCTTCCAGCCCTAGCAGCTACGTGAACGGCATCTGTAAGATTGCGTCATGTGGTTGTCAAGTGCAAGGGAATGGTGTTTCCATCTCCAGTTTCCATAAGTTTTAGGATCCCCGTTCCTAGAAGATTTTATTAACTGTCACCATTCGAACATAAACTGTCTTGACACAGTGCCACTGGGATTGCTTTTCCTTCGCTCTTCAACAGATGTTTGCAAAGGAGTTGCATTAAATATATTGAATTCTACTATCTCACCCTCTCAAATCTTTTTTTTTTTGTAAAGATTACCTTAATGGGTGTCGTGACAATCAGGGAGAGCACCCAAGGATGCCTTTGTTCTGCAGCAGAATTGTCCACCCTAAACAGAATGTTAAGAAGGGAGTTCAGGAAAGACCTGGAAATTGAACTGTTTTGTCTTCTGTCAGACATCCAGCAGGCCACACGGGGCTAAGCACTGTGTGAAAGTAAAACACTACCAGGGATGAGCGAAGGCAGGGTGAGAAGGCAAGGTGAGCAACTTCGTATGAGCGAGGCTTCCTTAAAAGAGTGAGATCTGTACAACAGTGAGCTGACAGGAGCAACACATGGCTCAGGGGAAAGGGCTCTAGGAAGGGAAAACACCAAGTACCAAGGTTCCAAGGGAGGTGCGCCTCTGACATGTTACAGGGACCTGAGCTGGAGCAAAGTAAGACAGACAATAGCAGAGTGGGACTGAATTATAGACCCAGGAGGACGCTGGCTTTTCCTCACGATGACACGGATGACACCGTGTGCTGTTCCATTTCCTACCACCCTTGCAGAATATCAGAGACTTGGGTGCCTACAAGGAAAGGGGGCTTATAGATTTGAAGGCTGAAAGGCTAAGACCAGACCTAGTCCAGCCCAGTTGTGTGAGCCTCTGGTGAGAACCTCGTGGTGAATGGTATCACAGCGGGAAGAGTCTATAGAGAAGAGAAGCTCCGATAAGACAAAAAGCCAGAGAGAGTCGGGATGAGGCTTGCTCTTCTTACAGGTCAACTGTCATGGTACCATACAAGGGTCCACTCAGTTCCTTCTGAGGGCAGTGAACTATCATCTAATTAGCTTCTCACAAAGCCCTACCTCTTAGAAGTCACATCACCTCTTTACTACCACATGGGACCCAGTCTTCCAGCGTGTGAGCCTTTGGGCCATCCTCACACCATCCCCAAACCACAGCAGATGGGTAGCACTTCAATCTTTAATCGGGAGAGCCATCAACTAGTCTTAAAAGATCATTCTTGCAAAGTGGTGGTTATGATTCCTAGACTTTCACTGATGATGGAGCAGGATGCCTAAGTGTGTTCAGATTCTGGATATATTCTGAATACACTAACAGATTTAAGTTCCTGATAACAGATCTGGAGGGAAGAAGAGGGAGGGACATATTGTCTTTGGACATATAGCATTGAGACCCTGTAAATGAAGATGAAGTTACAGTTGCATCCATGTCTAGAAATCAACGGAGAGATCTGTGATGTAAACATAGATGTGGTAGTTTCCCTGCATATTCATGGCTCAGAGGTCAGAACCCGGGCAGGTAGTTGGCAAAGTTGGCTTATTTTATACACTTTCTGGAAATGGTTGCTTCGCCTACAGAAGTGAAACAGAGCCAGCAGTGGTCAGAAACTAAAAGAGAACCACAACCCTAACCGGAGCTCTTGACCAAGAGACTTCAGGATGAATTCCCAGCTGCCCTGGATCCTTTGGGGGCCAAGGAACCTTACTGGGGCACCCAGCTATGCCAGAGTCCAGGGGAAAGTGGCTACAGATGGAAGGTCTCACCAGACCACTCTTCAGGGGTGGCTGAGCCATTGCAGGTCTTTACTGGGGCTGGAGATTCCTGATTGCTGCCCTTCGAATGCCACCAGGTGCCCATGGATAACCAGCCCTCAGAGAAGGCTATCAGGCTTTGTGGTTCGACTCTACAGATCCCTGCCTTTCCTGGCAAGCTCAAGAAGCAGGAATTGCCTGTGTGTATACAATGAAAAACGATCACATCCACCTGTGTTTCCCCATCTCAAACTCACCTCAGAGCTCCACTGTCACATCAGTCACCCCACTTCCTGTCCCATTGAAAACAAACAAAATCCAGTAAGTCCCGTGAGTGCTGGCCATCCCTGTGTGTATGAGATCACCCAGTAGAGCTGTACAGTGTGGGCATCCATCCAATAAGCACCCCTCCAAGGATAGCTGCTTCTCCCATTCCCAGCAGTTAACTGCTGATAACTCCTCCTTTAGGGATGGAGTCTCATGACCCCTTCCCTCATCCATGCTGGAATTTTGGTTGGCTGGATCTTGTGCAAGTCTGGTGTCTTGTACAGCCGCCAACAGCAGTGTCATGTACACAGGCAGCACTTTAGAGCATGCGTCTCCATCTCCCAGCTTTTACATTCTTCTCTGAGCCTTATTTGTTTATTTGTTTGTTTTACTAAGTATACAAAACCCCTCGTATTAACTAACCATTGCTGTTTAAGAAATTACTCCCGGAGGGTGAGGGCGGTGGCTAGAGGGATGACTCAGCAGCCATGAACTTTGTTGCTCTTCCAAAGGACTGGGGTTCAATTCCCAGCACCACATGTCTGGCAATCACCCATAATTCCTGTTCCAGGGAGTCAGAAACCTTCTTCTGACCTCTGAGGTCACCAGACACATCTGGCACACAGACATACATGTGAGCAAAACACTCATACATGTAAAACAAAATAATAAAAAAATTTTTTTAATATCTTTAAAAATTTACCTCCAAACTTAATGGCCTAACATAATAGCCTGCTTAGGCTGGCCAGGTCTAATGACTCTGACAACGTCACTGTCATGGTATTAACTGGAGCTGGAGCAGTACTTTCAAGGTGGCTCAGTACGTGTCAGCCAAGCCTGTTCTGACTCGTAGCAGAAGGCCTGAGCCTTCATCTTCTCTGGAGATGCCTAAGTCTCTTTATAATTGGTATCACTGGCTTCCCTCACAGCAAGGAAACAGAGATAGGAACTGCAAAGCTTATGAAGACATCTCTGCCACATTCACTTAGCCACACAGACATTTCATTAGTGTAGGAGAGTGTGCAGGGTATGAATGCCAGAGTAGAAGGCCAGTGGGGACCATTTGACCAAGGAGAAAGATGCTTCATACAAGACACCACTGGTTACAACAGGGCCCTGGAAACTCCAGACCTTTGGGTGTCTCATGATAACTGATATGTCAGCACAATTTGCAGACCCCCCACCAAGTCACCCAGATTATTCCCAGCTCAAGAAGAGACCTTAGGAGACAAGAGGCAAGAGTAGGTACCTACACAGGACGCTACCACTTACATGCTGCATTTGTTGCTTTTGTCTTGATATTTTTTTTTGGGGGGGGGGTTCTCTGTGTCAGCTCATACTCTATCAGATGCTTGCTGTATGGTGTTATCATTAGTTTTGTTTGCTTGTTTGCTTTGTTTCTGTTTTTTGAGTCATTCAGAGTTGGACTAAATTTGAAAGCGTTCTGTTTCTGCTGTGTCCAGGATTGGGTTTGTAATGTAAATTCTAACCAGGACTATGTCCTTATCAACTCCCACTGGTGTTATCGCCTTGTAGCAAGCACATGTAGTTAACCAGCTCTTCATGCGAGTATGCACTTAATTCCTGGCCATTTCTTGCATGAACAAATGATCTAAATGCACTTGTGAGGAAGCCTCTTTATGGTGAACATTATTAAACTGAAAACAGGGGTATAATAAGAGAGCAATTTAAGGGTGATTTACTAACAATTGCAGCTTTCAACGCTGACAGACGATTGTGTGGCAATGATACTGAACTCGTCACCCTGAGAACTGTGGGACAGTTTTCTAATCCTCATGGTCTTTAACTATAACTTTCCATTTTTCTTTTACTCTTCTTATGTCACTGGATTAAATTTGGTAAATCATTAACTTTTCTCCACATTAAATACCCAGCCCATCTGGGCTCCTCACTCAGGGAAGGCACTCAGAGGATGGAGAGATGGGTTGGCATCATCAAAACTCTTGGGGATTGGACTTTAGCTTACCAGATTTAGTTATCATTCTGTACAGGCTGATGCTGGGGTGAGTCAGGAAGAGATTGAGGGACATAGACACCCCCCGAAGAAGGCTGGTGGGCATCTAGCTGGATTTAGCTAGCATGTCCCATGTCTCCTCGTGTAGGATCTGCCTTTGGCTTGATGGTAGAGGTGTTCTCTCCTGTAGTACCGTCACAGATGCTCATGCTGAGAGGCTAACTTGTGCTGTCTGGAAGGCAGGGAGGCAGACCCTGCAATACTGGCTTGGTAATTTGACTTGGGGAGCAGTGGTTGACAGGAAATCCAGATAATCAGCACACAACTTCCTGCAGGCAGACCACCATGGGAGGCCAAATTATAATCAGAAACCATTTTCTAAGTCGCCCCGAAAAAATCTCACCCCTTAATGTGGGCGTAGCTCCAGGCTCCATGATCAGTGCACTCTTTCCCTGAAGGCACTTAGGGAGCTAACCCATTGTCTGCCGTCGTTGGTGAGCAGGAAATGGGGGCAAGGGAGGCGAGGGCCTGTTTAGTAGCAGCAAGTTAGTGACCCGAGTCTGTTTCAGAGTAGGAACAGCAATGTCAGACGGACCGAACATTCAAAGCCACATGGCCAAAGCTTCCTCGTTTCCTGGGAGGCACTTGGATATACATTAGTTACCTTTGGCCATGAAACACATTACTCAAGGCTTGGCCGGTTAGAACAATATGTAATCACACACTGTTTCTTTGGCTCTTGTAATGTGTGGTTGTGGCTCTGGGTTCGTCAGAATGCTGTGTGGAGCTCTAATCGTGTGAAGACTCTTAGCAGGGCTGAGATGTCCTTTGCAAGGAGGTTAGCCTTACCTGTGGACATGGGCAGAGGACCTCTGTGCTGGTGAATCTTATGTCAATCTTAAACAAACTAGAGTCACCAGAGAGGAGGGACCCTTAATTGAGAAAAGGCCTCTGCTGGGCGGTGGTGGCTCACACCTTTAATACCAACACTGGGGAGGCAGAGACAGGTGGATCTCTGAGTTTGAGGCCTGTTTGGTCTACAGGGCGAGTTCCAGGACAGCCAAGGCTACATAGAGGAACCCTGTCTCAAACAAACAAACAAACAAACACCAAGCCAAAACAACAACAAAAACACAAAACAAAAGCCCAAACAAACAATAAACACAGGAGGAAATGCCCTTGTAAGATCCAGCTACAGGCAAGCCTGCTGGGCAGTTTCTTAATTAATGATTGATGGGAGAGGGCCCAGCCTTTATAATTCCAGCATTTAGGAGGCAGAGGCAGGTAGATTTCTGAGTTTGAGGTCATCCTGGCCAACACAGCAAGTACCAGGGACAACCAGGGCTACACAGAGAAACCCTGTCTAAAACAAAGAGCAAACAAGCAAGCAAGCAAACAAGCAGCAAGCGAGCGAGTGAGCGAGCGAGCAAGGGAGGGAGGGAGGAGCACCCCTCCACAGCTTCTGCATCTCCAGGCTCCTGCCTTGTGGGAGTTCCTGTCCTGACTTCCTCCTCAAGCTGCCTCTGCTCACCGTGTTCCATCATGGCAATAGAGTAACCTTAATTAAGACATCCTTGGCTCCTCACCAGAATGACCTCATTGGGTTGCTTCTGGGTGAAGAATGACCTCTCAGTAGGACTTCTGACTTCCCTCAGAGTGAGCCATCCAAGAGCAGAGAGCAAGGCAGGAGCTGCATCTTTTATATCCTGAACCCTAAAGTTGCACAGAGCCACCTTCACAACAAGGCTTCAGGAGACTCCCTAAACACGGCCCCGCCCCTGCCCCCAGACCTCAGGGAAGAGGATGAGCTCCCCTTCCAAAGACAGGTGTCAAAAGAAATCACTAGCACCCTAAGACCACAAAAAGTATCATCTCCGCTGTCTCTGAAGCTCCTTTAGCTACACTTCCACAGTTTTGTAACTATAGCTACGCATTTACACAAGGTCGATGTAAGGACTGCATACCACAAATACTAAAATATCTAGCTCACGGCGGTTCTAGCGTGATAACCATCTGTAGCTGAAGCTGGTTTGTCTGCCCCCATGCTGCCTCTTCGCTAGTCAAGGGACCGATGGTAGCGTAGTCGTTCCACCTATGTCTCTGTCTCTCTCATAAGCGAAACAAGGCTAGTTATAAGATCTGCCACCCCGCCCCCCTCTTGCTAAGCTCCTTGAGAGGGTTCAATGAGTAATTAAATGCACGGGGCTTACAAGAGAGCCTGGCCCACAGAAACCACTCAATACTCTTAGCTGTCAGCGTGACAGCTAGAGCAAGAGAAGTTTGAGCCCGTAGGTGTGGTTAGCCTCAGAAAGCAGCCTTCGAGCTGAGTTCCCAGGAGGGGTAAGCAAAAACCATGTTGTCTTCCTGGCCACACCACAACCTCAAACCATCCGAGGGCTATTCCTGGGGATAGTGCTATTTCAGCCCTAGCAGGGACCAGGGACAGAGACCTCTCATCCTCAGTGTCTGCTGTGCCTCTTCCCTCAGAGTCCTGGGTTAATACTTGGCAGAAAGTGTTTGCGGGAGATAACCTGTGTCACTAGCACTCTGCGTCCTATTTATGTTTTATTTTTGTCCTGACATTTTTTTTTAAGACCGACCTTTTGAGAGGGCAGAATATCTAAACAGGGAAGTGACCCGGCAGGAGTCTAGGAAATTCTTCAGCCTCACACATTTTTTGGTTCCTGAATTTAATTGTAAGGGTATGTGTGCTTGCAATCTGCCCCGGCTCACTGTTGGCTTATGACAGCTCCATTCTTCCTCTGGGCCTTTTTGTGTCCTTCCTGGGGCTCTCGAGACCCTTGGATAGGATGCCTAGGTTTCTTTTTCTCCTAAATATAGCCATCATGTGAAGCATGCCAGACTCATGCCCCGTGTCTGTCCTCTCTCAGAAGAGACTGATGCAAAAGGATTGCTGTGAGTTAGAGGCCAGAAGGAACCACATAATGAGACTTTGTCTCCAAACAAATAAACGAAAAATACTTCATACTTCAAGAAAAAAGAAAAAAAAAAACCAGAAAATGGTGTCTGGTCTTTTTGGACAAAGGGATAGAGATATTATGATGAGTTTTTGTTCATTTCCCAGACCCCTTTAAAAGATAGGCTCTGTCTAGAGAGACACGTGTCATTCTTACATCTGGTAGCAATCAGATAGATATTATATCTAGTGGCAATTAGCTGAGTTGTCAGAGAGGAAGGAAGGACCTCTGGAGGTCACCTGTCTCACTCCCTTCTCATCCGTTAGAATGTCTTTAGCCTTGTCTCACGCCCTTCTCCTCCATTAGAATGTCTTTTGCCTATGCTGAGCTGTTCACTAGCCACAGGCAGGGTAACACGGCTCACTCAAGTGTCTGTGATAAGCCCTGGATTTCAAGTTCAAAGAGGGATACATGTCTGTCTCCCTAGCGATCTGTAATGATTACGTGTTGAAATGGTATTTTAGTGTTGGCCGAAATCAAGTAGCTTGTTGCTTTTTTGTAATTTGACTACTGCAAAGTTGCGGGCACTGTATATGGCTCATGTTATTTTACTAATTATCTGTGCTGCTGGTATTATATCTGGTATTATTAGTGGGGAGTCTAGCAGTATTCAGACACCCCACTCCCCACCCTATTCCCAACCCTGATTCTTCATCCCTCACTCCCAAACCCCTACCACTGCCCTGGGAACAAGGATTAGGATTTTAGATACTTCCACCACAACTCTTCTGTACCTTTCATGATCCTGGCTTCCCACTTCTTCTCTGTAGTCTTCCTCGGTCTTCAGGTTAGTAGCTTCTGCTTCATACAGTGACTCTTTAGCATCCCAGAAAACCCCACATGAAGAGAGTCCAGTCTCTCTTCTTATTGTTAGAAGGGCGGTCCTAGCTCTCTGACGATTTAGCTAATTGCTACTAGATATAGTAACATCACAACTAGTTGTTTCTTTCTTTATCTTACAACAAAGACATGAGGCACTTGTGATCCTCGTTCCATAGGTGAGAGGCTCGGCAAGATTGGGTAACTTCCTCAATATCTCCTAAGTACGTGGTGGCAAAAACCAATTCGAGCCTAGATTTATCTGATTCTTAAATCTTCGCACTCAACTGATACATTCACCTGCCTCTTAGAGTTGGGAATCTTTTTAAAAATGAATTTCAAATTGGCTTTTGAAGGTAGGGGTTCTGGGAAATTAAAGAAACTCTCCATAGCACCATCCTTCACTCCTTGTCTTTTTTTTTTCCAACTTGGTGATATTTTAATGACTTCCTTTGTGTCCTCCCTCTATTTGTAAAACTAAATGTCCAAAGCTGCTCACATCATCTTTCTGTGAGTCTGACTGATACAGAGCGAAGGGAAAGGGTTGTTTCTACTTGTTTCTACCGCCAAGTACTCAACTGGTCCTTTCAGTACTTCATCCCATTTAATCCAAGGTAGGCAGAAGCTATTGGGACTTGCTACCCATGACTAATGTGACAGTTAAGGCTCAAACAGGTTAAGCAATGTAACAGAATGGCAGGCAGGTCTGGGATTCATTCCCATGTCTTACTCCAAAAGCACCATGTCCGCAATGCTAATTGGTTAGCTTTCTGTAAGTGTAACACAATATCCAAGAGAAACTCCACTTAAAAAGAGGAAAGTTTTACTTTCACTCTCAATTTGGAAGATTCCAACCCATAATGGTTGGTTAAGAAAACTTGTGATAGCCAAGAAGCAAAAAGAAAAAGATGGAGTAGGGGGTCTATATACCCCAAAGTGATCAGAAAATCTCCTATTAGACTCAATTCTGAATATCTCTAAACTGGGGACCACGCCTTCAATGTAGGACCTTCAGGGAACCCGAGATGAAGGCACAAGGCTGACATTTTTCTTTGCAAGTACTCTGAAGAGGCCTTAGTACATGCCAATGAGTTTGTGGCTTAACCCCTCCAACCTGAAGACAGCATGTGAAATCCATTGGGGATGCCCCGCTCTGTGGATTAACTGTCCATCTCCAAAACTCAACAGGGGCCATGCTTCGTTTGCTATTTAAGTGGGGCAGGGAGGGGAGTGTTCAGGAGTGGATCTGCACATGGGTGAGCCAGAAGGAAACGGTAGTGTGGTGTGAGGCACTCACTGGGAATGCTGGGCTAGCTGCTTCATGTCTGCTGTCCCAGCATCCCGGAGGCTGAGATGGAGTCAACCATGAGTTTGAGCCTAGCCAGGGTTTCAGAGTCTGAGACCTTGTCTCAAACAACGAAAAGACAAGCACTGGGGTCCTATTTGTCTGTGGTACCTAGAGCAAAACCAGGTTCTTGGGGACATAAAATAGAACGGTGGCATGCCAAAAGCTAGGAAAGAGGTGGGAGGTTTTTGTTTTGGTAAAGACAGACTTTCTGATTGGAAGGTCTACAGCAGTGGTTCCCAACCTCCCTAAGAATGTGCCCCTTTAATACAGTTCTTCATGTTGTGTTGACCCCCACCCAAACATATAATTATTTTCCTTGCTATTCATAACTGTAATTTTGAAATTCTCATGAACAATGATGTATATAGCTGTGTGTGAAAAGGTCGTTTGAAACCCCGGAGGGGTCACAACCCACTGGTTGAGAACTGGTGGTCTACAGGCAGATTACATGCTGCTGTGTGTGTCTTTAGTGAAACTGAAGCACATGCTTAAAATGCTTAAGAATGAGAACCCATGTAAAAATGCCAGGCATAGTGGTGCACGCTTGTAACTCGAGCCCTGAGAGGCAGACACAGGAGGATCCCTGGGGCTCACTGGCAACACCCTAGTCTAGCTGAGTTCTCTCCCCAGATGTAGGTGAGATTCCTTAGAATAGCATTCAGCATGCTCTGCTGACCTGCACACATGTAAGCACACACACGCACGAGTGCTACACTCACTCAAACATCAATTCCAATAAAAATTTTAAATCAAAAATAAAGTGTTGTTTAAAAAAAAAACCCACAGAAGCAGATCTTTGTAGAAAGATAAATTTCCTACCAGTATATGGTATTCAAAGTGTCCCTGGAGCTGTACGGCTCCTTCACGCCGTTATTTCCTTATGAGAAAGCTGCAGTTCTCAACATGAAGATTTGGGGACAAGGGGGTTGGGTCCCTTTCTCCTGACATGGTCTTCTGTGTGGGAAGTTGAACCAGCTTCACACACACATCCCTTCTCCTGCACTTACGGTGCTTCCAGTCGATGTCTGGAGTGGGGAGGCGGCTTCGCTTCAAGAATTCCTTCCTATGAACCCTCAGTTGACAGAGATTTTATCATCCTGGCTCCCTGTCTATGGTTGTGCCTAGTTTTGTCTAAGAAGGAAGACAGGGCTGTCCAATCTCATTGGTTGGACCAAAGTTGTCATCTCTTTGACAACTAAAGCATTTGTTAGCTTTAAAATGGAGATTTTTATTTTATATTTTATTAGATATTATATGATACATTATATAGTATTATATATGTATATGCATAATAAAATATCACCTATTTTATTATAAAATAAGAGATTAAATCTATTTTATGTATATAAGTGTCTGCCTGTATGTATGTCTGTGCACTATGTGTGTTTATGGTACCTGGGAAAGCCAGAAGAGAGTGTCAGATCTCCTGCGGCTGGAGCTATTAACAGTTGTGAGCCACCATGTGGGTGCTGGGAATTAAGCCCAGGTCCTCTGCGAAAGCAACCAGTGTTCTGAGCCATTTCTCCAGCTCCAAAGATTTCGGGTTTTTGAGACAAGGTCTCATGTAGTTCACGCTGCCTCAGACTTCCTGAGTAGTAGTGGATGACCTTAAACTTCTGAGCCTTCTGTATCCACCCTCTAAGCTCACCAGGAACACCTGTAATCAGGTGTCCCCACAATACCCACATTTTATAAAGTACAAAGGATCACAAGTTCTACCATCTGCACTCTCTAAGACGTTTTGAGCTGTATCTTGTTGAAGTTCCTGGCCCCTAAAAACCTTAAGCCAGTTGACCAATCTCATACCCAGTTGAGAACATTTAGCCAGGGTTAAGAAGTTAGGGCTCCAAGCCACAGAAATTCAGAGTGTGGTGTCTCGTGTGATCGTGGGTGTATTTGCTCATGTGTCCTGTGTACTTTCCCTTTCAGGAATCATTAACCAATGGCAACAGGAATCCAAGGATAAAGTGATTTCCCTCCTGCTAACTCACCTGCCTTTGCTGAAGCCAGGAAACCTCGACGCGAAAGTAGAGTATATGAAACTGCTGCCCAAGATCCTAGCACACTCTATCGAACACAACCAGCACATTGAGGAGAGCAGGCAGCTGCTGTCCTATGCTTTGATCCACCCAGCCACTTCCTTGGAAGACCGCAGCGCACTAGCCATGTGGCTGAATCACTTGGAGGACCGCACATCCACCAGCTTTGGTAGCCAGAACCGAGGCCGCTCGGACTCTGTGGATTATGGACAGACGCACTATTATCACCAAAGACAGAACTCTGACGACAAGCTCAATGGCTGGCAGAACTCTCGGGATTCTGGGATTTGCATCAGCGCCTCCAACTGGCAGGACAAGAGCCTGGGCTGTGAGAACGGCCATGTGCCCCTCTACTCTTCCTCATCTGTCCCTGCCACAATCAACACGATTGGAACCAGCACAAGCACGAGTAAGTCCCCTGGAGCCCCTTTAACGCATTCTGGTTTGGTGATTTGCTGTGTGTGGCACGTCCTGCTGACAGCGTCTGCTCTGAGCACCCTGTAACCCTGGGAGAAGGAGGGCTCGTGGCATTCAGCTATGGGAGAGGGCTCTTTGGACCCGGTATTTGTTGCTCTTTGGCTCTGGAAAGATGAAAATTCTGGGCAGGTTAAAATGATGGATGGTCCAAATTTGGGGTTTAGACAGACCAAAAATAAAGAAATGAGAAGAGAGAGAGTCAATGGTAAAAGAAGGAACCATTCTGTTTCCACAAATAAAAATGCCTTTCACCCTGGGGCTCAGGGATTTGCAGAGACACTGAGTTACTTGTGTGCTTCTCTGAACCTGATGTTAACCCATGGTTGACCAGCCAGCTTTATGGCTTCATGCTCTGTCTTCCTTCTTATGTCTTCTTATGTCTTCTTTTTCTTCTTCTTCTTCTTCTTCTTCTTCTTCTTCTTCTTCTTCTTCTTCTTCTTCTTCTTCTTCTTCTTCTTCTTTTTCTTCTTTTTCTTCTTCCCTCCTCCTCCTCTTCCTCTTTCTCCTCTTTCTTTCTCTCTTCTCTTCCTCCTCCATCCTCTTCCCTGTCCTCTGTCTCCTTCTCTTCCTCCTCCTCCTTTCCTTATGTATATTTAAAAATCACCTGGAATATCCTCTTGCATTTTCTGGTTGAACCCGCAGTTCTTGGGTGGCCCCAACCAGAGGGAGCAGGTTTGCTGACTGAGAATGCTGTCCTGTGCCATGAGCTGTAGTCCTCCTCTCACTCTATGTAACATGATGTGAAAGAAGGGTCAGGAGATGCTCTGCAGGAAGAGAGAGCAAATGGCAACCTCTCCACTCTTTTGGCCACTCTATACTGGACATGAGGGCTGGGAGTCCTTTCTATGGTGTCCTACTTAGGCCAAACAAGGGGGCTGACCTCCACTCGTGCCTGTATATAGCAGTGCTGTGGGTGGGTGACTCCCATCAAACAGCCTTCCCTAGAGATGATTTGCACATATCTGAGACTGTTGTGACACCTCCAAGATAACTCTGAGCTTTCTTAGGGGAAAGGTTTTGCAACTGAACCCAATGTACCTGTCAACATGCAGGTTAACCCTCTATTAAA
This sequence comes from Mus minutoides, assembly GCA_902729485.2. NCBI lineage: Eukaryota > Metazoa > Chordata > Mammalia > Rodentia > Muridae > Mus > Mus minutoides. Next base: position 560,755 of record LR750140.1, read on the forward strand.
AGAGACAAGAAGAGGAGTTGAAGGTATAGAGCTCTTGCCTAGAACGTGTGAGGCTTGGACTCTTATCCCCAGCACCATAAACACATGGAAGAGGGGATAAGAGAAGCTTTAAAACAAGCAAGGATGCCTTGGCCTCTCCTTGAATCTCTTGGCTGTTAGAACTCTTTAAATAGCTTTCTCAAATAATTAAGAATGACAAGTCATAGCTGCGTTAGCCCGACAGCACATCGCTAGAATATTTTGACATGGAAGAGCATACGAGCATACTCTGCTTTGGGCTCAGCATAAGTTATTCTTAGTTCTTTTTCCTTTTTTTTTTTTTTTTTTTTTTGTTTCACTTTAATCTGTAAGTAACTTGAACAGTTGTGATCTGGGAGCGAGTCCTGCATTGTTGTCTTGGGAATCTCATGGCACTTAGTGTCCTTTACAGACTCATGGTCCAGCAAGGAACAACTTTTATCTGCCTCTGTGTACCAAAGAATGGCTGGGACTACAGCAGACGTGAAGGTCTGTTAGTTTTCTGGGTGAATGACAGGGTCCAGTTATGGTCACAAAAGGCCTTGGTAACTTAAGAGATGCCAATTTCAAACAACCCATCGTTGTCTTTAGCTGCTTGTATGTTCTGTGTCTTTCATCCTGAACTTAGTCTTGGGCCATCGCGCATTCCATTTTGCAGATTGACCTACTCAGGGTCAGGTTTTACAATATTGACACTTTGAACAGGCTCATCAGATTAGAGTTGGCAGTCCTACTCCCTCACATGGTGACTGCCCAGGCCAACGGAGAAGAGGCTATGATGGCTCCCATGGCTATTTTGACTTGGGAAGCCTTCTGTACTTGAATTACAAAAGACTTGGAGGCTCAGCCAGATGACTACATAACACATACCTAGAAGAAGAAAGGAGTTTGAGAACATCAGCAGAAAATATGAAAGATCTCAGATTTGCAGAGCACACTCTCCCAGCACTTAGACCACATCAACTCTGAATTTCAGTGTTTACTCCCCTGCATGTCCATGGTGGGTTGGGCATGTTGTTCAAAACTACAAGTCATTACTTTAGTCTATAACATACACACTGAGTCCTGAGAGGCAGCCTAACAAAGCAGAAAGCTCGTAGACTAAGAGCGTTAACACCTTCCAAGGTTCAAAACCAGACCTGCAATTAGCTAACTACAACTTGCTCAGGCTATTAAGTCCTCTGGACAAAGCTCCCACTTGTAAAGTGAGAATATTCTGATCCTTCCCTCTCAGTCTGTGGGAAGACTGTGTCCTGGCCAGAGTGGCAGAGAGCAAACAGGAAGTGTGCAGATAGATGAATGAATGAGAGAAGCTGGTGAACCCAGAAAGGAGCTAAGGTTAATGGTGATGTCCAGAGTCTGTACCCTCGCTTTCATTTCTGAATGCTCCCAAGAAAAACACCTTTCCCTACATCTAAGGCCACAGAGTACAGGTGCTCACTAACTCAAGTGGCCTTTGTCCCAGTAAATCCATCATAAGCTAAAAATGTCATAAGCCAAGACCTCATTTGACAAACCTAGCCTGCTGAGCATCATAACTTAGCCAAGCCTACCTTAGATATGTTCAGAACACTTACATCAGTGTACACTGGGAAGGTCATCTGTCACAGGAGATTTCTTACTGAGTAGCTAAAGGTGAAAGCGGAATGCTTGTGTGCCTGTGCCTGTGCCTGTGCCTTTAGACAGCGTCAAAGTTCAAACATCACAAAGCCCGGCCATTGCAAGTTGGGGACCAAATGTAGTCCAGGGGACTGTGAATGTACCATGACTTTAGCTACTCCATTACAGTAGAAACTGGGTACACTTTCTTCCACTGTATTAAAGAACAGCATTTCTTCTTTCAAAGTGGAAAACAGCAGCTATCCAAAATAACATGACTATAAGAGCTTAACTCTCCATTACTGCCACGTTAGTGATAGGTAGGTCCAAGTGGCTCACTGCAAATCCACACCATTAGAATTTCGTTTAATTTTTTTAAAGATTTATTTATTTTTGTATGTGTGTGGGTGTTTGGCTTGCATGTATATATCTGTGTACCACGCACATGCATGGGATTCATGGAGGCCAGAAGAGGGTTTCAGATACCCTGGAACTGGGGTTACAGGTGGTTATGCGCCACTATGTGGGTAACCGGAATTGAACCCAGAAGAGCATCAAATGCTCTTAACCAACGACCCGTCTCTTCAGCTCCTTTATTTTATATTTTAACCTAATTTTATATCCCCTTAGGTCATTAGACCTTCAAGAAATCCCTCAGACTTTGTGACTTCTTCTCTGTTCAGGTTCCTAGGCTTCCAACCACCCTACAGACACTTTCTGTCTGTCTGTCTTGTCCTGAGACTGTTAGAATCCATGGGAAACATTAGCAGAAGGCATTGCTCTTGCTTACAGGAAGAGCGAAGCCATGTCAATCAGTGTAATAATTAAAAAATCAAACATGTCTTTCTATATGACTTGTTTTCCAAAGAATGCCACATTTCTGAATTATATAAAAGCAAAGTCTAAAATAATCAGTAGATTCTGCTGCAATCGCCTGTAGATTCAGAGTTACTTGGATGGCAGCTGTCTTAGCCTGTTTTGTGTAGCTATAACCGAGTACCATGGACTGGGTAATTTACACACCAGAGAATTTTGTTTGGCTTGTGGATCTAGGGGGTGGGAAGACCAAGAAAGAGGAGCTACCCCTGGTGACTGTCTGCTACTACATCGTAGCGTGGCAGATGGCTTCTCGTGGCAAGAAAGATAATTGTGAGTGTGTGCAAAGGAGGAGTGAGCTCGCTTTTGTAATAAAACATTAATTCATTCCTAACGGCAAAGCCACGTGACCTTCTCAGTTCCTTGGGGGCTCACTTCTCAACCCCTTGAGACCTTGGGCCTTGGGACCGGGTCTCTCCTTCATGAACTTTGGGAAGCACATCCCGACTGCAGTAGGCTGTACACTGTAAGGGTTATGAATGTTTGGAATGGAAAGATTCTTGTGATCTGAGGGCGTGGATGGGGTCAAACTTTAGCAGAGGGAATGGGAAGAGGGAAGGAAAGCTGGAGGAGGGTTCAGGGAGGAATGTCCATTCTGAACAAAAGGATAGAACCGTGGGTGTGTAGGCAGGCTGACAGAGGGTGAAGGAAAAGGAGAGTTCAGGAAGGGACGGACGGGAATGAAGGGGAGCCTTGAACAGAGCCTGGAGGAAGTATCTGTGAGCATAAAGACCCTGAACAGGGTATGAGCAGAGTCATGCAGGGATTGGTCATCTACAGGCAGCAAACAGTGGGTGTGGCCAGTGACTCTCAGAGCCTGTGCTGTTAAATCAAACAAGCATCCTTGGGATGAGAGCGGGATGGAGGCACCAGGGAAGGTCTGGGAGGTCATACACAGCTGATAACAATGTAACCTGACACAGCCACCATGGAAGCCAATGCAGAGGCTTCTCAGGAAGCTGATGACTGACTAGGCCTGGACAGATGCCTCAGCACTCACGAACTTGCTGCTCTTGCAGAGGACCAGTCCAGTTTCCAGCACCCACCCTGGGCTGCTCGCAACTGACAGTAACTCCTAGATCAGGGGAATCCAATGTCCTCTTCTGGACTCTGTGGACATACACATTCAGATGCACATATCTACACATAGACACACAATTTAAAAGTTTTCAATTAAACAAACCTAACAATTGATATTCCATATAACAGATAAACCGCTCTGGAATGTCAAGACACTATTTACAGAAGCTAAGTTATGGAATGAACTTTTGTGTCCCACAACAGAAGAATGGATGAGGAAAATGTGGGCCATACATACACACACAGACACACACAAGGAAACCTTCCTTAGTCATTCATACATATAGTTATATATAAAAAACTTCAAAGTAGAGGGAAATCTGTCCTCTGTGTGTGTGTGTGTGTGTGTGTGTGTGTGAGAGAGAGAGAGAGAGAGAGAGAGAGAGAGAGAGAGAGAGAGAAGCGGGGAGAGAAAGGCATGCTGGGAAGTGTGTTCAGCATACACACACACAAAAAAAATGTTTTAAAGAAAACCTTTGTTCCTAGGAGAAATCATTAGATTAGGATTCAGTGTTGGGGTGGATAGAGGTTATTGATTGACTCATTTGGTCATTTATGTAGAAAAATTCTATTGAAACTTCTGTAGGACCTAGGTTGCTCGAGGAATCTTGGACACTATTGGAGAAGGCCAACTCACCATTGCTTGCGGAGCAGTCTAGCACATGTCAGTTAGAGTATGAAAATAAATCATATGGTTCATTAGAACTTGGTAAGTCATATGGAGAGTCAAGTACATAGAAGTGGGCCCAGGTGGCAAGGTGATTTGGGTATGAGGTTAGTTGGTCAGGGCAGGCTTCATTGAGATTTGATGCTGGTAAGGAAGTAGTGAAGCATCCAAGGAGTACTCCAGACCAAAAAGCTAGGGCAGAGATCCCTAGACTTCACGCCCAGTGTATTCGTTGCAAAGAAAGAAGGCTATTGCCTAAGGGAGAGTGAGGCAGACAGTGCCGGGAGCATTGGGCAGAGGGCACAGCCTATTGTGACAAAGACTTTGACTTTGTCAAACCAGGAAACCACTGGGAATTTTTGGCAGATGAGTAGTGTGACCCGCCTCACAGGATAGAGGGATTCATTGGCTGCTATATCTGTAGACAGACTGTATCAGGGCAAGGACAGATTCAGAGAGACCATTTTGGAGGCTGATATCATCATCACCCGGGCAAGAGACCATGATGGTTTGAACCATCAGTAGTCACAGTAGTGCGGTGAAACCAACTGATATACAAACCAATTCATCTAATTCAGAAGTAAATCCCTTCCTCGTTATTTCTCTCCTTCACGTTGCAACTAGTAAAGGGAATGAGAGAGAGGACATCGATGCTGCTCCCGTGAGGCTTGCCTGAGCCACTCGTGGAGGGATGGGATTACTTCCAGTTGAGATGAGTAAGTCTGAGTTGGGCAAGCAGAGGAGCTTTAGGGTAAGAGGCTGAGCTCAGTGTCAGAGTTGGTGAGTCTGGGCAGGGTGATGGAGAGGCTGAGCTCAGTGTCAGAGTTGGTGAGTCTGGGCAGGGTGATGGAGATTAAGAGATGCTGAGGAGGCGGCAGGATATATGGATATGTTCTTTGGGAAAGAGGGTGAACCCGAGGTTTTGTGACTGGTGTCTTAGTCAGGGTTTCTATTCCTGGACAAAACGTCATGACCAAGAAGCAAGTTGGGGAGGAAAGGGTTTATTCAGCTTACACTTCCACATAGCTGTTCATCACCAAGAAGTCAGGACTGGAACTCAAGCAGGTCAGAAAGCAGGAGCTGATGCAGAGGCCATGGAGGGATGTTCCTTACTGGCTTGCTTCCCCTGGCTTGCTCAGCCTGCTCTCTTATAGAACCCAAGATTACCAGCCCAGAGATGGTCCCACCCACAAGGGGCCTTTCCCCCTTGATCACTAATTGAGAAAATACCCCACAGCTGGATCTCATGGAGGTACTTCCCCAACTGAAGCTCCTTTCTCTGTGATAACCCCAGCCTGTGTCAAGTTGATACATAAAACCAGCCAGTACAACTGGGTAGCATTTCAAGCAATGAGATTAGGTGATATTACAAGGTGGAGACAATCAAGGAGTCACAGCCTGGGTTCTTCAACCTGGAGGCCAGAGGGACAACGGCAAAGGAGGGGCTAGAGAGATTGGTCAGAGGTTAAGAGCACTGGCTGTTCTTCTAGAGGCCCTGAGATCAATTCCTAGCAACCACATAGTGGCTCACAACCATCTATACTGTGATCTGATGCCCTCTTCTGGCATGTAGGCATACATGTAGGCAGAATACTGTATATATAATAAATAAATAAATCTTAAAAAAAAAAAAGACAAAGGCACAAGAGTATCCAACAGGAAGCCACCCAGTTAGAGAAGAAGAGTGCCTTGCAAGGGAAATGGGGAAAAAAAAAAAAACTTCAGAAAGAAAAGAATAATGAGCTGAGTAAAGTGTATTGATAGGACCAAGAGTTAGTCTTTGTACTGAGGAAGGAAGGATAACAGGGATAAGTCAGGAGCTCTTAGCACATGATGGATATTGAGGGTTCATCCAGTGATTGCCAAGAGACAGCATGGTGAGCTAGACTCAAGCTTGACTTAGGAAGGTTGATGACTTTTAGAAGAGGTTGTAACATGGAGATGAGGAAAAATGTTGTCTATTGCGGAGACAAAAATGGCCAAAAGAGCCACTCCAAGGTTTTAAGGGAAAAATAACAGGATACGGCCAAAAACAGTGGTTCCCAAACTAAGTCCCATTGCACTACTTCCTCGTATCCAGGGGCAGATGCTGAAGCCCTGAGATCTCAGGGATCTGACCTGGGGATTTTCCTTCCCTAAGAAAGTGATGTGTCAGAGCCTAAGATAAACAGCAGTCCCCTTCCGTCAGGCTGTTCAGCTTGATGACTACGTAAGAATGTTAGGCAGGCAGGCAGGCAGGCAGTGGTGAAGCACACCTTAAATTCGAGCACTTGGGAGGCAGAGGCAGAGGCAGGCAGAGCTATGAGCTATGAGCAGGCCATCCTGCTCTACAGAGTGAGATCCAGGACAGTCAAGGCTACACAGAGAAACCGTCTCTGAAAACAAAGCAAAATGTGCAGGCCATTTTACTGGGTGCCTGTGAGATCAAAAATGTACAAAGTGTTAGTTGTCACAATCTGGCACAAGAGTTTGTTAACTTTGTCTCATCCCCCAAGGGAAACACAGTCTAAGGAGCCCAGAGCCTGGCTCAGTATACTTGTTTGCTTCCTATCTGTGGTCAGCTGTGAGAAAGGTAAGCCGTTCTGGAAAAGGAAGAGCATCTCCTGGCTTAGGTACAGGTCGACTTTACCCCACCTGGCCCAGAGGGTCTGATCCTTTTCTACTCTTTGCTGGTCAACTTAGACCTGGACTAGCAAAACCAAACCAACCAAACAAACAAACAACAACAAAAAAAAAAACCCAGCAATGAAACGACAAGTGGCATGGAATTGTTCCAGTTCGCATTACAGTAGTACTGGATTCCTGTCTTCAGGAGGAAAAGGCTAGTGACTGAACCTCAGGCCTCATGCCAACACTTCACTTCACACCTTGCTCTTTCTTTACTTCAATTTTGAGGCAGAGTCTCCTACGTTGTCCAGGCTGCATTTGAACTTGTGATGTTCCTGCCTGAACCCTGGGATTAGCGGTGTGGGTCACCAGGCCTACCTCGTAATTAGCTCGCTGGGGCTTTGTGGTATTTGATGCTTGTTTGTATTGAGACAGGGTCTCACTGTGTAACTCTGACTAGCCTGGAACTCACTGTGTGGACCAGGCTGACCCAGGACTCACAGAGATCTGCCTGTGTCTGCCTTCCGAGTGCTTGGAATAGGACATGTGACACCCTCCCTTTTGTCATTCTTTACTGAGTTGAAGCTTGCTGGTCCTGCTGGCCCAGCATGAGTCAGGAACACAAGTTTACACACTAAAATGACCCACCAGCCCTATTTGGTCACCTCCTCCCTTCTGCAGATTGCCAATCTGGTTATAATTGTTATGATTTGTTTGATTAATCATAATTCATGCTTTTCTGGTTGATAGGATACATTGGAATAATACATGGGCAGTCAACACACACACACACACACACACACATACACTCACAAGTTGATAACACTCAACAACATAGCACTTACTACTTAAAACACTTTACACAAATGTTCATTCATTTGATCCTCCAAAGTCTATGATGTGGACAGGCTGGCTCTGCTCATGTGATAGAGAAGGAAAAGGGCATAAAGGGGCTAAATAACTTAACGAACAGCACAGACTAAGTTAGTTAGGGTTTTAATCCAGATGGGGAGATCCTAGAGTCAGTCATCAATCTGTCTGTCTGTCTGTCTGTCTCTCTCTCTCTCTCTCTCTCTCTCTCTCTCAGTTTGAGGCTATATTCTCCTCCCTGCTAGCCCTCATCTTCTGCACTTGACTGAATAACCAGTAACCATGACACCATTTTGTCCCGCGTCCTGACCAGCCACCTTTGGGCCTTGTGAGTCCACAGATATAAGACCCCACCGAAGCTGCTGGTCTTTGTTGACTCCCCAGAGCTGAAGGACTGCTCCTGTGATGAGCCCTACTATAACTTACAGGGCACCTTGCTTCCCGTGAGCTCTTAGCATCCTTTAGTCTGCTGCATGCCTCCCCTTCCCAGTTACAAACAAACTCTTAGGACTTCTTAGGAACAAAGACTGGTTTTTGTTTGTTTGTTTGTTTGGTTGGTTGGTTGGTTGGTTTCGTTTTGTTTTTCCAGATAGGGTTTCTCTGTATAGTCTTGACTGTCCTAGACTCACTCTACAGACGAGGCTGGCCTTGAACTCACAGAGATCCACCTGCCTCTGCCTCCTGAGTGCTGGAATTAAAGGAGTGAGCCACCACACTCTACAGGACTGTGTTTCTTTATCTTGCTTTCCCAGCCTCCAGAACACCATGTGGCTCAAAATGTCACAGGAACTTTAAAGATGGAAAGTTCCAGACTGGTATCCGGCCGCCATTCTCCTGTGGCAGAGCATCTCTGCTAGAGAATGCCTCCCTCTCAGGAAGCCCAGATGTGGCCTCTTGATCCTCCTCCATAAGCCCTGGCTAGGCAGCCACTATAACTCAATAAGATATGACGTGTGAGCTGAGGCTGTGTGCTGAATGGTAGGGACATAATACATTCCTAGGCTCACCAGGTAGATGTTCATTCACAAAAGAAATGAATTCCCAACAGAAACAAGAGCTTGTCCCTGAAATTCACTAAGTATTTAGTGGTGATCATGCCGTCCCCCGGTTCTCTCAGGGACATTCATTTTCGTGTGTGTGTGTGTGTGTGTGTGTGTGTGTGTGAGACTTATGACACCAAGTTGGTTTCAATACCAAAGACTTTTTAAAAATGCAGTGTGGTCTTGACTAGAAAGGGGATTAGTGATATGAACTGATGGGTGTAATCAGAAGCCATTGACTATACACAAATACATACCAAAAAAAAAAAAAGTACGTAAGAATTGCCAGCAACAGCTTACTGACAGGAGCCTGATATAGCTCTCTCCTGAGAGGCTCTGCCAATGCCTGACAAATACAGAAGTGAATGCTCACAGCCATCCATTGGACAGAGCACAGGGTCCCCAATGAAGGAGCCTGAGAAAGTACCCAAGGAGCTGAAGGGGTTTGCAGCTCTATATTAGGAACAACAATATGAACCAACCAGTACCCCAAGTGCTCCCTGGGACTAAGCCACCAACCAAAGAAAACACATGGCTCTAGCTGCATATGTAGCAGAGGATGGCCTAGTCAGTCATCAATGGGAGGAGATGCCCTTGGTCCTGTGAAGTCTCTATGACCCAGTATAGGAGAATGCCAGGGCCAGGAAGCAGGAGTGGGTGGGTTGTTGAGCAGGGGGAAGAGGAGGGAATGGTGGTTTTTTTAGAGGGAAAACCAGGAAATGGGATAATGTTTGAAATGTAAACAAAGAAAATATCTAATAAAATAATGAAAGAAAGAAAGAAAGAAAGAAAGAAAGAAAGAAAGAAAGAAAGAAAGAGAGAAAGAAAAAGAATTGCCAGGATCCGACCAAGGCATGCTATCTGGTTAGTTTTGTTAGTTAGCTTGTGTTAATGTCAGTTTAAAGGTTCCAATAATATAGTGTGGTTCTGGCATGTCATCTAGGGGAAGCTGGGTAATGGGTCCTTAAGAACTGGCTTTTGTAATGCTTTGTACATGTAATTGTAATGCTTTTACAATTTCTTATAAGCCTGTAATTATTTCAAAGTTGACAGTTTTGGGGGGAGGGGAAGGTTCGAGACAGGGTTTCTCTGTATAGCCCTGGCTGTCCTGGAACTCACTTTATAGACCAGGCTGGCCTTGAACTCAGAAATCTGCCTGCCTCTGCCTCCCAAGTGCTGGGATTAAAGGCGTGTGCCACCACCACCTCGCTAAAGACATAAACCAAACAGGTTACTGCACCTGCAGTTCCAGCATTTTGGATGGAGAAGCATGAAAGTGAGTTTGAGGCCAGCCTCTCCAACATAGTGAGCTCAAGGCCAGCCTGGACTACAGAGCAAAACTTTGTTTCAAGGAAACAAAAGAAAAAGAAATAAGGGCGCTGACTTGGGAGAGGCAGCATCTGTGTTCTTTTGTATGCTGGTGGGTGAGGGTAGTGGCGGTTCTTGTTTTGGGGGGGGGGTTGTTTGTTTGTTTTGCTTTCCTGGGTGGCGGAGATCATCCTTCCATCTGTGAAAAGGCTGCCAGGCTATGTGGAATCAACACCTCAAATAAAACACTGGTAGTACATGAGGTGGTGGCTGAGAGCAAGGCCTAAGGAAAATGGCTCCTTTGGAAGCCCCAAAAGCCTAAGAGATAAAAAAAAAAATCCCTCTGTTAGAGTCTGTCCCCTTAGGCAGCAGGGCAGGCTCTCCCAGGATTACCTGTTGGCTCACAAAGCCATTCTTTCCCAAATCCTGCCACCTACACTATCCTACAAAGCTACAAGACATCTGGGATTTATTCCACGGAGCCTATGGGAGCAGAAGGAAGTCAGAGAGATCACTCTGCAGAAACAGGCCAAGCAAGCCAGAAACTGAGGCCAAGACCCGGCTTGTCTTGTGGGCTGTGGGTTATCTCCACCCTAAGTCTTCAGGCTACTAGAAAATTTGGAGAACCCGAATCCTTATACATTCTTATATTATTAATTTTTTTGTCTTTTACCAACAGATTTTTTTTTTTTTTGCCCATGGAAAATATTTTCCCTAAATCTAACCAGCTTAGTGTTACTGAAAAATTCCACAGTTTCCTTAACCCTTCATTTGCTCTTCAAAGAGGTAGCTAAGGAAACCGTTGGTGTGCTTCCTGTGAGAGGCATTTGTGACAGCTGCCACGATGTATTTTTAGTGTAGCCTCCTTCCCCTTTGGGGGAACTTTTTTTTTAGTACAGCATTGGCCTTCCCAACACACACTGCATCGTAAAGATGGCTGGGGACTCTCTCAGAGGACCTGGATTGCCATTGACAAATCTCTCCCCCGCTAGAGTCCAAAGGTTTTACAGCCCTGTTTTCCTACAGGATTCTTAGTGTTTGTTTTTCTAGGGCTTAGTGAAGAACAATCAGAAAAACACCTTAGCAAGCAAGAAGGCCGCTAATGGCTCCTGCATCGGAGATCTTGCTGCCCTAGATGAGATCAAAACCTCTGTGGGCACCACACTCCTTAGGTCGTGAGGGTGAGCCATTCATTCTCATCTGGGAGGATTATTTTAGACTTTAATGACAGCAAGGATTATTAAACACTAGATGAGCCACCAAGGAAGATAGTCATGTTCCCATCTCCTACCACACTTTAAAAATAGGATGGTTTCTGGCTGCAATAAATGGCTTGTGTTAGACAGGCCCCACAGAGATAGGAGGAATCAGGAGGCATCTTTAGACATACCATCTTATGAGGTTCCAACTTAAACTATTCCTACACCAGCTGCCCCACAAACAAATTGAAAACATTTAAATTTGCATTTGCCTTTGTTGTTGTTAGATCTCAGGGGTCAGGATGGGGGGAATATCAGACTATGCTGAAGAAAGATGTATTATGCATGTAAATTATCCATAACTCTGATAACTTTGATGTCAAATAGATTAAACTTTTAAATTTAATGGTTTTGGGTGCTAGATGAATGTAAATATGAGAGAGACAGAGAGTCAGATGGACAGACAGGCAAACAGGCAGGCAGGCAGGCAGGCAGGCAGGCAGACAGACAGACAGACAGACAGACAGATAGACAGACACAGAGAGGGAGGGAAAATACATACATGTTTGTGTGCATTTGGTGAGGGCACACAGAGCTTTGGAGGACAGAGGACACCTTGGTTATCATTTCTCAGGTGCCATCCACCTTGAGGTTTGGGAGTGCGTATCCCTAGCCTGGAATTCAAGTAACCTAGGCTGGCTGACCAACAATGTCCAGGAACCTGCCTGCCTCTGTCTCCCCAATCCAGAGGGTATGAGCTCATGCCTCCAGGACCAGGCTTTTGCCATGTTCTCTTGTGTTCTGAATTTTGTTTTGTTTTGTCTTAGTTTTTTTTTTTTTTTTTTTAGATAGAATCTCACTCTATAGTTCTGGCTGGCCTAGAACTTGATATGTGCCGAGGCTAGCCTTGAACTCAGAGCTCCTCCTGCCTCTGCCACTCCTGGCCAGCCCCTGCTCTTCTGTTAGGTACAATGTAGCAACAGGAAATGTAACATTTTAGCCAATAAAGAAAAGGCCATGAAATAAGGAAGCGGGGAAGTCGGAGGCAGAAGAATCTTGAGTTTAATTTTTCAGAGGACACACAGTGAGACTCTGAAAAGATAAATAACAATTTTCATTTAAAGAAGAAGCAAAGCAGTGGGAGAATCACACAGGCTGCCGGGACCCAAGAGTTTGGACCATTTTCTTAGATAGATTTTTATCCCTCCAGCTAGGGATCAGAACCAATGAGAGCACGGGCTTGCTTAAGAGTTTTCAGTCTGCGGTGCTGAGATGTTTCACAGAGAGAACCACAGTTCATCTGCGACATGCATGGGTACAGATCAGGAGGCAAACCTCTGGAGACAACTCCTTCCAGACAACTTGTGGGATGCAGGGATCAAACTCAGACCATGAGGCCTGGGTGCAAATGCTTCTACCTACCGAGCTAGCTCACCTTCACACGGCTCCAAGAGTTCTAACAGGCTGCTCTGTGCAGTAAGACATCAGATTTGTTTAGTCAGACATCGATACTCATCAGCTTTTCATTACTAATGAAAATATGGGAGGCCGGGCGATGGTGGCGCACGCCTCTAATCCCAGCACTTGGAAGGCAGAGGCAGGTAGGTGGATTTCTGAGCTTGAGGCCAACCTGAAAGGAAGAAAGAAAGAAAAAAGAAAGAAAAAAGAAAGTATGTGAAACAGGCTAAGTTTATCAAAGACGTTCACTCAGCCTCCAGTAGTTCCGGAAGCTCAAGGGCTTGCTTGGCACCTGCCTGGGCTCAGTTCTGAGAGGATCCACTTGGCTGTCCCACATCATGGCAGATAGCAGTCTCAAGACCGTGTGTGCAAATGATCACACTGCAGTCAGGAAGAGGGGGGAACTGGACATGGCCAGGATCAGGTTTCTATGACAAGCCTTGATGGGAACTACCTAGGACTTTGTGAAAATCTCCCTAATGGATCTCAAGTGACCTAAGGGCCCCCTGGGTGGCCCTAAGTGTCCCGTGCTACACTACAGCACACCACTAGTCACATAAGATGTTGAGAGACAAGCCACATGCAGTGTTCCATGAAGAGAAATATAAGGCTATGTGTGACATCTTAGATATTCAAATGTGGGATATAAACAACAAAGTGATTTGTGTTGTTTTATATATATATATATATATATATATATATATATATATATATATATATATATATATATATATATATATATATATATCCCTGGCTGTCTACTCACTCTGTAGACCAGGCTAGCCTCAAATGTTTTTATATTTCTTTATTTTACATATACAGGTGTTCTGCCTGCATATATGTTTGTGTACCACATATGTTCAGTGCCTGAAGAGGCCAAGAAAGGGCATTGGATCCCTCAGAAAATGATGTTGGCTGCCATGTGTACGCTGGGGTTTGAATCTCCATTCTCTGGAAAAGTGCTCTCAATGACTGAACTGTCTCTTCAATACCCAAAACGGTGTTCTTGATCAATAGCTAGGGGTATAGTCACGGATAAGTTATTCGACTATTAAATCTCTTTTATTCATATATTAAATGGGGATAAATTTTACCAGAAGACCTTTCAGTGGACCTGCTCAGGATGGGAAATTGATGTGTTCATTGTAATAGCCATTTAAGACATTGAATCATAAAGAATAAGACCTTAAGCACTTTAACTTAAAACTTGAATATATATACACCCTTTCAACAACACTGAATTTTTAGAAATAATTTTACCTTGTGTGTACGGGTGTTTTGCCTGCATGTATGTCAGTGTGTCATGGGCACGATTAGTGCCCATAGAAACCAGAAGATGGTGTTAGATCCCCTGGAACTGGTGTTACAGGGGATTGTGAGCCATCACGTTAGGTGCTGATAATTGAACCCAGTTCTTTGGAAGAGCCTCTAGTGCTCTTAACCACTAGAGCCCAGAGCCCCATGGTCTTTCTGTGTAGAATTTTATTCCTTTTCTCCTCTGTGTGATGAAAGCCCTGACAGAAAAAACTTAAGAGAGAAGAGGAATGGGGGTCTCAGGGTTTCAGAAGGTATAGTCTGTCATGGTAGGTCAGTGAAGGGGTGATGGGATCACGTGACATGAGGACAAAGCAGGAAGAGAACAGGGCAGATAGCAAATCCTGACTCTGACCTTCACCATCTCACCCCCGACGGCCTCCTCCCACCAGACAGGCCCCACTGCCTAAGCCACCACAACCCTCAGGACAGTACCACAAGCTAGAAACCCAGCACTGTTCGGGACACGAGCCTGTGGGGTAGTCCATCTTCCACCCCTCTTCTCCAATGAGTCAAAGCATAGCAGCTGTGGGGGTCCTGTTAGTCAGCTGGTTACTGAGCAATGCATAGATGACACAGTCACAACCTCATGCCCCCAAATTTGGTCTATCCTCTCAATTAGACCAGGGACATTAAGGCTTATAATTAGTCTTTCCTCTGTGTGTGTGTGTGTGTGTGTGTGTGTGTGTGTGTGTGACGCATGCGCGCATACACACACACACACACACACACACACACACACACACACACACACAGACTTTCTTTTGAGTGTGAGTATCTGAAATAGAAAGTCATTATGATGATCCAACCACTGTAACTGCAGATTCTTCATTGGTAACTTTGGTCTCCTAATTAGATAGAACAGTTATAATGATCCCACATTTTCTTCTGTCTCAGTATCATTTACATTCCTTTCTGCTTTCTTTTATTTTTGAGATTATAATACAATTACATCATTTTTCTCCGTTTTCCTCCCTCCAAACCCATCCTCCACATACCCCTCCTTGCTCTCTCATATTCGTGGCCTCTTTTTCTTTACACACACACACACACACACATACACACACACACACACACACACACACACACACACACACACCTAAATATACAAATATAACCTGCTTAGTCTGTATAATGCTGCTTGTTTGTTTGTGTTTTCAAGGGCTGACCCCCAGCTGGCGTGTTCTTCCCTAGGGAAGGCTGTTTCTCCTGCTCTCGGCATTTCTTAGTTGCTGGTAGTACTTTGTCTAGAGCTTGGCTCCACCCCCACCCCCACATCAACACATCTATGTCTATTGGTGTCATGGGTTTCTTGTTTTGTTCTGCTTTTAAGACTTCGCAGGGGTTGGAGGAGGTGTTGGAGAGGAAGGAGTGAGGAATAGGTTTGATCAAAATACATACACAAGTATACAATTCTCAATTAAAAATTAGAAGACCCTTATAAAACCTTGAAAAACCCAGTATTTGTCTAGGAAAATGGCTGAGTGGTTAAGACCACATATTGTTCTTGTAGAGAATCTGAGATCAATTCCCAGCACTCACATCAGGCAGGCAGCTCACAAATGTCTGGCACTCCAGCATCAGAGAGCCAACTCCTCTCTCAAGCCTTGGGCTCATGTGCACACATGCACATAAATGCACATAAAATAATAATAACAATAATAATAATAATACCTAGTATCCTGTAAATACCATGATCCCTCCCAAAGGTTGATTCAGTGACATATTAAATCTAATTAAATAACTTGAAACTTATCTGATTTTTTTAAAGGAAGAATAAATAGTAAGTAAAGGTAGTTATCAATGTTCTGATTTTGAGTCCAGTACTAAACAAGAATAATTTGTAATAAGTATAAGAGTATTATTCAAATTTATCAAAATAGTAGCCTTTAAGTAGCAGGATCACTCACTAATGTACGGATACATGACACAGAAGTATGACTAGTCCTGTACGTGCAGAGTGTTTCCAAGAAAAATAGTGTGTCATAGTGCAAAGGGTTAGCAATCTACCCCCTGTGTCGCTCTGAATAACATAGACTCCCAGGGATTCCCAAGCCTTTAGGAAGGCCTAAGGCTCATACTCTGCTCCTTCATTCTGTGTTTACAAGGCAGGAAAGTCTCCATCCCAGAGAGTACCGAGACTGAGCCCCCAGCACTGAGTGCTCCACACTGTGGGGGTCAAAGCTGGGAGGGGTCCCCTGCCAGAATCCATGCTCTCTGCCCATTCAAAAGCTCTAATGGACGTGGGCCTCCTTCACATTAAAAAAAAAAAAAAAGATTTGAAAACCAGGAAATGCTACCTGGATCCTGGAAGCAGGAAGTGGGGGATTGTGGTCAGGTGAGGGGAACAGTCTCTGCTCCACCACTCAGTGAGTCCAGGCAAGCACTCTGGCCACCCACTTAGAAAAGTATGGAAAGCAGAGGCATGAAGATGGTTGGGAAGAGAATGGAAGGAAGAGAGGCATTCTAACAGAAAACACAGATGGTTAGCCTGGAACAAGCCTGCTAAGAAGGAGCAGAAGGATAATATGGAAAACCACCGGACTCTTTTATTTAGAGAAGGATCTCTAGGCACTGCCCAGTTCCCGCTGTTTAGAAAGAAAAGGACACGGGCAAGAAATGCTGGTCCAGATCTTAGTGAGGGTAGAATTCTGGTCCAGGCCTTAGTTGGGGTGGTGGGGATGGGGAGAATCTGAACTATACTACATGGGGTAAAGGATCCCAGGCTGGCCTAGAACTCCTATGATCTCCCAGTTCAACCTTCCAAGCATTAGAGCTACAGACTTGCTACTAGCTCATGCCACCACATCCACCTCTCTTTCATTTAAACACACAGAGAGACAGAGACAGACAGACAGACAGACAGACACACACACACACACACACACACACACCACACACCTCTATCTGAGACTCCTCAGGCTCAGTTGGCTGTCACCTGGATTCCAGGCCATTTGAAACCATTTTTCCAGCACTCAGGGTTTCATCCCACGTGATGGGATTCTTTTGGAAGCGATGGGAACTCTTTGGAGATTCTGTGTTTTAAGGCAGCAATTCTCAACCTGTGAGTCATGACCCTTCCGTGAGTTGAATGATCCTTTCACAGGGGTTACGTACCAGATATCCTGCGTATCAGATATTTACATTATGATTCATAACAGTAGCAAAATTACAGATTTGAAACAGCAATGAAATAATTTTATGGTTGGAGGTCACCACAACATGAGAGCCTGTGTTAAAAGGTTGAAGCATTAGGAAGGTTGAGAACCACTTTGTTTTTAAGGAATTTGGTAGCTACTTGACACATTACCAGTCCTGCCCGTGGTTCCACAGTGGAAGCAGAGACAAGCAAGTTTGGAGCTATTTTCAACTGTAGATTTGAAACAAAACCGAAACAAAGCCAAGTCAGCGCCAAAATCAAGAGCTATCCCTCAATTCTAGGTCCCCCAGATGGTCTATGATTAGCCTCCGTGGGTATCAAGGCTTCCAAACACTGCCACAGCTGGAACATCAGCCTCCTCAGGAGCAAAGAATGAAAGTTACAAAGAAGCAGAGTATGTTTCCTCCTCTGCTGTCAGCATCCAAGGGAGGCATCTGACAGAAAACACAGAGATGACATCTCTCATCCTGCTTATATTCCTAAGAAGCTGCCTGACACCATCTGTTTGAGTCAAATCATTCCCCATTGACTAAACTTGTGATTTGTAGTATAGATTGTCTGGTTTTAGCTCATTAATCTTCACCAGCAGGAACTCTTCAAATCTGAAGATTCCGGTCCCCATCTCCCAAGATTCTCTCTCACCATTCATAAGCTGGAACATATTTAAGAAAATTTATGGAGAATATTCCTGGAGATGGTATTTTTTCTGGGGTGTATAGCTGATCTCTGTATGTTGGGATGATTGACAGGAACTTTTTTTTTCCTGTTGTAAGCAAGTCCCATTATATGATGGTTTGGTCTGGCCTCTCCTCTGCTATTCTTATAAATGCATAGAAGTGCAGTCATCCCAAGTATGGTCGGGAGCTGGAGAAAGAGAACGTGTTGAGCCCACCACTGCCACCCGGTCTGGGTCTGCATCCGCTGGCTGTACTGAGAGAATGTTGGAGTTCACAGCCTGCTTCTGAAGTTGGAGGGATTTTGTAGTCATTAGGCCTTTGGGAGCTATTCTGTGAGAAAGCTGCTCACACGTGCATGTCTTTAGTCAAGATGTTATTTTGCACTTGTGACACTGTCTTTAACTCTGCGAGGTCTGGTGGTGTCATCTTTAGCACCTCCAGTAAATGTTACATACAAATATTAACTTGAGAGTCAAAGCTCACTCAAGAACAATAAAGCGGGGGACTGGGAGAAGTAAAAAACAAAAAAACAAAGCCAACCAAACAAAAAACCCACACACATCTGTACAGCTGTTTATTCATGGGAACATAGCTCCAAATTCAAGAATACCAAAGTATTGTTGGCTAACCCTAAGTCTGAGTCCTTGCTTCTCAAGAGTGCCCCCCCCCCTTTGGGGACAGTATCAACTATGTGATTCGGATCAACCAGTCCCTAAAGGTGGATCTGAGCTGTAGGCAACGCTAAGGTAAGCATGGTTGCTTAGCTCACCTACTCTCTGGAAGTGCATGCTTGGCCACGCTCAGAGAACATGGCCATCTTGCAGGCAAACGATGTGTGTTCTTTGGACGTTTTTTTTCCATTTCAGTGTGTCCGTAAACAGGAATGTAAGGATTTGTGTAGCCCTGGCCCTGTCCTATTTTCTGCTGATGACCTTGCTGTCCTTAGAGACAGCTACATAATTTTGCCTTCTTGGGGCTTCCTCTGCCCCCACAGCTCACTCTGAGCACCTGAGAGACGGTGGCCAAAGACAGACCGTTAGGCAGTCGCCCACTCAAGCAGTGCTCCCCAAGTGCTCGCCTGGAAGCTCGGAATTCTGGGTTCTTCTCAGTGCCCAAGTTCTCCCTCCCTCACCGCTCTAGGCTGCACGGCAGTAGCTTTCCAGCCTGTGAAGGCTCCTGGACAGATGTTGAAAATGGTCAATACTGACAGTTCATTGCTCTTCTATAATGAATAGAGCACATAAGGGAGTTCGTGTTTATGTCTTAGATTTTCACTCCAGAAAAGGAGCCTCAAACCGTGGCCGAGAAGCAGAAAATGCTCCTGTCCCTGAACGGAGGCTCTGTGATGCTGGCTTGCCCCCGATAGCTTAGGAGCAAGAAGCTGAACACATTCTGCAATCATCCTCTCAAACTGCTGTTTTCCAGGCAAAGCCGCCCCTGAAGTCCAGCATGGCAGACAGCTTTGGCCTGAAGGCTATTCTCTCACCTCTGCTTCTCCAGAGCTTACCTCTGGAAGCACTGAATCTGTGAGGGTAGAGTTTGCTATCCATAAAAATACAGAACATAAATGACAGCCAGCCCTAGTCAACACACACAAACCCTAAGCATACACTGCCAGACAAGTATAATTTTATATAAAATATCAGGACTATATGAACAGTATTTGGACGGAGTAATATACTGACTACAATGGAGGAGAAGACATCTGTGGGTGAGGACTTTGGCTAAATGGATTACCCTTGCAAATGCATAGACAGTATTGAATTCAGAGCTGTGGTTCAGTCTGGTGAGTTGTCCTAAAGTGGGAGGTCCCAGGACCTGTTAGGTCCTGACCAGTGGCAGGCAGCTAACATGGGAACCTCAGACACGGAGTGCCTTGCCTACACATGATAAATCCCAGGCGGTGAAGACCAGGCAAAACCAGTTCTGGAAATCCCAGCGACAGACAGCTAACTGCCCTTGGCATCCCGGTTTCTACTGTGCTTCATATGTGGTGTGAACATGGACTCCTCAGCTTGTGGGTCTTGCAGGCTATAACCCACAAAGGCAGAAATTATCCACTGTCAATCAAGCCTTTGTCTGCTGGGTGTTTTTCTTAATGACATTGATATGACCGAAGTTATGTTGCTACTACGAAGACACCAAACACAGATATTCTAGGCTTGGCTTCAGTGTCTGATTTTCTGAGTGACCTTGGACACTTGTAATATCTGAGACCTTTGATTCCTTAGCTTATCAAATGCCTAGACAGTGTGGGATAGATGATATGTGCTTAATCACAGATATCTGTTTAGTGTTGGGGGCTCACACACAGAACATGACAAGTCCTCTACACCTGGCCTACATTCCCAGACTATGAGTCTGCATTGTTGTGACAATTCAGGAATGAATGAATGAATGAATGAACGAATGAACGAACGAACAAATGAACGAACAAGGGAAGCAAACTACACTGTTATTGACACTTTTAGTCTTCTGAAAATAATGTTTTTGGCCGAATTGTTTAAAAAAGAATGTAGCACCATCATTAAAAGCCCGCCAGGATGACTCCATTGGGCACATAAACAACATTAACACTCACCCTTCAGTAAGACCTTGGCATTGCCCTCTCCTGAGTTTCTTGAGGGCTTGACTGAGGAATGTAAATCTCTGTCCCAACCCCATCTGCTACCTGGTGAGTCAGAGTGTTCACTTTGAGGAAAACCATTCCTGAGGCATGGCTTTTCCTTTAGGAAAACATTATGGTTATCTTAACATTTTTGGGCTGTTTTTCCTTAATTTTGATGTTCCTCCAGAATGCAATTTAAAAAAAAAAAAAAGATCCTGGTTTGGCGTCTTGTATGTAGATGCTTGCCTAGGTCAGCCCTCAACACCCACACAAGAGCAGACCCATGAAGTTTGTGAGCCATTTGGGGGAAACTCAGATGCAGTGAGGTGCTCTCTGTGTGGCTGGGTGGGCGGCTGCCAACTCAGCTTCCAGGAGTCTGTGCTACACAGAGCCATGGACTTCCATCAGTTGCATGGAAGGGCCACTAGAGCCAAGGAAAGAACATGGACGGCCACAGAGGCAGCAAAGCAGACAGGTTTCTTGACTCTCACATACTTCCTTAATCCGTTGTCCATGAAGGGGAGGGCCACAATGACTCAGAGTGTAGCTCAGAAATTCTCTTTAGTTCTTGGGGTATGGGGACAGCTTGATGGAAATTGAAATCGCCTCTTTTGTTTTTAACCTTCTTCAGCCACCTCCATGCAACGTGTTGTTTAGAATATTAACGCCGCCTTGAGGCTCCTCACTACTGTGTGCTCCCAAATGATTAAACGGGGTGGCTTAATAAAGGGTAAGAAGTGCTGTCTGCATCTGTGTAACCCTCGTGTCGTATGGATTTGTCTTTTGACAGCTATAGCCCTAGTCACTAGTGTACAGAAACGCTGTTTGTGGAGCTGAAGAGATGATTCAATGGTTAGAGATTCCTGGTTGCCATTACAGACAGATGGCTCTCAACTGCCTGTAAACCAAGCTCCAGCAGATCTAATGCCTTCTTCCGGCTTCCCAGGAAACCTCCTCTCTCTTTCTTTCTCTCTTTCTTTTTCCTCTTTCTCTCTCTCTCTCTCTCTCTCTCAAAAATTTTAAAATTAAGTCTTAAAAAAGAAAACAATACTATGTTGAATGTATAGAGGGGGTGGATGAATACATGGATGATGGATGGATAGAGGACTATAAAGATGGTAAAGATGGATGGATGGATGGATGGATGGATGGATGGATGGATGGATGAGTAGATGAATGGATGGATGGGTGTGGGTGGATGGATGGATGGGTGGGTGGATTATCTAACCTTGAGGTTGTTTTTGTCATTGCATTGGGCTTAAGGGTACAGGCCCAAAAAATCACAGAACCTTGAACTTTAAACCCTGACTCTTGTCACTTCTTCGCTGTCTCATCTTTGGTCCTTAATCTCTCTGCCCTCAACTTCCTGTCTGTGCAGTGGGGGCAGAGGGAGAGAGTTGATATAATCTACCTCATCAGATATTGCATGGAGAGCAAATGGAACAGTGTGTAACCATAGTGACTACCTGACCTGCAGTCAGCCTAGCCAATAATAGCTGATGCTGTGGTACTTCCCTGTCACGTGACTTATGCTTCAGGAAAATAAAGGACTGAGAACAATAGCCTTCAGGGGAGAAAGCTCTGCATTTGGGAGAAGAGCAGGACAGTATCCCCGGCCTAGGGCAGGTAGAGCAGAAAGTCTTTCTTCATGATATCATGAGAGTCTACATGTGCAGGGGACTCGAGAGCTCTGGGACCAGGCAGGAGCAGGAGGAAAGATGCAGGTTAGTTTCTCCTCCTCTCCAGCATCCGTCCTGGTGAGAGTTGGTGGCTGCTTTCTTCTCCTTCCCTAATTAGCCATTCTACACGTTACAGGGCCAACTTTGAAAGATACAGATTTAAAAGGGGGCGGGGGAAAGCCAGGGAAAATAGTATGTCCAAATGAGCTAGAGTGTTTTGATGGGCTAATAGCATCCTGGAAGATCATTTCTGGGAGGGGCCAAGAGACCTCTCCTGGTCTTCATGGTCCCCTCAGCACTGTGCCCTCAGCTTTTAGAGCCTGGTACATCATGGACATTCAGTAAATACCTGTTAAATTCACCTTCACTAACTGTTTTGCTTATGAGAAACCAAATGTCATCTAGACTTGTAATAAATTCTCAACCTTAATTTCTGAGTATAACAGAAGGACTAAGGATTTCCAATAAGAATTTTATTTGGTCAGTCAGCATTGCTTATAAATGTTAGGACAGACAAGGTTTTGTAAGTTCCAGATACTAATATTTAATGAGAAAGGAGATAAGTTATAGACAGCAAAACCCACACCCAAATAAATGTGAAATCTGAACACTTCAAAATACCTGGAAATTTCATTTGGGGATATATCTCAGGAATAGAGATTTCATTTCGGATGCATGAGGCTGTTCATTACTTAGTATAAAAGTCCCCTAAGAAGTGCTGGAGATCAGTAAAGGCCAAGTTGAGACACCATCAAAGAGGACAGAGAAGAGCTAGTAAAGGTTCATCATTGTACAGACCAAATGTGGACACTGCGGCTCTTACGGTATTATGTCCATGTCCACGTCTTATGCTGAAAAGGCTCCAGACGTTCCGTCGTCATCAGCTTAGCAGGTATTGAGTTTATTCCTCCATAACCAGTTTGGGTTTCTCTGGGTTTAACCTTACTCTAACAACCAGGATAACAGTTTCTGTGGCTCTTAAATTTTTCTAAATCCATTAGTGCATAGTAAATATGTTTCATCACAAGCTCATGGTGTTGCTTCCGATAACTACTGATGGGGAGGTCTGAGGCAGGAAAGGATCGTGTAAATGCCAACTGAACTTCCAAGTTCTTTTCACTGCAGCAGGATGTGTTGGTTTTGGCTGATCTCTAACCCCAACTTCAGCAGAACACGTACCCAGCAAGCCGGAGGGGTGGAGGGGGGGTGTAGCTGTCTGTCTTTGCCTACTTTGCAGGTTCCTCTTTTCTCCACCCTTCTCCAAACCCTTTTCTTTCACCCTTTCACTCTCCTAACACTAAATAAGAGAGAAAAAAGCATAGAGAGGAAAGAAAAGCGATCCCAGAACAAAGTCAGTGGTTGGAAAGGGGCAATGTTATTGTTAGACAACTTCCTGCTGATTAGAGGCCTTGAGTTCCTTGGGGCAAGTTAGATCTTCACTGTCAGGATATCTAATTTCTTCTTGTTGTTGTTTTCTCTTTGAGCATGACTACTTAACAAACCACAACCAATATCAACCAACAACAACCAGGAACCAACCAACAAACCCACCAACAACCCGCCACACTTCTCTGGGCCCTAGCATTTATATACCCTCTGAAATATCCCCAGAATTCCAAACATCACACAACCACAGGGACTATTTATAACTGGCACAGGGCAAATCATTGTCAGCTGCTGTAGACAATCTGAAGCAGTCCCATATCCCACACCTGGGATTAAAATGAAAACATATTCTTGTCATTCCTGGCTCCACTTCCCTGCACATGTTGGTGTGATCACCGGAGATCACATCCATAGATCCTGGGAATAAGCAAGGCAGGACAGCTCAGAGATAGAGACCTCAGGTGTCATGTGAGCGCATCGAGAACAGACTCAGGAGACAGGCTTCAATGAGACAGCTCATTTAATTGGAGAACAAAGGCTATTTAAACCTTTAGGGAAGTGGGTAGGAGTCTTCAGGGAGAGTGTACATCACTGGCCAGGACCAGGTCTGTGAGGATGCCTTATGGGCAGAGGAAGGAATTTCAGACATTGCTGGACATAACCTTATACAGGAGAGGAAGCCCACCTTGGCTGCCAGAGTACGTGACCTCTTCTGAGGGGCAAGAGTCAGGGGGCCAGGGCTGCATAGATCAGGACATGTGGGTGTGTGGAAGGGATCGACTCCTATCGATCTCAGGACAAAATTTCCAGGGTTTTAACAAGCCTCAACCCCACTCTTGCTCCAGACTGGCTCCCCCAGTCCTCACATACTGGCTCCTGGCCCCACATATTCTTATGATATTTCTATTATGAAACCAATATTCCAAAATTCTCACTACCAGTGTATGATTAATGTATCTTAACCCAGAATGGGAGGCACATCTCCTGCTGCCTTACAAAAATACAGATCCTGATTCAGTAGGCCCAGGAGAGGCCTAAGCGCCAGATTGTCTATCACGGTCCCAGGAGGTGCCAGCACTGCTAATCCCTGAGTCCAGAACACGTTGGTTTCTGACTGAGAATCACTTATGGTCTCAACAGCTGTGTTTCTGGACTAACGGAAAGTGTGTCATGAGGTTTCGTTGTGTGATTGATGTTCAGAGAAGCCCTGGGCTGTCCCTGCCCTGTCTCCTCTTGCTTAAGAAGAGGGAAAATGGCCACAAGAGAAAGCACAATTGTCTAGGATTCAAAACATTTGTCGAAGGATGGTTGTCTTCAGAGTGTCTATTGGCTATGACAAAACGTTAGAGCCAAAAGTAACTTAGAAAGGCAAAGGTTCATCCAGCAAATGCTTCCACATCACAGTCCATCACTGAGGGTAAGAACTTAAGCAGGAACCTGGAGGGCAAAGACTATGGAGGAGCGCTCCTCGTGGCCTGCTCAGAGTCTCGTACATAACACAGAACCACTCACCCAGGGATGTCTGGCATGGAGGTCTGGGGCACACCAATCATTGATCAAGAAAAAAACCCCACAGTCTTATCCATTGGCAGTCCCTCAGCTGAAGTGCCCTCTTCTCAAATGACTCCAGCATGCATCCAATTGAGAGAAAGCTAACCAGCACATCATCACAGGCTCTTTGCATGATGAGGTAGCATTCAGCATACCCAGTTTTTGGGTTTTTGTTTTTTTTTTTTTTTTTTTTTTTTTTTGGTTTTAAGAGACAGGGTTTCTCTGTGTAACCCTGGCTGTCCTGGAACTCACTCTGTAGACCAGGCTGGCCTCGAACTCAGAAATCCGCCTGCCTCTGCCTCCTGAGTGCTGGGATTAAAGGCGTGCACCACCACACCCGGCTTCATACCCAATTTTAAGCAGTGGTCATACTAACAAAAACATGTGGACACTTGCTTGATCTGGAAGAGCTAAAGTATCTCCTTACTCCTCTGAAGCTAGGAGTTGAGATGGCTTAGGGCTTTAGCCATTCCTGTCTATGAATGGCCATGAAATGCCTGTTAGTATCGCTTTGGTGATAATGAGCAGAGTTTTGGCAAATAGGTAAATTCACAAGCAGGTAATACATGAATAAAGAAGACAGAAAATGTTTAATAGATCATGGTTACTTAAAATCTTTCCAACCCTTTTCGCCTGAGAAATTATTCCATGGCCTTCATATATCAAGTACTGATATTAACTACAAAGAAACTTATTTTAAAGTCATTCTTTGGTATACACAGAATTTTTTCGCCTATTAAAGACAAAATCAAACTTGCAAGGTAATAAGATGTATGAATATGCTTATTTTATGTATTAAGGATTAAATATGAATTTTTTGTGATGCAGACTTGTAACTCCAGCTACTTGGGAGATTCAGGCAGGAGGATCACAAGTTCAAGGGCTGTCTGAGCTTCACTGTGAGATTAGGGCTCTCTGGGGCTCTAGATTACACTCCATAAGAACAGAAAACCCTGTACACACAGGGAAATCACTGCAATTCAAAACCTACAGTGGCTGCACATCTGAGCCAGGTGTTTGGGGCAGTATTTGTTGGCGTTGTGTGGGGTCGTGGTGTGTGCGATGGTCACTGCTCACGTCATATGCTCAGAACTGAGGCCACAGTGACGTCATCTGCTGATGCAATATGGTTGAGTGTTGCCAGAAACCCCTCCGATGTGTTACGTGCTTGACTCTGAATTAATTATTGGTAGTTGCATGTGGAGAAAACTTTTAATGCCACCAAACCTTTTTGCAACCCCCCACATGCAGTTACAGGACCCCCTTATTATGGGGTGGTGATCATTATTTAAGAAACTGTTAAATAGATCAGCGAACACACACCTCTACTACGAGCAGGTAGAGGAGATGGGGGCTGTAGACAGGTAGAAAATGGAGCCCCTCAGCCCCTAGGTTAGAGCAAGCATCCGGGTTCAACCCAGCTCCAGTGACCTCTCAGTTCTCTTTGCTGCCAGGATTTGAAGGCTCTTGCTGGCCTTCTCTATCTTTATATCCAGTAAGAAGTAAGGATCTTCCACTCCACCCCTGCCCTGGGCACTGAGTTATGCCCTGGCTCTGGAAGTCTCTTATGGCAATAGTGATTGATAATACTCAAGTACATCTATTGAGAGCAGGCCTGAGAATGCTGCTTCTCTAGGGTATGGAAGAACAGTACCATTTAAATGATAAATGCAGCTCCAAGTCAAAAATCCCAATCGTTATGTGTAATCACAGAGCCCAGTAAATCAATTGTGTAAACTCAGTACCACTCTGGCTGTGTCCCAACACCCTCAGGGGCAGGGCGTGATGCTTCAGCATTCAGGAGATGGACAGAGGTGAAGAGAATGGGGGCCAGGATACGAAGCTTGATAACTCATCCAGAATCACGTGGTGATTCAATCAAATGTAATCAAGAAGCCAGAAGAGGCTAAAGCATCCAATTCTTCTTAATTAACCAAAAAGAAAAAAAAATCATCTAATTATCAGTATAAGCTCCATTTGTGGTCCTTTTGAATGGTCATTTATGTGTTATTGTTGAATTTGACATTTAGATGGAATGCTTTAATGAAAACAAGAGCCAATTCCCTAATCAGTAAATTACCCTGCTAGTGCCTTGCTGGGCCTCTTAGTCTCCTTCTCTTACTGAGAAGCTAAGTTAAGAATTAGGACTACATAATACATTTCTAATTACTTATAACCCTTCCTCTAACACCAGAAAAAAAGAAAGAAGGATGGTAGTTTAATCAAGGAAGACTTGAGTGTGTCAGGCTCAGAGAAAGAGTGGAATGCATGGTGCTTTCAACTGCCCTGTCTGCAGTAGGATATAGGTGTGTTCTAATAATGGCTGACTTCACCTGACTGTTGTTCAAATAAGAGCCGCCTGTCCTTATTACTTATAAGCTATGAGGCTCTTATGGTAGTGAAGACTTTGTGGTTCAGATCAAGACAAGAGCTAGTAGACAGGACTTGAGAATATTCTTTGTTAGCTCTTTTAGCAAGCAATTAGCCCGTTTCTCTTAACAGGTGCTGGTGTTGGTGGCACGATGTTAAAAGAGACTCTGTGATGTGTTCAGTAATTCTGGCCAAGCATGGCCTTGGGACAGATGCTCAGTCATGAAGTCTTGGCTACTTGCAGTAGCAAACATGGATTGTCTTGCTGGTCTCCACACTCAGTAGTGGTTGAGTAGTTATGATATAAAGTGCTAAAGGACCCTCTGGATAGGAGTATAAGGGGATGGAACAGCAGGTACCATTTGAGAGCCATCTTCAGAGAAAGGGTTTAGAGGAGAAGGTTGCCCTGAAGGACCTCTTTGAGTTTCTCCTCTAAACACGGTGAGTTTTTCTCAGTGAAGACGTGGGGAAATTTTAAAGGAAATGTCTGATTAAATCTGTGGATCGTCACTGTTCTCTTTATCTGGTGTCATAAACAAGACAAGCCAAAGCCTGTCCTTCCATCCAAACTCATTTCTGGACATTGTTTTTTGTGAATAGAAATTCTTGGGTGAACCTGAGGGTAGCATGCAGAGTTAGAAATGTAGGGGAAGGGGAAATCCAGAAATGTAGAAATGAACCCAGTGTGCACATTTGGAAAAGGCTGGACCAATTCTACTGTCCCTAGAGTATGCTAGGACACCTGCTTAGGTCATGTCACATGACTCCCGCGTCACTGTCTTTGCTTTTGATGGATCCTTTCAGAGTCTCTTGATTGGACACGAAAACTGTAAATGGGAATCTACTGATTTTTGTAAAATGTCTATGTTACATTTTGGTCTGACTTAATCCAGGTAATGAAGTTGTGATGTCAACCAGCAGTTATCTGAAATAGATTGCCTACGGGATGATACCCAGTTTTGCCATTACAGAAACTGACAATGAAATGTCCTAAAGATGAATGCTGTAACAGAAGTCTGCTGGAAACATTCTAATTTAGTTCTTTAAAAACCCAAATATTTAAGTGATAGCGTGAAGTCAGAAGCAGACATATCTGCTCTGCCCAAGGGCTGAGCCACTTGCAGGTAATAAGAGCAGACACCGTGACAAGGAATCGTAGTGTCAGGAAAGGCTTCTCAAGGAGCCAACCCCGCACAGGAACGGTTTCATTTCAGTAGCGTATGGGGAAAGATTTAATGAGCAAATGGATAGCCATTTGCCAACTTTGTTGTAATGTTCTCTGCACTGTTCTCTTATAGAGTCTTGGTTTGGTTTGGTTTGGTTTGGTTTGGTTTGGTTTGGTTTGGTTTGGTTTGGTTTGGTTTGGTTGGTCTGGTCTGGTCTGGTCTGGTCTGGTCTGGTCTCAACAGGCACTTTCTCTTCACAAAAAGCATGCAGCTTCTACCCCTGGCTTGCCTGGAACATCCCATCACACCTCTGCTTTGTGGCATGTTCTCTCTTCTTCCCTAAAAGGGAAGTGGAGTTGGGGGAACTTCTTCTGGTGTCCACATATTCTAAGCAATGGTTTTCTAAATGTCTGGGCAAGAAGCAGAGAGCACGCATGCAGAGTTGAGGCTTTTGACTGATTGGATGTGCTTGTAACCCGTCTTCTGAATCAGTGGTGGCAACGCATGTGAGTTTTGACCTAATAACTAATGATCCTTTCTTCTCTTCTCCCCCTAATTACTCAAATCTGTTCATGACCACAGACGTGAGTCCTACTGGGGCTTTTTGCATGATGTTATTGATCAAATTCTCTGCCTTTGTATTTTTCAAAATGTATTCTTGAAATACTGTGAATCTTTTTCTTTCCCAAAGCTTCCCACCATAAGGGCCTCTGACCACAGATCCAATCAAAGAGGAGTAATCCAGAGCTCAAAGTCACCTGACCATTTCACCCTTGAGTCTTGTTTAAGGTGCTTAGCCTGACTTGGTGGTATGAGCCTTTAATCCCAGCACTCAGGAGTCTGAGACAGGTGAATCTCTAAGGGCAGCCTGGGCTACACAGTGAGAACCTGTCTCAGAAGAAGAAAAAGAAAGGAAGGAAGAGAGAGAGAGAAAGAGAGAGAGAGAGAGAAGCAAGAGCCTAGAATTCTACATTCAAAATAATGTTAGAACCCCCTTATTGCACTTTAACAATTATTCCCAGAGCTGACCTCCCACCCCAGTTAGAGCATCAGGAGGGCCTTTGATGAAACCACTTCGGGGCTCACAAAACACCTTATTTGGAAGTCTTATTGAAGGAGGTTGG
Source organism: Mus minutoides (assembly GCA_902729485.2). Classification (NCBI taxonomy): domain Eukaryota; kingdom Metazoa; phylum Chordata; class Mammalia; order Rodentia; family Muridae; genus Mus; species Mus minutoides. Next base: position 590,512 of record LR750140.1, read on the forward strand.
TCAATATGCATCAAGTTTAAGCAGAAAGAGCTCCGCCCATGCAGCGGTTCAGAAAGGCTACTGTTTGAAAGGAACTGGGATGGGTGGCATGGTCTGTTCCTCTCTTAAAGGTTTAGATCTGTATATCATGCATAGTTAGTGATTCGTCTATGTTTCAGTGCATCTAAGTATTACTACTAGACAATTCTAACTTACAGAATGAAGTTACAACATGTCACCTGAATCCTAGGGATTCGTTCCCTTGGAGCCCTTTCCCTCTGGACCTTTTCATTTGTGAAATAAGTTAACATCTTTTAACAACATGCAAATATTTGGGTTCCCATTCTACCTTTTTCAATACCTAAATTAGAACGACTTATAGTTTAAGTTTTCATTACATATTAATCATACATAGTAAAGTATGTCAATGACTTTTTCATATAAATATGTATATATACATATATAAATGACCATATTCTACCATAACCATCTCTTATAAGATGATTTATTTTTTATAGCTTAATTATGTTACTGAATTACATTCTAATACACGAACATCTTGGAATTCTTTTTTTTTTCATCTTGGAATTCTAAGTTTTAACAAAAGGGGCCTGGAGAGGTGTCTTATCAATTAAAAGCACCGGCTGCACTTCCAAAGGAACTGGGCTGCATTTCCTGCACCCACATGGCAGTTCACAACTGTCTGTAACTCCTGTCTCACAGGACCCAGTGCCACCTTCTGGGCACTGCACACACACAGAACACAGAGTAGTAATACAGTGTCAACCAACCAAAGCTCCCAGAGCTCCCAGGGACCAAATCACCAACCAAAGAGTACACATAGCAGGACCCATGGCTCCAGTTGCATGTGTAGCAGAGGATGGCCTTGTCAGGCATCAATGGGAGGAGAGGCCCTTTCAGGTAAAACACCCGTACACATAAATAGGATAGATGAACAAAGTTCAAAGTTAACAAATTTCTGTGAGAAACAGGCAACTTCTTGAGTTTAAAAAATGTAGGTAACTAAAAAGCTGAATGCTGTCCCTGGGTCCCTGCACTCACAGAACCTAAGCTTGAGGTGAGAACCCAGGTTACATGGTCAGACGGGGGACAACCTTATTAGTTAGGTGGGGATCCTTTTTGCCTTATTGGATCACAAACATCCAACATCCCCAACACTCCCATTGGTAGCAAGAGAAGTCGAGGCTGATTTAAACTTGAAGGAATCACGAGCATGGAAAGTTCTCTGACTGTTCCTAAAACGACCTGGATTACAGGGGGAAGTGTCTCTCAACAAAGACATGAGCAGTCACCCCTGCCAATTACCAGCACACTAGATTAATCTACAAAGGAACTGGATGAGTTGATAAATCAAAAGGTTGAGGTCCCCATTAAAACAACAATACCACATCAAATGAAACAAAACCAAAAATAACAACATACCTAGTATAGATCTTTTTTTATCATAGCCATCTCAAATTAATTACAGAATTGTCCAGGTGCCCATAAAAATCAGAGCACGTCATTTCGTCCACTGATGGGGACCTGGTGAGCACAGAGATTTTCAGGGGCTCATGCCTCTCAATTTTGAAATTATTGAGTGATGTTGTCTTTTTAGAGACTTCTTCCTCTCAAGCATTAGGAGTCTGTGCTCATAAAAATGTCTTTTAAGTCACAAATCACAAAACAAAAGAGAACTGAGAAGTGTGACCCATAACAAAAGGCCTCTGTTAATATTAGGATAGAGTTTTGTTGTTCGAGTGGCACTGCCAGACCCTGGCTCACAGTCCTCAGACCTGCCTGACAGTGAACCAGAGACACAGCTGGTCCAGTATCCTACACCTGCCTTTCCCCCCAAACCCTCTCATTTCTCTGCCAGCAGAAACGGAAGTTCTACTTAATATTCTCCAACGAGTCCTAAATAAGCTGAAATTTTTGTCTGAATTTTATCTCAGTAATTAAAAATGAAGGCGAAGTCAAAGTTGGTTAAAGGAAATGAGAAATAAATCTGAACACTTAGGACAGACTCCACGGACAGTGTCACATACTTCCTTTCCGAGGTGTTGAAAGGGGGTCACATCAAAGATGTTAGGAGATGGGAAGAAAAATCACGAGGTAAGATGAGGCCAGAGAAACTGGCTGGCCCCAAGTGGCATAATGGAGTTTGTCCTATGGTCAAGACACCCTCGGTGCTGCCATACAGCTTGGCTGCTATAGCAGATTATTGTTAGCTGCTTTTTTTTTTGCATATTTCAAATAGACATACTCAATATTTTCCGTTTATTTTCAGGTCATTTGAATTTATAAATGTTCCCCCAGGTTATGACATCTCAATGGCCAGTGTATGCAGGGCTTCTTGTATAGACGATTACAGACTTGAAACTTCTTATAGAGATTCCTAAAACTATAAGCAGAATTGAATCCATACTATATACAAACCCGAGTTGTCATTTTAGTGATTCAGGTACAAAGGAGTCGTGATTGCACTCCCCGGGGCAGATTTTAATGTGGGTTCTTGTATGACGAAGCCATCCGACAGCACGCTGCCTCTCCTACACTGTTGTCAGTGTCACAGATGCAGCATAAATTTAGGGCTTCCACTCGAGTAGAATTTGCCAATTCCCGATCCCTGTGGAGGTTTTGTAAAGGCACACTTCATTCTGCAGCATTTAAGCATGACTTTGGGACAGCCCGCTGAAGCAATCATTAGCCACTGGCCACCACACAGCAGTCAATAGCAAGTGCATTCTAGAACCCCTTGCCAGAGTCTTTCTGGGGCAGCTACCACCAGACAGGCTAGAAGGCCTCTTATAGCTTATCATAGTCTGTTTTTACTGGTCTTCCATCCTGACTCATAAGCATATATTATTATTATTATTATTATTATTATTATTATTAATTAGTCTTAGTATTTCCCCTGAAAGTCCATATCTTCTCTTCCCATGGGTCACGGTTTCAGATGAGTTCCAGAAACAAATGCAACCATGGTGCCATGCCAGCCACCTCGTTAATCCTGTAGCTGTGTACCAGTCTTATGCCTGTTTAGAACTGTTGTTACCCCCTTTGCCACTTTAGACCCGATTAGCCCAGAATAAGAGCTAACACCAAAGAGCTAAGACCTAAAGGTTCGTTTTCACCCCTATGCCATCTCTCCACTTCAGTCTCCTCGCTACAAGAAGATAGACCTGGAGATGATATGCCTCAGTGGTTAGAGTACTTGAAACTCTTGCAGAGAAGCCAGGTTCGGTTCCCAGCACCAATATCAGGCATCTCACAACACCCTATAACTCAGGTTCCTAGGGATCTGATGCTGTCCTCAGGCCTCCAAGAGCATCAGGCATGCACAGGATGCATGGACATACATACAGACAAAACTCATACACATAAAATAAAAATAAATCTAAAAAGAAAAGATTAAGAAGAGAGGCTTGCACTGACTGTGTCTCTGTTCTTCTGGGAAGAAGAGGGTGTTTGCCCAGAATAGTCTTCCTTTGGTTTTAGTCTGATGTTCAGCATAGCTTAAACCCCAACCTTCTCCAAATATCAGAAGTTTTGTGTAAGGTTCTATGCTTGGCTGCCCCTGCAAGATAACTTCAGAGAGACCTGAGTGTAGGCAGCCCTAAGGATCAGAGGGTTCCCTCTAAGATAGAGAAGAAGTGGCCTTTGATGGAAAGTCACCAGGAAAAGGGGCCCTGGCATCTTAACTACAAGTCATTTATTAGACAGAAGCAAAAGCCAAGTTCATGCCCTCTCCCCTCTGACTTCTCTCAAGCTCAGAAAAACAAAAACAGTTTTGTAAGTATCAAATCCCTATAAGCCAATTCAGTGAGGAAAATATCTACCTCTAGTCCCAATCACCAATGACATTCTGGGACACTGGCAGCTTCCCAAGCACGCCATTCCACCAGGAGGGAGAGGCAGCATGGATTTTGAGAAATTCTTAGGTCCAATTAAACAAACTGGCTCCATTCAATAATGTGATTCAGCTACTATGTACACATTATATTAATCTGAGCATCCAAATTAAAATGAGGGGCCCATGAGATGGCTCGGAGAGTAAAGGCACTTGCTAGCAAGCCTGACAACCTAAGCTCAATCTTTGGACTCACAAGTAGAAGGAGAGAACCAACTCCTACAGTTGTCCTCCTACCTCCACATACACACTGCGGTATATATGTGCATACACATGTGGACACACATCCTAAGTAAATAGCATACAAACAGCAACCAGGAACTGTGAGATGTGGATATTGCTTATCAATCTTTTGATTGCCTCTAAACGCCCTAGGTACCACAGGTCCCACCTCCTCTGGTCAGTCCCTTTTTGGCAAGTCCTATTCTGTGGTTTCAAACTCACTTGAATTCCAGCTGTGCAGAGGAAGCCCCATCTGGAAATGTGGTCATACCTGGCCAGTGCCATTTGAAGTCCCCACCAGAGGTACAAAAACACAGAGCTGAGCCAGAATGTTCCAGTGCTCAGAGGTTTCAGACAAGTCTGCCCAATTTTATATAAACGCTTGGACAGGCATGGAATGGATTTTCTGGATGTCTAGCTTTTTCTTTTTATTGTTTACTCTCTTCATTTTGTTGCTATTTTCTATTTACTTATTTTTGTTTTGTTTTGTTTTTTGTTTTGTTTTTCTTTTGCCAGTTCTTCTCCAGTTGGGAAGGAAAGTGTATTTTCCAGGGAGCCTTTTCAATCTAGTGAAAAGGCAATACCTGATAGGATCTCTTTTCTTTTTAAGTTGTACTCACATATGTTTAAGATAGATTTTTAAAAAAAAAAAATCCTGTGTCTTCAAAAGAATCTACTCAAATTAGAAATTTCCTAAGTAAATAACAAATGTTAAACTCAAAAGCACCTCTACCCACCCCCAACACACTTATTTTGTTAATAAAGAAGTTTTTATTATTTAGTCCTTCTGATTGCTCCACTTCACACACAAGGTCAAGTGGAAACATTGATCCCAAAACTATTGAGCCTTGTTGCTCTTAGAGTGTCGCCAGCTAACCATCAGACCATACCATTACTTTCTCGGACATGCTTTTTGGCAAGTAAGTGGGGTCATGTTAATCACTTGCTCTGGTCCTTATGTAGGTACCATCCCTCCAGAAATGCAGTCTAAAAGCAATACTGCCCACTGAGTCATCTGGTCTACCTACTGTACAGCATAGAGAGTTCTTGCCAGTAAGGAAATATATGGCTGAAAGTAGGGACAGCAAATGCCTCACTGGAGGAGTTAGAGCTGGAGGTGGAGTTTAATGGCTTCCCTGGAAAATGTTTTAAAATGTATGTGGCTCAGTTCCACATTAGTACAGCAGCAGTCAAAATAGACTGAGGGAAAAGTTATGAATAGACTTATTTTGTAAAGTCACTTTACGCACCCATCAAAACCAACCAAGGGTAACATGGGCTCCCTCAGCATTGATGTTGCTTAAATCCCTCCTTTGAATGCCTTCAATTTAATTTGGCCAGTTATGTGCATTTTGTTGCTTTTTCCTAGTTTTCTGGAAAATAAAAAAAGGAGCCATGCAGAGGCTGCCCACTGTGTGGAAGGACTAACCATGCTTACTGGGAGCGCTTTGGTGGCTTCTGAATGAAAACCTTGTTACCTGAAGGTGTTTGCCAGATAAAATTTGACATGAACCGTGAGGGCAAGAGAAAGAACTAGCCCTTTCAGCATGCCTGCTAGTGCCCCATACCCTGAGGTCACGTCAGTGCTGGCTTCCCTCCTTGAGCCCCTCCCACCATTCAGAGGTGACAGTTTCTTGACTCCTGTTTAGACTAACTAGTTCAGCGTCTAGATCATCCCTGCAAAGATTCCCCAATGGTGACCACCCTGCCTGTCCCTTCCATCCCTCCATACTGATGTGGGTAAAACATCACGCTTGGTGTTTAAGATATAAAATTGTCCAACACATGTTCTTTTCCCCTTGGTCAGATGGCCACTTTCAAGCTGTCAGCCTTGCCCACTGTATAGGCTCACGGCTCCAAAGTCTGATTTGTGGGTTTGAAATAAAGGCAGATCCAAACTCACAAGACTAAGACCAAGCAGGTCCAGGCAGCCTCTTTTTTAACCATGCAGAGGATAGGATAGTCTCAGGCCTGACTCAGCCCACTATGCCATCAACGGAGTGTAAGAGTTAGCTGTGGTATCTCTTGAGGGTTCAGAGGTATTGTGGGTTATTCTGCGTCCCAGGCTAAAGTGGGGAGAATAACCTATTTCATTCTATTTTTTTTTCCAGTTCTCTCAGGCCAGGCACACCACAGCCCTTTGAAACGATCTGTATCCCTTACCCCACCCATGAATGTGCCAAACCAGCCTCTAGGACATGGATGGATGTCTCATGAGGACTTACGAGCTAGAGGATCTCAGTGCCTCCCATCCGATCATGCCCCCCTGTCTCCACAAAGCAGTGTAGCCTCTTCAGGAAGTGGTGGGAGTGAACACTTAGAAGATCAGACCACTGCTCGTAACACATTCCAAGAAGAAGGTAGTGGTATGAAAGGTGAGTGACCACATGAGGAACCGAGAGGCCCTCCCTTGGTTTGGAGTCCAAGGGGAAAGACAGGTGGTCAACAGGAAAGAGGGAGCCCAGCCCCTCACCTTAGGCTCCTGCATTCAAGCCATGCCCTCCAGAACTCCAGAGCTGACCCTGGAGGAAAGGTCTTGGAAAGTCTCCGTCCAGCTGATAACAATGTTAGCTGGTGAGACAACAACCAGGCAGGCTTTGGGGACAATGCCAAGGGCAGGCTCTGAAAGTGCCCTCAAACTGCCATTAATACACAGTCCTGATTTTCTATTTCTGATCCTAGATCTATTCTCAATGATCACTTGCCCCCCACCCAGAACCCAGAGCAAGAGAGGTCAACATCTTCTTTTGTGTTTTCTATGCACTGACTCTTGGACAATGAGTCCTGCTAGCCTGGATAGGGTCATCTGAAAAGATGCTAAGCTACTCCACCTCTACATTACTATGGCCAGGGACCTGTAACTAATTCAGAAAAACAAACCATTGATCTTTTATTACTTTTTATTTCCTAATGCAGAATCGTAGTGTTATTTCTTTTTATTACTCCATTTGTTTGAAATCTTAAGAAATCTTTAAGCCCTTCCCTCTGCATCTGCTTCAGGGACATGAGAACCATTAGTGTTTTAATCTGGGTAATACATTTGCAAATTGATGATAAAGGCCTATTGTGCAACCTAAATAAATGTTCCTCCATTGCCTGTCAATGGACCCTCTCCTACAGATCCTCCTCGGGAGAAAGAGATTTCCAAATTACCAGTGATGAGCTCACAGAAGATGCATGCATTCTGTGTTTTTAGATGCCAGTTGTTAGAGGAATAGAAGTCCTTAGGGGAAGATGCTCATCAGAGACATGCTGATAACAATGTTAACGAGCAAGACAATAACCAGGCAGGCTTCTGGGACAGCGCTGAGGACAGGCTCGGAGAGGAGCCTCTATGCTGCTGTTAACACACAGTCCTGAGGTTTGCTGTTTCTAATCCCATTATAAAAGAGTCTCTTGACCTCATCCCCTCCCAAGATAGGAACCTGGCACAGAGTGTATGCCCACATCTTCTCCAGTGCCAGATCTCAGAGGGAGCTAGGTTGAAAAGTGGAGTCCATCAACTTAGGTGGTGAGGCTGGCCTCCAGCCTTCCTCTGAGCAGTTTATGGTTATGTCTCCCTATCCCAGCCCCTCCCCACAACAGGCATGTGCTGAGAGACCCTTGGACGTAGGATGTGTCTTGAAATTTTCCTCTGGGAATACGCCTGAGTCTTTAAAAACAGTTGATGCCGTGGGTCATTTTGGCATACAGGGTGTAAAACCCTCTTCCACAGGGCTGTGGGGACCACACCATAATGTTGGAGGATGGGCAAAACCTGTTCCCAAGAGATGCCACATCCAGGTGAAGGACAGCCTGATTCTGGGACAGTGTATGTTGTTCCACTGGTAACACAAGAGAAGCATTGTTGGCGTGTTAAGCAGCAAGGTGGACCCTGAGGAAGAGGCCATTTACTAGGAAGAATGTCGACTTCACTGCCTGGTGTCTCAGCACAGGCTTCCTTCCTTCCTTTTACTTTATTTTCCTCTTATTTCCTCACTTGTTTGGAGGGCCTATACACACTTTAAAAATCTCTCAAAGTAGATAAATGTGTGCTTTCAGGATTCTAAGGTAAGAAGTGAATAGAGAATCAATTTTTAAAGAAATATGAGCAAAAGGAGAACATTGAAAATGAGTATCCCACTGGTTTGGGTTTTGTTTGTTCAGTTTTGGTTTTATATTTGTTAAACACTTTCTAGAACCCAAGGGTTATCTATGGATAAAGCTCCTTTGACTCCTTTCTCTGGAATTCTTGAAACTTTCTCAATCACAGAATCACACAGACAAAATGTCACATCCCAGATTTTCATTGTGAGCACTTAGATATCAACAAAAAAGAAACTCTTTGGTGGCTGGTTGGAATGAAGGACCTTCTCCATGCATCTCTGCCTTCTTTGATCTTCCTAAAGAAGTGGATAGAGATGTCCACGTTTACAGACACTAGCAAGGAACAGTGGAAAACACAAGGGAAGGGATGAAACTGATGATAAAGAATTCTATTTATAGAGAGAATACATGTTCAATTATTCAACTGACAGTGTCATATGTCCGAACCCCAAAACACTAGCATTCCAAAGTGACATAGGTCTAGTATTGGTTGAGCACAAATGTTCCATATCCAGCCCTATTGTAAAGTAGCTTCCAAGAACTCTACTGAGCATAGCCTCTTAGAATTCCAACTAAGAAGCAACCCTTAATATACCAATCCTGAGGATTTGTCATTTGGTCTCCAGGCCTAAGAGCAGATGATCTTATAATTTCTAAATCAATTCCCACTTTCTGAACAGTGGAGTATGGAGTCGAGTGATGTGAATCTGAGACGAGCCTTCCTGTGGATCCCCCACGCTTGCTTTCCTGTGCCTTGGGTCCCTTGGCAGGAACAGAGACACTTGGGCCATCACCAAATGGCTGTTTTTCTAATTGGCAAATGTCTGGTCTACAAGAAAAAGGAAGCTGGAGTAGAATTTGGAAGAGTCCCAAATCCCCTGGGTGTATTCCCCCTCACCTCACATCTTGGGGGAAAAAAATCAAAGCCACCATAATTACATTCATTTTTCTGGCCACCTGGTGTGCAGGCTGAAATTGTGGGCTTGTTCTTGCCTATTTTCTCATCTGGACAGACTAGCCAGTTTGGCCACCATCCTCCCTTGGGAACATACCTCTTGGGTCAAGCATGCAGAATAAACCCTTAGAGGATTAATTGCTTCCTCCTGATTCTCTGTGCTTTGCTTTTTCTAGTAAACACTTGTCCTAGTGGTTTAAGTTGGCTCTATGGAATAGGTATGGATTCAGGCTAAAGGGAAAGCATGGGATTGAGTATCCACTAGAAGCCTCAAACAGCAACCTGAGCCGGAATATGGAATTTTCCTGTTACCAGTCCCTAAGGAGGCAGCTCCTTATAAATGTTTGGACTAACTGTGCTGGCTGTGGTTTAAATTCAGGTCTCCATGTTCCTTTGAAAAGCTTCACTGTGACTTATCTCAGGGGAGAGACTTTTGATTCTAAGTTGGTACTTAGTTGTAATATCCCTCGTCCCCGGGTAGCTGATGAATTGAATGTACTCTCTTAGCTCTTATTGCAGGTGGGAGAGAAAAGAAAGTCCTATGTTACTAAGTCTTTCTTTGCTAGAAGGAAGGCAGCCTGTCAGTGGAGGAGCACTCAGTAACATGGTGAGCCCTCCGAGGTAATGCAGTCAACACCTAGAGGCTTATCAAAGGGCCAGGGCTCCTGGTATGGTTTTGGTACGGGGGAGAGTCCCTGGCTCACTTTCGTCCTCATTAGGAGACAGAGGTGAGGAGTCTTCTAGGTCTAGGAGACTCACGTAACACCAGTTACCTGATGTGCGGACTCCGCTGTGGAAATATGATCTCTTAAACATTTGTCCTGACTTGAGACAATCACCAAGAGCAGCCCTAATTCAAACAGGAGGGAAGTCTCTAGAGGGATGAGATCTAGATCCGAGCCTTAGAGCACGACTACAGGTCAGCCAGAGCAGATGGGCAGAATTAATTCTGTGCTGAGGTAACGGCATTGTGAACTTGTGTGAGGTAGGGGCACAGTCCATGACTAGAGTATAAAAGGCACATGGGAAACAGATCTGCAGAGGAAGCTCCTTGACCTTTAAAAGGATTGTGCCTTCTATTCTGAAGTTGTTGGAGGAATTTCTAAAATAGGACCACTCACTTAGATCTGCATATTAGAAAGGAAGCCTTCACAGTGATGTATGCAATGCTCATGAAAGTAGGAGGAGAGGGGATTCTGGATTTGAAAACCAATGGAGAGATGGAGGGTTGTTCAGTAATAGATGAGTTGAGTGAAACTGGACCAAGATAAGTGTCGGTGAGAATGGATACCAAGGAGTGTGACACAATTCCTCCATGAGAAACTGAATTGTAAAGACTTGGTGACCTCTGAATGTGAACAGTGGTGAACAGGTGACTTGGTGACCACTGAATGCGAACAGGTGGCATTTAGAATGGCCCCTAGGTTTCTGTCTGGGACACCTAGAGTTGTCCTCTGCAGTACAGGGCCTATGGGAATTAATGAGGGACAATTTGGGGGCATGGTAAATGTGGAAACCTTCAATGGTCCTGGGAAGGTACGCAAGTGCTCAGTGGACCCCACATGGGCTCCGTGCTCCCGACCTGCCCAGCGGGGCAGTTTCAGTGTTATGCATGTGTGAAAGTGTGTTGGGAAATCCCTCCGGAGGACCACATGCCAGGAGTGGGAAAGCCTGAAAATTTGGCTGTAGCAAGAATGGTTGCCCGGATAAGGGAGATTGGTACTATATGCTCTTGGTGGAAGTTGTAGCTTCTTAATCGCAGAATAACATCAACTGGGTATACTTGTGGCTTGACACTTCCCATTAGCACAGAAATACGGAGATAATAGAACTTGATGTGTTATGTGTGTATAGACATAATAGAGACAAAAACGGGGAACTCCTGGCTGCAGTAACCTTGACAGACACACAGTTGTCAGGAACGAAGAAGGCCATTGACTGTGGAAAATGTTTGTCTTTTCAAGGGAGTCTCTCAGCTGGAACTTGAGTAAACTTTTTCTCCACATAGCAAATAAAATATATTGTCTCCTAGCAAATAGCTGGCTTTGGATTTGGAGTCGTGTTTGTAGTGTAAGCTTTTGAGCCTTGGCCTCTCTCAGATTGGAAATGAGAGAAATTATTTAGAGGTGAGATCTGATAGAGAGGGGCAGGGGAAACTTTGAGAAAACCTTGTAGAAAAGATTTTTGAATTCAGTACCTCTGAGGGTCGTCAAAGTCTGAGTGATGGACTGGGCATGGTGTGACACCCTAAGTAGCTGGGACACTTTTCAGATCAGCCATCATGGAAAATGATTTAGATTCAGAAAGTTGCCTTTCCAGGTGTTGTGTTGAATGCATTTAACTAGAATAAATTCAATGCTCTGTGTGTGTGTGTGTGTGTGTGTGTGTGTGTGTGTGTGTGTGTGTGTTTTAACTCTATAATGTTGACATGTGACCTGCATTGCACAAATGGGTCCTCATGGCCATAAACTCTGCTAATAGCTTCTGATAACCTAAGATCTCTAATGTCTTTAAACAGCAAATCCCAGGACTCCTCCTAGGTCCTGAAGGTCTCAGGATTTCTAACCTGCACTCTTTTCTGAGTGTGTATCATTCAGCTGGGGCCTTTAAGAACCTCAGCTTCCCTTTAGCAGTACAAAGCAGGCTTTTAAAAGGCAACACTGAGGAGTGTTTTGGTCAAAGGAAGCATTCATAAGAAAGTTAGTTCACTGTTTGCATCTAATTCTTTGAAGTATTTTACCACACATTCGTGTGCTCAAGGACTCATGGTATGTCCCCATGAGAAGGGAGCCCTCCTGAAACAACCTGGATACTCCTCAGGATCAAGGAGTTTCCCCCAAGAGGATCTGGCTTCTGAGGACTCAGCAAGGGCACTTCCGCCCTTTGCTCAGTGCCTGGAACAAAAGTAGGCTCTCTATTCTGCTCTGACCCAAAATAAAGACAGCCTTGATGGTATCACTAGACGGCTGCTCTTCATTCTTGCAGGATTTGCTTTCTTTCTGACCTCAACAGTGAGGTGTTCATCCCTCTTCTCTGGCTTTCTTCTCTCCCTCAGAGACCAAGGATGCAAGCCACATCTTAGAGAAAAGGCCGTCTGAGATCAGCCTAGTGCTCTGAGGAATAAGAGTTGATACCTGTCATCAGGTACCAAGAGTGCTACAAATAAGCTCTCTTGTGAAAAACTGCTCATCCATGTTTCTCTCTTCTAGACAAAGAGCTACCTTCATCTCTCCCTCTCCATTGCCTCTCTCATCAGCTTGTGCCCATTTGAGGTTGGGTACCACATAGCTTGTTGACCGGCATAAGAGGCATAAGAGAAAAGCAGCCCATGTTCTCACTGGAACCCAGTTTCTGTGTGAGCTAAGGACATAACACAAAATCTCTCTGTAGTCAAAGTATCCAAACTTTAAAAGGAGAAAAATAGACATAGTGTAAAACTTTGATTCCATTGCTAAAGACCGGTGGGTGTGCATAGCATGTATACAAGATAGGTATGTTACCCAAAATGGCCAGAAGAAGATAAACCAATGTTGCCTGCAACAGGAGCTGGAAGAAGCTTCACAAGACCTCTTATTATGCATAAAGATGATGGTGCTTGAACCCTCTCTTCCTAAGCCTTTCCCCTCAAAGCTTGCCACCCCCAAGCTTCACCATGGCTCTATTCTGGTCTCACTCAGTGTCCCTTGGCTATGTGGCTGCATCTATTCCCATGACAAAGCCAGCAAGCATGTGTGTTGACAAGGCTAGCTGTTCTTCAGCTCAGCCTTCTCCCAAGGTCTTAGTCTCCTGGCTCTCCACTTGTTTTCCCCTCACCAAACTTGAACCAAAGGAGCCATCTTCAGTTAGTCTCCATCCCTCCCTACTCTTCCTGACATCCCAGTACCATCAGTTTTTACCCTTCCCTCCCCCTCCCACCTTCCTCTAGCCCTCCTCAAGGTTTCCTAAGCTCACAGGCTGGCCTTTTCTCACAGTCTCCAGATACGTTCCCATGACCAATGTCATCCTTCTGATACATCACCTGGGTTTCCAGTGAGCAGATTTCAGTGGCTTTCCATCACCCACAAGACAAAACTCTACTTTCCTTGTTTTGACATTTCATATTTCAGGCACCTGACCCCCCCTGCCTATGTGTCCCCACTTTGTCTCTGTTTCCACCATTCACCAGGTGTTTCCTCTGCCCTAAATATCCCCCTGGCTCTAGCTTTTGCTTCTGATGTTCCTACTGTATGAAATGGCTTCTACAGTGTGGTTTTCCCAGTGGACTCCAAGCTGCTGGTCTTCCAAGCAGTGAGATGCAAGGAGCTCCCTCCAGCCACCTTGGGAAGCCCAAGTGTTCTTTGTTTTGCGCTACCTCAGGATTTGGGTATTCTCAGCACTTAAACTGGAACTGTTATAATTTTTGCAAGGGATTCAGTCATGCTCTCTGGATCACAAATTCCTTGATAACAAGAACATGCCTTCACAGAGTCTGACCTGTACAAATGGCTCCTAGTAAATGTTGAGTAAATAATATTCCCTCAGTTGGCAGGGGATTCTCCCTCATTTATAGCAAGAGTATCTCTCTTTCTTACACCCCGTGAGAAGATATCTCTCTAGCTTGGGACCTGCATTTCTGTGTCCAACAGAAGCAACCTAGATAAAGCTAAACAATTGTACTCTGAAGACATATATGCTGAATTTACATTTCAGCTTCTCTGCCAGACTCTTCCAACCATGGCCGCAGCTTTTCACAGAAATGAAAAGATCCAAGCTGAGAAGTTCAAATGGTTCTCAACGTTGCCTCCCACAGACTGACATCTAAGCTTTTCTCGGAGTCATCCCTGGCTAACTTCTTAGAGAATCCAGCAACCCAGTCATTGGAATTCTTGCATGTGGGAATGAAAGTCAAGACTCTTCTTCTCTTGTTTGTTTCCCACTTAATGGAGTTCTTTTTAAATATCTGGCAAGAGAAAGTCTCTCCCCTACCAACCAGGGAGAGAATGGTTGGTGGGCCATGTTCTTCTCTGTTGTTCTTTGGGGATTCATTGTTGTTGTAGAGACGGGGTCTTAATGTCTAGCTGGGAGGTTGCATTCCTAAAGACTGAAATTTCTTTCTCGTTGTTCACCCATCTTCCCTGCAGGAAGGAGAGGTAGCTCCTTAGATACATGGCACTGAGCTAGGTGCTATGCAAGTAGGCTGACCTCCTTAAGGATGTACACATCAAAGGAGCCTACATTTCCCAGGAATGTGTCTGGAAATAAGTCTTCAGGAAGGCCTAGTTCTTCCTGTTGTGGAATGGTTGTAGGAACCTTTTCTAGAAAAACTTCACCCACTGACCTGTATTTTGAACAAATGAGGTCAGACCTGCCTTATTCCAAGAGACCCCGGTTGTCCAAGTTACTTTCTAGAAAGGAACTAGCATTGAGTAAGCCAAGAGTTGCCCCTTATGCTTCTTGACTTAACCCCTATTGTCACTTTAGCTTTTAAAACACCTAGTTTGCAACATATCTTTAAGTCTGAGAATTTTATTTATCTTGCCATCAGTGGATTTTGCATGATTAAGCTTTAGGGCACTAGATTTAAAAGAAGAAAGGAAAGGAAGGAAGGAGAAGAAGAAGAAGGAGAAGGAGAAAGAAGAAGAAGAAAAGAAGAAGAAGGAGAAGAAGAAGAAGAAAAGAAGAAGAAGAAGAAGGAGAAGGAGAAGGAGAAGGAGAAGGAGAAGGAGAAGGAGAAGGAGAAGGAGAACAAGAGAGTTCATGGAACTGCTCCATCTCTCTTGTGATGAATTGTATCAAAGTTTAGCATTAGACTACCCAGACTTCTCTTAATCATGACCTTTGTTTTCTGAGCAGTGGTTTGGGATTTTATTTTTAAAGATATGAATGGCAAACGCAAAACCTGGTGACCAAGTGATCAGAACACCAGAGCTGTAGTTAACATGGTTACCAATATCAACCCATGGTTATCCTTGTCTATATAAGTGTTACCACTGTTTCCACAAAAACAAATAACTGACAGAGAATGAAGTCTGGTAAAAGGGCTCCAGGATGTTATATCAGGAAAAGTAACAGACTATGGGCTAGCATGTCCAGAAATGGTGATCCAGAGGTGGTTTGTGCTGAAAATTATGGTAGGAGTTAGCACTGTGTACCTGGAGAAGCCTTGCCTGAGTTTAGTTAATGATGGTTCCAGAGGGAATCTCTTTTGTCACAGTAGATTGAAGACCTTCCAAGCACAGAATCACGTAATTTCTAGCCCGAAACGATGGTGACTGTCCCTAATTGAATGTTCAGTTCTAATTCTCAGAAATCTTCCATCTTTGCTCTGCACAGGATCGCTCAGCAGGCCAATGATCACCTACTAGGCCCGACTTTTTTAAGGAGAACAACCTTTTCCACACTCCATGTACCTGGGTTTGATTTTCCTGGGAGGCAAACTGTCTTCCATCAGCCCTGGCTATCTACTCTAAACATTGGAAAACCCAAAGCTCCCACCTATCTTTGAATGTGTGTGGCTGGCTCATCAGCACCTCAGAGTAAACCACTTTATAATCAATAGTACAAAATCTTGTGACCAATATGATTAGCAATATGATGATGCCCTATAGAAAGCATGAATGATACTTACCCAGTACCTTGGAATCTCAAAATACTAGCAATCTCTATTTACTTAGCTCTATGGCTGGTGATCTCTATAGTCCTTGGTGCAGTGTAGCAGAGAGCTGAGATGCAGAAGGACCTGAGTTCTAGTCCCCACTTGACCACACTCTTTCTCTGTGATCTAGACTTAATGGCACAACACTGCCATCTGTATGGTGAGTAGGGTTAGGGAAAGATGATCCCAGATCTTATCAGCTCAAAATTTCTGACTTGAGACTTTGGGTAAATGATTTATTTTGGTTGCAATTAGCAAATTAATGGCTCAGTAGCTCTTCGATCCAGTAATTTTCTTAACTCTAAAACACCACACCTGGGATTTGCTTCAGTTGTGCCTTGGAATTTCCTTTATCCTGCAATCTAGGCAAGGTTTGGATCCTCTGTGTTGTGATGGTTCTTATGGAGAAATGACTAGCAGGTATCCTACAACAGTGGTAATACTGGTAGTCCAGGGTGCCCTTTATCCCACAGGGGACCAGGGAAGATGAAAGAAACACCAGGCAGGGAATTTATGGAGTACAACTACTGCATATGGTTCTAGCTTCTAGAAGTGGCTGACATAGCTTTTGGAGATTTACACTAAATGTCAAAAAAAAGTGTCTTGAGAATATAGACTATTATATCTACTTTGGGCATTTTCTAAGTCAGTTCTTCCCAAGACAACAGTAAGTTGGCCCAGCTAATGCAGTGGCCCTTTGTGTTTTACTTTATTGTGATGAACTCCTTTGATAACTTTAAAGGTGCTGTGGAAAACTACCTAGAAAACTGCACACACACACACACACACACACACACGTATTCTAGGGAATTCCTCTTTCTCCTGAAATACTTAAGCCCCAAGTTAGCAATGCCTGAACTAGGTAGACTTTAGGGCCCAGTGGGGTTGCCAGGGTTAGCCCTAAGCTCTGTGAGCCATCAGTTGCTACCTAAATTAAGTAATAACCTTTTCTTTTCTTCCCTCTGGCCATCGCCCTTCCCCCCTCTCTTCCCTCCCATCTTTCATCGTCCCCTCTTGTCCCTTCCATTTCTCCTTCCACCTCTTGCGCATCTTGCACCATAGATGTTCCAGCTTGGTTAAAAAGCCTCCGCCTGCACAAGTACGCTGCGCTCTTCTCGCAGATGACTTACGAGGAAATGATGGCCCTCACTGAATGTCAACTGGAGGCTCAGGTATGTGCCTGAGGGGCCCCTTCCCTGAGACACGGTCTGGAGGTTCAGCCTTAGACAGGCCTTGTTTGGACGCAGAAACAGACCTTATCCACCCAGTAGCTTGCCCAGATCTAGGAGCTGCCTGGTGCTGGCTGGTGTCCCTCGGTGAGTAAACTAGTTTCTTGCCTTGACAGTTCAGTGGAAGATAACGATCAGCAGGTAGTCACAGGCCAACGCAAGGGAGAGGAAGTTAGGAAAAGACAGAGCCAAGTGTACCTTCAAACTCTGGGTGCTAAGGAAGACCCTGTGGTACTGCCAGGTGTGGTATCACATCAGGATTCCAAAGAGCTTACCCCTGGCTCTTCTCTTCCCTCCACCAAGCCAAGACTCGGTTGGATAGGGACAGATTCCTTGTCTGTTTATCCAGTCTGGTCACACATCCACTAACTTCTAACTGGACCGGCCAGAGGAAACACTAGCCACTCCAGGACACTCTTCCAAAATCATTCACACACTGTCTTAATTGAGATGGGAGTAAATTGTTTAAAACACTTTCTTCTGACCACCCCAAATGGCATGGGCTAGTGACGGTGGGTGAGATATCCAGGCCTTAGAATTTATTTCCCTTCTGAAGTCATAAAAGAACAGAATCCCTCCTTCCTTCTTAAGTCTCTCCCCACAACATCTGAGGGCAAACACCCATCAATAGCAGCACCCCAGAAACTGAGACCATTTCTGCCATGCCAGGCTCTGGCCTACAGATCTAATGTGTGTTTTTGTTTCTCTTGTTTAAAATGCTATTTGCATTTTTTTTTCAAATTGACCCCAGTTTCCTTTGAGCGACAATTGGAAGAGTTAATATTCGTTGCACAGGAAGGAGATATTGGGGCATGCGGGGCAGGGCCTGGCTGCCACATGGCTCCCCGCTGACCTCCGCTTTCCTGTACTTATTCGGTGGCCTCAGATCCCCTTCTGCAGGCCTGGCTAAATACCAGGACTGAGAACAAGACAAAGCCCAGAGTCACTGCACACTCTCAAAGAATGAAAGGCACTAATTTCAACTTCCTAACATTTCTCCCACCACTTTTTTGGCTCTCAGCTGCTGCTTCGGATACCAGGGGTTGACAGGAACTATTTCAAAGAGCAATCTGTGTTTAGGTCAAAGTTGAGAGAAAAAGCCAACTCATCAGTTGTTCAGATTTTTTTTAAAAAAGTGAAAAAGTCCTGCCAAGGAGGGTAGTGCTGGAGCCTGACACAAACTTTACAAAATAATTGAATTCACTGGATCCGAAAAGTACAGCGAAACAGAAATACATCCCCGGTGTTTGCAGGGGCAGAGATGGCCCTGCCACCCTCTGCCCTTCACTGGTGAAGGAGGAACTCTGGAATGGTTGCCAGGGAACAGGGATGGCCAGAACGCTGCATTAGAGACCTGCTTAGGAAAAGGGACCCTTTCTTGAGAAGTGTGTAGCGACTACAATCCACAAGGTTCTAAGGAAGTCCTCCTGCTGACTGCTGTGGCCAGTTTAAAATAAAAAATCCGCAACTCTGCATGCTTATCTGGATTGAAGTAAATTCCACTTTTCATAATGGAAAGGAAAAGGGCAGTTGTAAAGGAACAGAAGTTCCCTGTGTGGTGGTTGGAGCACGTGGGTAGTACTGGGCTTCACGTCCTTTGCCCGGAGAAAGCAAAAAATAACAATACTGCAGCCTCTGGAAAAACCAAGAGGGACTGAAGTAACACAACTTGAGGACAAAAGTGTCCTGAACAAAACCAAAAAGGTCATTTAACATGGTGAAGGTGAAGCCATCTCACATTGGGTGGGATAATTGGCTATTGTGTGGCTCTCAATCTTAAAGGTCATGGGCAAACGGGTAGCCAGACAGAGTTCGTATATTGACTAAGAAGGGTTTTCTGTCAGTGGTAGCAACGAGAGAAATGCATCCTGGCCTGCCTGTGAACATGTAAGAACAAAAGGCTAAGTAGAGCCCAGCAGCCACTGAGAGCCTCCAAGCTGATTCCTGAATATGTTATGTTCTAATATATTGTTGCATCTGATTACAGAATGTTACCAAAGGCGCAAGACACAAAATTGTCATCAGTATTCAGAAGCTCAAAGAAAGACAGAACCTCCTGAAGTCTTTGGAAAGGGTAAGTGGGCAGTTGGTTCAGGAGACATTTCCACCTTCCTTGTGGGAACACAGACTAAAGGAACACAGTTTAGAGTGTCACTTATTAGATCATAGGGTGCCATGTGACTTCCCTGTCTGTCAGAGAAAGGGAAATGACCAATATGAAGGTTCCTGGTTACATATGCTTCCCTGGCTCCTGATGATATAATGAACTAAATCCTCTGGGTTCAAGCTGCTGGTGACCTACTGGGCTTGCCTTGGGTGAGCTGGAGCCAGTGCTCCCTCGGCTCTGTCCATCACCTCCGTCTTGTAGACAGCCACACAGAGTCTGTTAAGTTGTCCTACACACAGTAACAGCAGTCACAGAACAGCACATGAAATGCTGATATGCCTGTGCCTGCTGTCAAGCCCCACCGTGTCTGAATTGGAGAAAGCCATCCAGGAGGGGCAAACATCCACAGGTTCACTATAGGTGTCACGGGGTATAGAAAGTATTGGCACAGATAGAGCTGGCTTTAGAGTTCAGATTAAACACAGGATCCATCTCCATGACTCAGACAGGAACCACCACAAAAATGTGTAACACCAAAAACAGTCTGCAACTGTGAATCCTGACCCCAGCCGGCAGTGATGAGTGAATTGTGGGTTCCAAGTTCCTTTCCGTGCTGATTTTTCTCATGGAAACAAAAAGATGCCTTCAGACTAACAAACAACGGTTTCTTGTTTGCGAAGATACCTGTTTGCTCCAGTGTTGAGTGAAGTTTCTAGATGCCTGGAGTCTCACTAGCTGTCAACACAAGCTATAGATTGTGAGTTTGAACCTCTTAGAAAATCGAGGGAGCCTTCAGGAAGGGACAGAGTACTAAGTGAGACAGGGTTCCAGCAAGTTCCTAAAGCAGGTGACTTAATGGGGTGGGAATGTTTTTATAAGTTGTTCACAAAGATATATGTGCACTTAATTATGTGTGTGTGTGTTTGTGTATATTGTTAAGTTGCATTCAATATGTAACATAAAACATCGTTTATATTTGGAAAACATATAGTATCAGGAAAATTATTTTTAAATCTTTTTGTGCAGGTAGGTAAGAGCTGCTCACATGCTCGTCCTGATTAAAGAGCGCTCCTAAACAAAGGGAATTACACATTTTGTGCGAGCTCTCACCTAAACCCGAGGTCTGGGTGTTCTTAATTTTATGCTCAGTCCTCTGCCAAGCAGCTTGTCTAACGGAGTGATTATGGCTATTTTTAATCTAAGAAACTGTTCTCTTTTGGAGAACATTCAAAAGGCCAATTTACCCCATGTCCATTGGAAACTACAGAAAGTGTTCTGAATGAAGATTATATTGTAAGCCTGTTGTTCATTTCTAGAGCATCCTTTAGGAATTCATTAATAGCCTCTGTGGATGAGAAAGCAGAGCTCCCTCTTGCCCTCATCCTGGAGCTGACATATATGTACTGTGTGTATGTATGTATGTATGTGTGTCTATGTGTATCTGTGTGTGTATGTGTGTGTATGTGTGTATGTGTGTATGTGTATCTGTGTGTCTGTGTGTGTCTATGTGTTTGTCTGTGTGTGTGTCTCTCTGTGTGTCTGTGTGTCTGTGTGTGTCTATGTGTATATCTGTGTGTGTGTCTGTGTGTATGTGTCTTTGTGTCTGTGTGTGTGTCTGTGTGTCTCTGTGTGTGAGTCTCTGTGTGTCTATGTGTATGTCTGTGTGTGTCTCTGTGTGTGAGTCTCTGTGTGTCTGTGTGTGTGTCTGTGTGTCTCTGTGTGTGAGTCTCTGTGTGTCTGTGTATGTGTGATGTCTGTGTGTGTCTATATGTGTGTGTGTGATGTCTGTGTCTGTCTGTCTGTCTGTCTGTCTGTCTGTGTGATATGTGTGTGTGTCTATGTGTTCGATGTCTGTGTGTCTGTGTGTGTGTGATGTGTGTGTCTATGTGTATGTGTGAGATGTCTGTGTGTCTGTGTGTGTGATGTGTGTGTCTGTGTGTGTCTGTGTGCGATGTCTGTGTGTGTGTGTGTGTGTGTGTGTGTGTGTGTGTGTTATAAGGGTCATGTTCTTTTGACTTGGCATCAGTTAAGTCAGGGATGCTTTGCATTCTAGAGTTATACCTATAATTACTATACAACAGTGCTTCCACCGTGGTTTTCCTGAAATAGAAAAGATAAAAAGATGGCAAGTGCAGGATGGCTGCAGCTGAGCAAGACAAAAACATGCTCATTGTCTTTGACTTCCTGGAGAGAGGCAAGCCATGCCTGTTAGATGGCTGCATTAAGCTGACACCATGTGTTCTGATACCCTGAGCTCGGGGCTCTCCCTTCACCCTACACATCCCTGAGGACTGAGTCCCCAACTCTCTCCTTCGATCTCCTGAAATCTTTCCTGCTGTTTTAGGGAGGGAGCTGTCACCTGCTACTACTGGTGGCTCAGAGACTCAGCTAAAGGCATTCTCCCAACCCTAGCTGATGGCACTGTTGGAATGGTCATCACCATTCCCCTGCCTGCCTCTGGCATTCTTACCTCACATAGAACCCACATTTCTAAGGAGATGGCTGTGACCCCGCCCATAGCTAGTTCATAATCCGTAGAAGCTGCTGACTACATGCTCCAAGCCCTTCCATTCCCTTACTGAATGCTTGCTGAACAGATGTTTGGACGCACTTTGCCCATCCTTGCAGGGTAACTGTGAGTGGTATGTGATTCCTGGCCCTGAGTAGCTTGGAAAGTGCACTGGGACAGAAAGATATGGTAGCTGATGAGCACACAAACTGGGGTGATGATAGTCCATCACCAAGGCCAGAGAGAACTTCCCTAGACACCTGGGTAGAGGCTAGATGCTGCTGGGGGCAGTCAAAGAGACCACAGCTGTTTTGATGGGACCTTAAACCAAAACAGAGACAAAGGAGGAGGGAACACAGAGCCCATGTAGAGGGAGTCCAGCAGTTGTTAGAAGGTCTGGGTCATATGCTCTGGCATTTGAGCACATACATATAAGTCACAGGACTTACTGGGGGCCTGAAGAGGAAAGGAGTTCAGTTTGTCATGGCACCTGTGGGACACCGAGGTGGAAATGGCAAGTTGGTGGCCGGAAAACAGATTGGGAGTTCCAACGTGGCAGGTCATGAATGATCTAGATGGGAGAGAATTGTAGGTAACTGGAAGTGGGTGTACCCAGGAGTGTGCTGAGTTGCAAGAGATGAAGAACCGCCTCTAGGGAGTGCCATCAGACAGGACCTTGTGATAACAGAGGCTGGGCTATAAGCCCTGCCTCAAGGGGCCAGAAGGGAGCAGAGCAGTCCTAATAAGTTCCCTAAATGTGCCATGAACTGTGAAGACCAGACATTGCCCCAATTGGCTGGACACATCAGCCAGAGTGAGAAAAGGTCTCAGGAGAACAGTAGACATCAGAAGCAGAAAGCCTGACGTCACCTCGTGACTGTATGATGAGGCATAAACACAGAACTGTAGGCTTCATGAGCTGTTGGAAAGGCAAGGAAAAAAAGGAAACTCAGAATGGAAGAGATTTTTTAATATTAATATTTAGTAAGAAGATGTCTCCATTCTTTCATACATTGACTCTTCTCAAAACATTCCCGGATTGTGAAACACTTTTCCATTTTCTCAGCCTACAGCCTTGATGTTATCAAGGATCTAGAGAAATACATTCCTCTGTGTGTGTGTGTGTGTGTGTGTGTGTGTGTGTGTGTGTTATGCACACACACACAAGTTCTGTTTATTCATATTCAAAGAGAGAAAACTGCTTCTCAAATGTCTATGCCTTTCTTCACACAGTCTAGATCTTGGCCTTTTGAGGGAAACTGCTGCAGAGAAATCATAATTCAACTTGATAATATTGAGTAGTAAATATTTCTAGGTAATAATGCCGTATACTAGCAAGACACATTAGGTGGATACAGCCAAAACAGGCTTTGTGCACACCATTACATCTGGCCCTACAACAGCCTCCTCACAAGGCAATCAGAACAGTAGCTTCTTATGAGAAAGTGGAATTCAGAGGAGGAGGACACTCTCACTAGCAAGTCACTTCATGGTCCGTCTTTAAAATCATCTTCCTTCATTTCTTGGTACCCCTCCTTCCATCCCATTGTCCCTTGTGATATTTGCTGGCCTTTTCCAAAAATGCAACACACACACACACACACACACACACACACACACACACGCATGTGGGGGGTGAGGGGCAGGGAAAAGAGACAGACAGACAAATGAAGAAAGAGGAGAGATAGATAGTAGGAGAGAAAGAGACAGAGAGACAGAGAGAGAGAGACACAGAGAGAGAGAGAGGAGATCATGAATTTGTAAGACAGCAGACCCACCACTCAGCCCTGAGTCCCTGTCCTGTCCTGTCCTTACACTATCTTGCTATATTGGTCTGAGGAACACTGAGTCTCTTGGGATAGGAATGAGGATTTGTTTTTATATTCCCAACCTAGAACGCTGCCCAGCTGCTGTTGAGCTCAGCTGCAGACTAGTGGGAGAACAGAGAAAGAGAGAACATATGTAGGTAGAAACAGGAGTCTTATATATTATGAAAGCTTCAGATTATCACCACCTGGAGGGAAAGGGTGTCCTGACATGTCACATAGAAGCACTGTGCTGCCTAAAGCTCTCTTTCTGATTGTTTACACCTTGTTATTATCCTATGCCCAGTCTTCCTCCCTCTGGAGACTGCAACTTATAAAACAAGCACTTTGCCAACTGGCCTCCTTGAAGGCCTGTGCTAGGTTGATGTTACTATAATTTCTTTCTTGCTTGTCCCCAAGAGATCTCTGAGGTGCCACCCATGGGCCTGACTTTCCTGTCATCTGCTTTCCCACAAGTCCTTGCTTGGTAGCTCTGAGAGGGGGTCATTGAAAGCTTTGCTTTGCCTTTGTATTTATAATGTAGGCTTATATTTGGGGCAGGGAGGATCAATAGAGACTTGTCAGGGTGGAAAATTAATTCCCACGGGTTAAGGAGAACACCAGACTGGGATCCATTCAGACCATCTCCTGGCCTGCTTCTCAATATGGCACTCATCTGAGATCTGGAATGTAAACTTGATGGTCAGTCTATTGAGACAAGGTCTGTCACCAGCCTGGAACTCAACAAACAGGCTAGGCTACCTAGCCAGTGAGTGGTAAGCATCTACTTCTCTCTGTCTCCTCAGCTCTGGGACTACTACTACACCTGACTTATTATTATTATTATTATTATTATTATTATTATTATTATTATTAATGTAACTGCTAGGGATTCCAACTGTCAAAACAAGCATTTTACTAGCTGAGCCATCTACGGTTTCTTTTCTTGGTATGGTAGCTCCATCACCCTTGTAGGTTAACATAGGAGCTAACATTTGGTTTGGGTACATCAGTTTCCTGGAAAACAGTTTAGCTTTTAGTGTAACCAAAATCTCTCACACAAACCATGAAGTCCAGCCATGTGGCCCAAGCCAGAAAGGGCACTGGGGCAATTGACAGTATCTCAAACACATCTGCTCTCCCAGGTGACATTGGCCACCAAGAAAGATGGCATGGCAAGCCTTCATGTGGCCTCTGGCTGGTCCCACCTGCCCCCTCCCTCTCTTCAGAGACGAGAGGGACAGAGGTTGAAACACAGTACAAACATTTCTCAGGTGGCTGAGTCAGGAGAGACAGTAGGTATTCTTTGAGTGTGGCTTATTTAGACACTAGCTTGCCTCCACCTGCCTGGCCCCTTTCTCAGATCAAGACGAGGCCCAAAGGCAGGGATGCCAGTTCTATGCTGACTCAAGACTCCAGGGAAGTTGGGGGCAATGAAGAGCACATGTTGAGGGCAGCTCAGACCTGGCTCCTCGTACCACTGTGTTCCCAATCAAAGGGGTCAGACTTCCTCCTGAAGCCTCTTCGCAGAGGCAAATGGATGTCTTGCTTTAGGTGTCAGGATACAGGACTGAGACTCAGGCTGAGGCAGGGATGTTTTGATTTCCAGGCCAACCTGATGCATAGAGGGAGAACTTACATCTAAAACCTTAAAGTGAGGGGGAACAGAGGTGGTTAACTTTCTCTTCAACTTAGACTATATGGTAGCTCTGAGCAGGCTTGGGATATTTCTGGGGCTAATTAGAACTTCACTTCCTTCATAAATAAAACTTGTGGCAACTAGATCAAATCACAATTCACACTTCATTTCCACACACACACACACACACACACAGCCCACCCAAAGAGCAGCCTCCGACCAGCTGAGAGAGTTTGGCTTGCCAATGTCCGCTGCCTTTCAGAACTGAGTCGCACCCCAAGCCAGTCGCCAGCAGCTTTCCTTTGTCCTGTCCACTCGTGGGAAAGGTTGGGGTCAGAGTGCTCATGTTCCTTACGCCTGCATTCATTGACACCATCAAGCCATTTTCTTGATACAAGAGCATCTTAGAGATGCTTTGGAATTCTGTATGTCAAGCTTTTAAAATCGTGTTCTTGCTAATCTGGGCTCTCGGGATTTGAAGTGCTTCATTTGTAATGGAGACCCTGATAGGCAGGGTTCCTTCTAGGACCCAGAGAGAACCAATCGGAGCTGCATAAGCACTGTCGGTGCCTGGTGGCAGGGGCTCATTCTACCCCTCACACCCAGAAGGCCCTGTCCAAACCCCATCATCCATACCAGAAACACTTACATTCCTTTTTCTAATAAGTAATGCCAAGAATATCAAAATATATGCACAAAGTAACCTATATTTGTGAATGTATACATGTGTATGCAATCAAGTGTGCATGTATGTGAGAGGGAAGGGAGGAGGGAGAGGGAGGGAGAGACAGACATAGAGACAGAGGGAGAGAGGAGAGGGGGGAAGGAAAGAGAGGGAAAGGGGGAGGGAGAAAGGGGAGGGGAAGGGAAGAAGAGAGAGAGTATGTGTATGTAGACCAGAGGTTGACAGTTGATACCAGTTGTCTTCCTCCATCACACACACCCTTTTTAATGGAGTTCTCTCATGAGCCTGCAGCTAGCAGGCTCTGCTAGGCCAGCTGTTTAGGGAGCCTGTCCCTCATCAGTACTGGGATTACAGGTATGCACTGCTGGATCCAGTTTTTACATGGGGACCAGGATCTGAATTCAGATCCTCGTTCTTACACTGTAGGCACTTTAACAGCTGAGACATCTGCCCAGCCTCCGACGTGTGTATACATGCAGTTATCTATCCATCAGTTCCGTTATACATGAAACACGTTTGTCGTCAGACTCTATCTAAAACCATCTGTCCCCTACTAAATCCCAGCTACCCTGTCCTGCCCTGTCTGGGAGTAGCTCTGGGAGCATAGGACAGAGAGAAGGGCCTGGATGGGGGGCAGCTACCCTGGTCTCACTGAAGCCCCCTCTCTCTAACCCAGGACATCATCGAAGGGGGCAGCCTGCGCACCCCCCTCCAGGAGCTACATCAGATGATCCTGACACCCATCAAGGCCTACAGCTCTCCCAGTACCACCCCTGAGGTGCGCCGCCGCGAGCCCTCACTGATGGAGAGCCCAAGCCCTGACTGCAAAGACAGCGCCCCAGCAGTCACCAGCGCCACAGCCAGTGCCTCAGCCGGTGCCAGCGGTGGACTGCAACCACCCCAGCTGAGCAGCTGCGACGGAGAGCTGGCTGTCGCCCCTCTGCCAGAGGGGGACCTCCCAGGGCAGTTCACCCGAGTCATGGGGAAAGGTACTGTTCTCTCAGGGAACCCTAGCCAGAGACCCAAGAGTCCTGAGGGCTGCATTGAGTTGGGGGAGCGTAGAATGAGCTTCCGTAACCAGTAGGTGGCGTTAGCACCCCTACAGAAACAGGTTTGCCAATTGGATGTCTCAACTCCAGTCTGTGGACCTCTCTAGGCATGCTGGGCCCTTCCAGTACTGGATCTATTGGGCCTTGAACCTTCCAAGACAAAGAAGTGGGGCAGACACACCAGTGGCCCCTCCCCCAGAGCAGAGAGCGCCCCCTGCTGAGCCCCCAGACCCTGTGCTTCCTGGTCTCTTAGTGATTCAGCTGAGACTGGGCCTGCCTTGGACACCTCTCAGTACAAGACGCTTCTATTCAGTCCCCTGGGTTTACACCCTCCTTTCGCCTTTGATCCACCTCACAGGATGCTCTGGTGGTCTTGGCTTGTTGGCTAATTACTGTGGTTACTAATTAATTCTTGTGCACCAGAGGCTGTTACACCTGTGGTTCACCTTGGGGACTTAAGTGAGCCCCAAATACCCCATTTTACAAAAGAGGAATCCAAGATGAGATAAGCCATCCACCCAAATGTATGCAGTTCCTGGCAGAGTTGGGGTTTCACGTCTAATCTGCTCTACCTCCTACCCCATGGTTGCCTGGAGACCTTCTTAGTACCCCAAAGTACAGCATGGCCGAGTTCCATGAGATGCCTTCCCTTTGTCACATTGATAGAGCCCTAACCCAAAGAATGGCCACCTGTTCTATACTGCAGACAGACTATGTCTGAGTTCCCAGAAACTTGCTAATGATTGCACACACTTTCCCCATATCGGAAGCCAGGGCCCTCCTAGCCTGAAAGAATTACGTCCCACGTGGATGCAGGACAGTGGTCTCTCCTTACGCTCAGCTTACTCAAGCAACATACCACACAACCTAACATGAGACAGCTTGAGCTGAAGCCCTCCTTCCCTCCCTCCAGTTCGTTCACCTTTGCTCCACTTCCCAATCCTCTAAATGGCAGCCAAGTCTCCCCACAGGAGAAACAGTCTGACAGGGCCTTGGGGCTCTATGAGGTCCCCTTCTCATGGTCCTCACAGCCTGTCCTCTCCTTGCCTTAACCCAGTTCACCCTTCGTTGCAGCCATCTGCCTGCTTGGCTGTTAACCCCATTCATTAAGCTAAGGCTATCGGGGCCACTTTTGATAGCCATGGGGTACTCAGGACCTGACTGATGGTGCCGTGGAGGTGAGAGGTGACACTCACACACATAGCCTGAAGCAGGACCATAAGCACAGTGAGTCACAACTAAACTGTGCTGTGTCTCCTGGTCCCCACACCACCCTTCCTGCCTGCACTACCCTCTGCCTTCCCTGCAGTTAGGCCTTTATGACCACGTTTTGAAAAATGGACCACCCTTGAATAAATTGTGCCCCCCCTAACATCCTTCATAAGGCATTATGATTATATTTTTTAAAAGGGTAGTAAATACTAGTCTTTTTCCTTTAAGAAAGATGGAGCCAAGTTTTGTCCTTTAAAGAGCCAAATTCTCACCCACAGAAGTGGACCTGTGCCTTGTAAATGAAGTGAGGGGCACCGCCTCTGATACAAGCTTCTAAAGAGATCTAAATCCACTGAACTCTGATGTAGAAGGTGGGAACTCGAAGCTTCCCAGGGCAGGCGTGAGGAGGAGCTGGTGGCTGGAACAGGCCTTTTCCCACCCTTCCCACCCCTAAGCTCTGTTGCATCCTGGGAAAGACCCAGCCTAACAAAGCCACCTGAGAGTGCCCCATATCCCATCCCTGTATATAGGGGATCATGGCAGGGCTCAGCCTAGGGAGATAGCACTCCTTAACACCACCTCTGTTTAAACTGTAACTACTGTGTGAGAAGCCACAAACTAGTTGACACAGCACACCAGATAAAACAGTGGAAAGTGAAAACCAGTAACTTCCTTCCTGCTCCCACCAAACCTGCCATCTCTTCTCTAGGGATGACTACTATTGAATGTGGGGCTGCCCTTTCGTAACCTTGTGCACATATGTGTGACTATTCGTTCTCACACAGGTTTTAAGATCCTTTCATGTTTATTTCCATAAACATTACACATTTGCATATTTATGTCACTACAAAAGCACCATTCTTTTTTTTTTAAAGATTTATTTTATTTATTATATGTAAGTACACTGTAGTTGTCTTCAGACACTCCAGAAGAGGGAGCCAGATCTTGTTATGGATGGTTGTGAGCCACCATGTGGTTGCTGGGATTTGAACTTAACACCTTCGGAAGAGCAGTTGGGTGCTCTTACCCGCTGAGCCATCTCACCAGCCCCCAAAAGCACCATTCTTTAAGGTAGCATACTGACCAGGTGTGTGTATGTGTGTGTGTGTGTGTTATTTGACATTTGTATGTACAAATTATTTAACATGGTCCCCATGGGTAGACATTGAGGCCATTTCCAATGGTGTTTTTGCAAACACTGTTATTCTGGAAGTCTGTGTGTAGCGACACGGAATTGGCGGGCATCTATGTCAGCATCCTGACATAAGGTAGGGAAAGACATGGGAGGGGAAAAGACGCAGATATGATCCCCGGCAAGACGCAGATATGATCCCCCACTTTTGATCTTGGTGTACTTCAAATGACAGATACCCAACTCTCTGACTCTTTTTGCAGGTGGCCTTTACATTAAGGGCAAAGTGGGCCATGAACATGCCCATAAAATCTGCAGTATGTTGTAGGACAGTGGTGGCACATGCCTTTAATCCCAGCCCTGGGGCGGCAGAAATAAGCAGATCTCTTGAGTCTACAGAATGAATTTCAGGACAGCCAGGACTACAAAGAGAAACTCTATGTCAAACAAAATGGGGGGGGGGCAGGGGGAAACCTAGTACATACGTGTCCTCTTCTCACAGAAGAACACTGCCCCATCTTCTCTGGCACACGCTTGGGTGTGTAGGTGAAGGTATATGTGGATAAATGTGTATCACATTGAGAAAATAAGCCTGCAATGGCTGAATAGCAGATTTCTTCTGCTCCATGCACGCCTACATGCGTCCCAGCCAAAATGTGGCTCCAGCCTCCTTTCTCTCACATACAAACACCACTTCCTTCCCACCTGCTGAAGGGTGTGTGGTTTATTCATAAAATGGGGTTGCTACACACACACACACACACACACACACACACACACTGTGGCAGAGGGCTCAGCGCCACCTGCAAATGCAGAACCCAGGAGCCCTGTTTCTCTTCTCACAGAGTGTCTGTCTTCAAGCCTGTGTCTGAGGGCTTAATATAGAATGCTGTGACAGGAACAAACCCAAGGAGTTTCTTGGGGTAAGGACTCCTGTAGCAACTGAGCATTTGACTTGAGTGGAATGAGGAGCCTCCGGTGCTCTCTGTGAGCCTTATGCCATGTCACAGGCATACATTCCACATAAGGCCTTGGTCCTGAAAGAGGCGGAGCCGAGGAGGTGGAAGTACATGCAGGGTTCTGATTCAAGTCTTCTTACTCCACAGTGTGCACACAGCTCTTGGTCTCCAGACCCGATGAGGAAAATATAAGCTCCTATCTACAGCTCTTAGACAAGTGTCTCGTTCACGAGGTGAGTAGCAACTGAGGCCAACCTGTTCCTCTCACTGCTTAGAAATGCTGCTCAGAGTCTCTGTGAGGCGATTGCCCTGGTCTCCCACAACTTGTTTCTGACGAGTACGTGGCCATGAGTAACAGCTGTGATAGAACTAGGCTGTGGCCACCTCTGACTAAGACTCTGAATGGGTGTCCCCTTGACATCAGAACTCACCAGACAGAGAATGCTGATGTCATGGGGTACCTGGGAAGAACGTCGGACCCCAGAAGAATCCTAGTGACCAGATCTGGGCTGACTAATACACAGAACTGCTGCCAAGCCACAGATAACGTCTTCTTCACACGGCGTGATCAGACAGTGCGTCTTTTAGTGTAGAGAAACTGGGGGAGAGAGGGAGAGAGAGAGAAAGTACAGAAAAGAAATCATGACCAGGGTGGATACTGATGGCTGCTTGGCCTGTTTAGATTTGTGGTTGTTATAGAACCTATATTTGCCATCTGACCTGGGGAAGGAGACCGAGGCAGGTCGACTGCAGACTCTCTGAGTTTGGTCTTCATGTGAAATCATGACTAGGCTGGTGGGTGTTCCTCGGAAATACACAGGGAACCGAGCCTGGGGCTCAGGCCCAGGCTATCAATGTCTCTGTGGGTGCCCTGTCCTGATGAGTCACATTCTCAGATCCAGATTAGGGGAAACAGGGAGCCAGATAAATAAGGTAGTAAAGCCTTTGGGGTGGGTTGATATGAGGATGAGATGGCTAGACCCTCTCACATTCACTTGTTGGCAGTCAGAGCCACAAGGGTTCAATGGTCCCTATGGGCAGTAGGTGGCCAGCACAGAGGGCTGCTCTGCTCTGCTCTGCTCTGCTCTGCTCTGCTCTGCCATTCAGTCTCCCAGTGGCCCAGGCAACTCTTGCCATTCTGAAAGCCTTCCTCTTTCTGGTCTGATGCTCTTCCCCATCACCTCCTCTTCACATTCTCCTGGGGTTCCATCCCAGACAATCACTCTCTGCACCCCCAGACTCTCATCTTGATAGTGTCTTCTCTGTGCAGCATGAACTCACGTAGCCCATCGGCCCAGCCAGAAGCCCTCTGTACAGCAATCAACTATCTCTGTCATAAACCCAGTCATGCCACCCTCTGAAATAGTTACTCCAAAGCCAGACTTTCAGCTGGACAAAAAGAGTTTCTCAGATCACCCAGAACATTGTTAGTTCTGGCCTGACAGTGGCTGAAGGCCTTCCTTACCTGTTTATTTCAGCAAAGGAAAAGACCATGCCCTGGGAGCCCCAACTGACCCTCCACTGGTTGGAATCCTGATGTTTACACTTGGTTTTATCTCAGGGGAAAAAAAAAGCTAGAAGAAAAGGCAAGAATTCTGTATACTTTTAGGGAGTAGTTAGGCCCAGTCTCTGGGCTAAGAGGCTTATGGTATAAAGGCACTGGGGAAGATAAACAGAAATAGGTATATAAGCTACTTTTCTCTTCCTGTGATCAAATCCCTGAGTAAAAGCAACCTTCAAGAAGAAATGTCTTTGTTTCCCACATGGGAAAGGTACCTGAGGAAGAGCAGCTTCTGCCAGTGGAGGCCAGGAATCTGAGATGTCCCATTTCTATCTCAGCAGTACACCGGAAAGCCGGGGGATGTTGGGTGAGAACCAGGATGGGTCTATGGCCCATAAAGCCACTCTTACTTCTACCACTGAGGCCACGCCTTCTGAATGTTCTACATCCTTCCAAAATAGCACCACAGCTGCGACCAGGAATTCAAATCCATGAGCCTGGAGGGGGGGTGCATTTCCCATGATGATAAGACCTCTGCAGAGGTCCTCTCCTCCCATAGTGCCTCAGAACCCAAAGATGGAATGGTGGGCACCTAAACTGGAGCTGGAACCCAGGGCACTTCTCCAGCAGTAGAAAGGACTGTCAAAGCTGAGGCCAGAAGTCCAGCTGTGGCACCGTGGTCTGAAGCTGGAGAGAAGAAATCTTGGTGCTTAAGAGCAGTTTCTCTGCCTGTAGAGGGCCTGAGCTTGGTTGCCAGTACTCATATTAGGTGGCTCACAACTACCTGTGATCCCAATTCCAGGGGACCTTACATATATACCTTCTTCTGGCCTCCATGGGCACCCACACAAATGTGTGCATGCTAACGTGCAGGACACACACACACACACACACACACACACACACACACACACACATGCAAGCATAAATAAAAACAAAAATCTTTAAGGAAAATACAAGGCACAGTTCTAAGGACACAGGTGTTGAGGCAGACCCCAGCGCTCTCCCTGGAGGAGGGCGTTTGTGAGTGAGCTGGGTGGTGGATCAGAAAAAGAGCAAATGGGGCTCGTCTCCATCCCATACCCACTCTTAGCACTGAGGCTTTTAGACTTGAGAGGAAATGATGGTTTTCACTTCAGCTCAAGTTATTTGAACCCATGAAAACAAAGAACGAATGAGTCCAGCTGCCTCGGTGGAACTGGGCATAAGCCTCCGATTGGTCTAACCTGGCCTTGAAGCATCACCCTGGCCCCTCTCCCATCCCATGTGCCCTCCCTGAGATCCCTGACTTTTCTTCTCTGGCAGCCCCAAGTGCTCAGTGGAAAGAGGACACTGCGGTCCCATCTTGTTTACTAGAGACCACCTCCTTCACAGGCTCGACGGGTCTCATGGCAGGTCTTTCTGCCTGAACTCGTGTGAGATGGTGGGGTCTGCACTCTGCCATAGAAGGCAAAGTGTTGTCAGAGGCTTTGGTTGTTGGCTGTATAAGGATGCCATGTTGGCAGCACACACCTGTCTTGGGAGGCTAGTGGGCAGGGCAGGAGTAGCAAAGTTTAGACCCGATCCTCAGACAGGGGTCCTTCTCACTGCCAAGGCTCCTGTTCCCCAGGAGGCTTAAATCGGGAAGGTGTTCACTCAATTCAGACACCTCCCTTCCTAAGGAGGAAGGCCCTGACTCCCTAAGGTGGTAAACTGAAGAACAGGGAGGTTCTGAGTTTGGTTCCTGAATCATCAGACCAGGCTCCTCCCCTTCACTGTCTGGATATGGTTCTGGAGCAATGGCTCTCTTCCCTTTGGAGACTTTGCACCCAGTGAGTAAACTACAGGACAGAGGGTGGCCATCTCTCTCTCCAGACAAACAGATTGCTCTGTGCCTGATGGGGCAAGAAGCCTTGAGCTGGATGACTGGTAGTGTCTGGGAAGTCAGCAGGCCTCCGATCTTCCTTCCCTGCCCTGAGCCTCTGGCATTGGGCTGCCAGGGGAGGAGCTTGCACTGAGACAGCAGCCATTAGAAGGTTCCCTACAATGAAATGCTAAAGAAAGAACTCCATTTTCAGAGGCCCCTGGAGCCAGGTTATGACATAACTTCAGCTTGCTTGCTGGGTGTCTCCCAGCTGGGAAGAACTGCTCACTGAGCACCCGTCACAGGATGTGGTGATGTCCTTGGGATGAGGGTGTCCACACCGTATCTACTTAGATGCCGTGTGCCACCATAGGAGATGTCGTCTACATAATGGCGTCCTTGGGAGGGTGTCTAGCGTCTCACTCCTTTGTGACTTGGACAGTTGTTCTTCATGCTCACTGCAGCTGGATCTTGTGATTGTACCCATTTGGTTTGTGCCACTATTGGGGCTAAAGGTTATCGCTGAATTACAGAGACCACCCTAAAGGGTGCATCTGTGTAGCCAAAGCCACCTGGTTGGGGCATTGGGGAGCAGCATGTGTGGAACTGTTTAAGTGTTTCTTTGGTATCTACTCCCAATGTAGTTCACCCTCACAGACCCCTTTTGAGTGACCCTCAGTTTCCAGCCACTCTCCAGCTGAGGTTGTGTGAGTGGGTTCATGGACTTGAGTCTTACCCATCTACCTTACTATGACCCACTGGGCTGAGCCATCATCCCCAAGGCTGTGCCTTGTGTCCTCGGCATTAAGCTGCATAAGCTAACCCAAGTCAGTGGGTCCATCTCCTTCCTGCCTTTATTAATGCAACAACAGTGTCAGCCTTGAGCCCGCCTGTAAGCAGCAATGAGCACTCAGTGATCATCACCAACGACCGCACAACCACAGGGACCTAACTGTGTCCTTTAGTTAGGCAGCCCTTCTTGAACATCCTCAGCTCTGAGAAGAGTGTTTCCACAGCTAAGTGGTATCCTTTTGCTTTTATCCACAAAGTTCTTCCGGATTTACATCCTTAAAAGATTAAGCATCCTCAAGAGAAAATTAAGCTGTCTTCTTTTTCAGTCATCAAGAAACCTGTTTCCTTTATAGAAAGCAAGCATTTAGTCTGTTACTCTAAGTCATACTTTGTTACTACTTAAAGGATTCCATGCCTTTTTGTCAAAACCACTTGGGAATGTTTTCTGTCACTGCTACTTCTAACCAACCCAAGCAGATAGCTTTGTTCCAAACCTCAGCTCAGGAACTTGGTGGGGCACTCATATGGCTTGGAACCCTCACCTGCTGGGACACGGGGAGTCCACAGTGCTCCACCTGCACAATTTTACCAGCGTGCTTTCTATAAACTGCCTCCTGGAAACCTTCTAGATTATTCAGTCATGCTTTGGAGTATCGGAGGGTGCCACTCCCCCCATTACCTACATCCAATATTTTCCTTGGATGATTTTGATGTATTTGAATTTGGAAGTCCCAGAATCAGGGACTTGAGTGCAAAGGCTATACATCACGGGGAACATAATACAGATGTGTGCTGAACGCTCTAGATTGTAGAGGTGTGTGCTCTAGATTGTATGTGTATGTGGTATAAACTGCATAGGTGTGTGCTCTTGATTATATAGGTGTATGCTCTACATTGCACAGGTGTGTGCTCTAGATTGCATAAGTGTGCTCTAGATTGTATAGGTGTATGCTATAGACTGCATAGATATATGCTATAGATTGTTTAGGTGTATGCTCTAGGTTGCATAGGTGTATGGTATAGATTTCATTGGTATATGCTATAGATTTCATGAGTGTATGCTATAGATTGCATAGGTATATGCTATAGATTGCATAGGTATATGTTCTAGATTATATAGATATATGCTATAGACTGTATAGGTATATGCTCTATATTGCATAGATGTGTGTTACAGATTGCATAGGTGTGTGCTGTAAATTGCATAGGTGTATGCTCTAGATTGCATAGGTGTGTACTAAAGACTGTATAGGTGTATGCTATAGACTATATAGGTATTGCTATATGCTAAAGATGTTACAGACACTAGTCAAAATGTCTGCCTACACTCCAGTATGACTAGAAGACTTGAGAAAGCATCAGGCTTACTAGCTTCTTCCCTCAACTATGGGCAAGGTTAAGATCAGGGCTGGTACACATGGGTGGTGGGGCAGGATGGTTCAGCTCATAGGGCACAAAGCTGTTTAACTAGAGATCTCTCAGGAAAAAAAGCCCTAAGCCCTAATGTTGGCATTCTGAGCCCTGCAGTCCACTCCAGAGTAACCACACACCATCAGGCAGATCGATTTTTGGAGTGGCTTAGAATTTCCATTGATTATGAAAATGCAGGGGGTCTGCAAAGCTAGAATATCTAACAACCAATTTTGCAGCTCATCCCCAGTTAACAAATAGGGTGCAGGAAGGATTCAGACAAGGGAAAGATGGGTGTGGGTCTTCAGGAAATACAGCCAAAAAACGAGGTTGTCCAAAGTGTAATGCCTGAACCAGGTGTTCCCAGTGCCAAATAACTTGAATCTTCAGCACAGATGGCCCCAATTTAAGCTGGCTGCTGTCTGGACCAGGTTGGAAACAGGTGGGGGGAAAGGAGCTACTGTTGTAGAGACATTGGCGTTTTCCTTTATTAATTGTGTGTTTTTCCCTCTAATGCCAGGCTGCGTCACCCATTTAAAAGTCCTGTTTGTTTTTGCAGGCATTTACAGAGACACAGAAAAAAAGATTGTTGTCATGGAAACAGCAGGTGCAGAAGCTCTTTCGGTCTTTCCCTCGGAAAACCCTTCTAGACATATCAGGATATCGACAGCAAAGAAAGTATGTTGGGATTTTGTTCTTTGTAATACATGGTGGCTCCCCGGTGCCTCACTGACTGGCTACCTCAGTTCTGGGCGGGAACATGGCAGGTCATCACTCCTGGTGAATGAGGACACCCTGTGGAGAGTTCCAAATCACATTGCCTAAACAGGTTGTGGTAGGAGAAAGGCTGGTAGGGAGAACCTTCCTACAGGAAGAGCTGAATCGCAACATCTGTACCTCAATACTCATGGTCAGAATGGTGATACTCGTCTAGGTGTGAGAAGCGTGAGCTCACGATGTAATGAATACCAGCAAAAATCAGGGAGAGGGTTGAGCCACAAAGCAGAGCTCTGAAAGGACCTGAAAGGGATCTTCTATCAGTACCTTAAGTGGTAGTGTAGTTAGTGCCTTTCTCCCTTCTAGCTGCAGACAAGCTAATTATAGTCGGTGGCAGGGTGAAGAGCCCAGTGCTTGTCTATTTTGGTCTGAGCTGCAGTCTAATAGCGGGGCAGGACCATTCTTGATTTTTCATAGTAGCTCAGCTTCTTGGATGCAGTTAAAAATAAGCCTGGTCACACTTCAGAACATGTTACCTTAATATGGCTGTAAACTGAGAGACCAGGCGCATGGGAGATAGAAAATGAAGGTTAACTTATCATAGAAGGGAAGGAGGGAGGTGGGCTGGCTTAACCATGAACAATAATAGAGAGGATTTGGGAATAAGGAAGCGATCAAACCGATATCCTACAGAGAATCGCCATTTTGTGTTACATTCTCAAACATAAACTGATAAATATTCATTTCTTCGCTTGTACCTATCAGGTTCCGAAATTCATTTCCCAGTGCACATACAGAAGCTGTGTTGTTAAATTGGGGGGGGGGGCTCATTTGCATAAGTGTGCCTTACCACTTGAAGGAAATAAGGCCAGCTGGAGTTTGTGAAACGTCTTCATGACAGATTTACTTAAAAATTAAGATGCTATCACATTCTACTACACAGCACTGTTATTTATTATGCAAACATTTAGTTAGCACATGCCCAGTGGTTTCTGAGCATTAAAAATATATTCGTTTATTCCATCCTCACGACAACCCTATGAAGTAGAACCTTAGTTTACAGATAAGTTGATAGGCAGAGGTACCCAGGATACGGAGCAAGCTGGCCAGTGTTAGGCACCAAATCAGTACTCCCTACCACTGCAGAGCCAAATGACTGCTCTGGTCTCAGGCTAATGCACAGAGAGGATATGCCTGCAAATTGATACTACTACCAGCTCACCAGCCCCCAGCCCTTGGGGGTTGCCAGCTCTGATGGGCTGCAGATCAGTCTTGCATCAGCACCCTGGATGAAAAGCAAAACCTGCTCCTCAACTGCCTTGTGCTGCCACCAAGCACCCCATTTCCATGGGCGATACTCTGACTCCCAGGTGAGGAGGAGGTCTCCAGGTCCTGTTGCAGTACCAGGCCCTGCTGTACCAGTTCCTAGAGGAAGTCATTCTGAAGTAGAAGTTGAAGATACCTGGCTTTTAAGCGCCTCTCACCAGCAACACATCCCCTGCCTCTCTCTGCCTAGAGAGAGCATGGTCAGAGCTTGAGCCGCTACAGACCCTTATAAGCACCTGCTAGGTCAAGGCCAGCCTGAAGTCTGCCAGGTCGGAGTCTTGTTATTGACTAAATAAGAGTGAATGTATCCACCAATCATAGATGTTCAAAACGATGGCGCCAAACCCATGAAACACATTCTGCTCTTCGCATTACCTCTGGGATATTTTCACACTGTTAATTTGTTTTGAAAAACTGTTTCTCCCATACAAAAGTAACCGCAGGCAAGGCCCCTGCTTTAAATTATCTCACAAATCCCAAATTAATTCAAAGTCTTTTCATGCGTTTCAAGGAAAGGAAATCAGTTAGACTCAGAAAAGCAGAGAAGGTGAGGCAGACAGGCTCTGGGTGGAGGGTGGGGCAATAATGGGAGTTTAATTTGTTCTGTGTTCTTTCTTGGGAAGCATAATTATTTCCTTAAGCTGAGTGGTCCTAACTGACCTCAGAGTTCAATCCCACTGTCAATGGCAGCAATTCTTGGCAAACCTGGCTTTGTAAAAACAACCTTTTGAGGACACCACAGCTGGACTCCACCATCAGGAGGAAGATAGCCTCTCAAAATTCTGCCTCCGCTATGCTGTGACCACCACCACCACCCCAGACCTTGGAATACTCTGAGCTTTACTCCCATCTTCCAAACAGCTAAGTCCTACCTTTTAGGAATCTCAACGTTCTCCATTTCTTCAATGACTGCCCCTAACAGAGCCCTCTGCCCTTGATGTAGCTAGAAAATACAGTCTTGATCCAGGATTGATTTCCTTGGGTAGTCCCAGCACTTGGGTGGTTGAGGTGGGAAGATAGTCTGAGGCGAGCGTGTGCTACATCGTTAGACCCTGTCTCAAAAAATTTTTTACAAGCTACAGTGTTGCTTTCGTGGAAGAACAGATCATTTTAAGGCAACACTCATCCACTACTGTTTTGCATATGAAATAGCCTTCTAAAAATCCAGCCAAAGAGAGAAGTGAGAAAAATCTATTCACACCAAGTAAGGGATGGGGGGAGTCTTAGCAGATACTGATCATCTATCTGCTAGGTGGCCCAGATTCTGACTTCAGAAGCCAGAGGACCCTTTCTTATCAGCTGAGAGCTTGCTGCTACTTTTTCAAGTTACCTCCCTGGGGTCTCTGATTCATTAGCGATTTCATTAGCATGGAATCGCAACATGCTAATTTTCAGTTTTCAATGAGGAAAGGGAAGATAAGATAAAAAAGAGACCAAGAACCCAAGAGAAGTGGAACCTCTTCTTCTGAATAGGATCTGCAACACCTTTCTTGGCCTCAAAAGCCTGGAAGAAGATGGACTTCCTGGATTCCTTTCCTGAACCTTCTCTCCCTAAGACATTTAGGAACTCTGGGAGCTTTTGCATTGCCACCTCAGACACCACCTCCCCCGCACTCACACACAACCACCTCTGGCGCAGGAAGTGCCTGCTGTGAATGGCCCCCTGGACCTCCACTGGCTAAGTCAGCTCATCTGCTGGGCCTCCTTGCAAGCTTGGCGAAAACTCCCCAGCTTAGCAACCAAGCGACTCT
Organism: Mus minutoides; assembly: GCA_902729485.2. Lineage (NCBI taxonomy): Eukaryota > Metazoa > Chordata > Mammalia > Rodentia > Muridae > Mus > Mus minutoides. Next base: position 629,967 of record LR750140.1, read on the forward strand.
GCCCCATCTAGTGGCCGTTGCCCGCCATGCAGACCCTCTCCACCCTCCCGAATAACTAAAGCTGCCTGACTCCCTTGGAAAGAATGTGCCGGTTCCAGAAGCCCGAGGCTGGTGGAGGCTTCTCCGCTGAGCTCATCCGACCCGGCTGGGAGCAGCCTCCTGCGTGGACCCGAAAAGCAGAGCCTTGCCAGCCCTGGTGAGGCCCGCCCTGCAGGAAAGACCTGGGGAACAAAGAGACTAGACTATCCTAGGTGTGTATGGAGTCATACATACACACCAGTGGCCTCCCATTTGGAGAAATATCAAACAGCATTTACTGTGCAAAACTCTGACTCCTTGCGTCAGGCCTGGAACATAAGGAGCTGAAAAAGACACATACAGTCCTTTCTTACAGAGCTTATATTTCAATCGGGTCCTCCATCCAAGACTGCATACAGACAATCTAATCAGCAATGAACCACCCCGTCATGGAAGGCGCACCAGAACGAAATCAGATCCAGATACTGATTCTACTATTTTGTTTTGTGGCTTCTTGAAAGGCACCATGGCCTCATGCACAAACCCACAGGTTGGACTAGACAAGAACAGGAGAAGGCAGAATATTTGCGCTCCCCCTTTGGGTTCATATTTGAGTGCTGCCCCCTGCTGGTTGTGTGGCGATGGCAAAATCCTCAAACTTTCTGAGTTTTTCTAGCAGTGAAGATTAGGAAGCCTACTTCATAGGCCTGTTATGTGGGTTAAGAGTAGTGTGCAAGCTCCAACATCTAGCACATGCTTTTAGATATTAGGTACAGCTTGAATCATAGCCTATTATTGGCACCCCCAAACCTCTTGTCAGTCCCCAAGAGGCCCCACTGGCAGCCTGGCTATGTAGGGCTGGAGCATGCCAGAACCTCTGGATCTCTTCTCTTTTCTCTCACAGTCGTGGCTTTGGGCAGTCCAACTCCCTCCCGACAGCCAGCTCTGTGGGCAGCGGCATGGGCAGACGGAACCCACGACAGTACCAGATCGCATCTCGGAATGTCCCTTCCGCCCGCCTTGGTCTCCTGGGCACCAGTGGATTTGTCAGCTCCAACCAGCGTCACACCGCTGCCAACCCCACCATCATGAAACAAGGAAGACAGGTTTGTTCTGCTCTGGGGAGCAGGGAGGTTGACCAAGCTCAGGGGCTGAGGCTTAAAGATGTCCCCAACCTAGATGGTCTCCAGAATGGAAAGATAAGACCCCAGGGGAATCTAAACGAGGGGATAGCTGAGCCTGTGCTTACCAGGTAATCACTGTTTGTGTTGCTTCCCTGGAGACTGAAAACCTCATGTCTGCTGCTTGGGAAAGCTGGTGCTGCATTCATCTCTGGGACCCTTGTAGACAGGCATGCAAGGTCTACTTCTGCTTGATTTCTGCCCCGCCCTAACATACCCCGTCACCTTCCAGGTCTGGGTGGGCATTTAATAAGCTTCCTTTGACTTTTTTCTCACGGTCCCGGCTGCAATGGTGAGGGTGAGTCCACAGGATTGTTTGCGAGGCTGTCCCTTGCTGTGAGATTGACGGTGACCTCTCTGCCCCCTGAGCCCAACCTTTCCTTTCCCTAAATGTTCATTCCCTCAGCTCCGTGGGGCAAGAGAGGTTGGCCTTGAGCCTGGGGACATACAAGCAGGCCCGATGAGAGGTTGTCTTTAAAACAGAAAGGCTTTACCAGGAGGAGGTTGGTGGCATTCCCTCCCAATGGAAGGGCATGTCTGAGAAGCCCTGATATCAGTTCTAGGCAAGGTCACCACAGGACACACGAGCTGCATGATACAGGCCTGTTGCCAGTACTTGAGTCTTCTTTTCTCTTCAATGTGGAGTAAATTTGGGGACTCTCAAAAAGAAATTCAAACAAGAGCCTTAAACTCATTGTACTGTTTGCTACAAGTATTTCTAAGACACACACACACACACACACACACACACTCCCTTTAAGAAATAAATGGAGTAAAAAGACTTCTGGAGATGGGGAGAGGATAAGGTGGTTCAAACTTAAAGCAAGGCCTGGGAATGAGCCTCAAATGGGCTAGTCTCAGCCATCTCTCAGTTCCAAAACTATACTGGGATAACTGTCTCCCGAGTTCCAGCTGGGGCTCTACGTCCCCACGTCCCCACGGGGTCTGGACTAACGCCCCCCCCTCTTGTATGTCCCTCCCTAGAACCTCTGGTTTGCCAACCCTGGGGGCAGCAACAGCATGCCCAGCCGCAGCCACAGCTCCGTCCAGAAGACCCGCTCCCTGCCCGTGCATACTTCCCCACAAAACATGCTGATGTTCCAGCAACCAGGTAGGGCCCGGCTAACACATGCTCCCTTCCCTCTCTCTCCTTGACGCAGGAGGGAGGCTGGGATGCCAGAATAGATGCCCTGGTGACCCAGCCGGAAAGTGCTGAGCCTCAACTGTCACCACACATTCTTTAGAGCTGCCGAAAGCCTTTCCTTTTTTAAACCATGCCTTGCCAGCGTGAGCAGAGGCTGCCTAGCGGGGAGCCAGAGCCCGAAGTCCCAGCACTGGTTGCAATTTGACTGGGATATTTCTGATACTTGTCAGATATCTGGATTCCTAGATTGATTAAACCAGTGATAGCTCTCCATGGAAGAGATCCCTGTGGAAAGGGAGAGGAGGGGGGGGAAGGATGCATGCAAAGAGAGGATAAAACAATGAAAGAGAAAATTTTTGAATGTTGGTGTCACTGTGGAATTGCATTGGAAAACAGAGTCATGGTTTCTTGATTCAGGAGTAACTTGACAGTCTCCTTGTTGCTGATGACTTACCTGCTGAGCTAACCAAAGACTCCCTACAGGCTCTGCCCACTCACACTCAGCACGTGCTGGGTGGTATCTCTGCGATGTGGCCATGAAGGGTGAGGCAAGTCAGAGCCATGACCCAGAATCCCTCAGTGAGGAGACAGGAAGCTCTGGCAAGTCTCCATTAAGGGTACAAAAGCCTTGGCCTTGGGCTTGGCCTTGGCCGGGCTTCCAGGTGCACTTCCTGATAGCCAGACAGTGACTTTGAAAGCTGGTCTTGCTTCTCAGCTTCCTTCACAGCAATGCCTCTCACCTCCAGGCCAGACCAGAGTCAACCTGAGAGGTCGAAGCTGGGTGTGGGCTGTTCTAGTCAGAGGAACCCAACCTGGTCAGCCATGGGGTCTTCTCAGGCTTATGGGTAGGTGCTGAGACTGAACTTGGGAGAATTATAGCAGCAAAGCAGAATGTGGACTTCAACTTTACACAGCTAGGATCCTGTAAATGTGATCATAAAATGAACTGGAGATGGGAACTCCCCAGTGCTTGTCTTGGGTACAAGGTATGTTTCTCGCCAGCCCCGGCTTCTTAACGTGAGTACACACGCACTTAAAATCATCCTTCCAAACCCTGAAAACAACCACAAAGTCTAAAAAAGCATGGACTTTGTGAACTTCAAAATAACTGCCTTACAAAGGAAGACCACCTCTGGGGAATATGAAGAAGCCGCCATGTGTGTGTGTGTGTGTGTTGGTAACCAGTCACCTTGCTCAGTTCTGCTGGCTCATCCCTCTTTCCCACACTGCATAGTCAGGACCTCTCAGACACCGCCTGTGGTGGCTTTCTGCTTTATTTCCACCTGGACGGGTGTCAAGTGTGCCGTGGGTCCAGTGGAAAGGCCAGCATGTCATTGCTGACTCTGGCTGGCCACCAGGATGAGAAGAACACTCAGCAGGGCCGCCTGGACTGAGGGGACAAGGTCTGAGACACTCAAGGGGTCTGGAGCTCAGCACACCTGTGGCACCCAGCAAGAATGCCACCTTGCCCAGGGGTGGGGTTCTTTCCCATCTGGAAATCTAACTCCAAAATTGCTTGGCGAGTGATCCTTCCTTTTGGAAGCAGTTCTGTTTCTGTTGAGCCAGACTCATTTGCTCTTGGGCTTCAGTCAGAGAAGATGTCAGGGTAACCTGATGCTTAGATGTCATTGAAGGTTCCTTACTTGCCAGGGGCACCAACAAGAAGGAGCAGAGGAGCCCAGAGCAGGCTTTCCCACAAGAAAACCACAGGGTAGAACTTAGAAGCCTGCATTCTGGAAATGACACCCTTCACTTGCACAAAACTGCATGCAAAGAAAGCACTCTTGAACCAGAGTACCCATGTGCAAGACGGCGAGATTGCACCATTTCACCAAATGACACCTGCCTTATACATCAAACCTCGCCTATGTACTGGCTTGTGACTAGAGTCCTCCATCCTCAGAAAGCTGCGTTCCTGGAAACAACCCTCTGAGATGTGGCCCTTTGTTTCCTTCTCGGTAGGATGCCTTTAGAAAGAATGAGCACAAGGGAATGTAAGGGACTACTGTGCAGAGACAGAGGCCAGGTTAGGGACCATTCAAAGTATGTGGTAGAGGTTGTTCCCCACCTTTCTAAGAGACCTACAGAAACAGCTTGGCTGTGGTTTAGAGACAGGAGGCAGAAGAACTGGTCAATGGGTCAACTTTACCCCAACCAGGTATGCATCTGGGCAAACCTGCCTTCCTCCTCTGAGCATCTACATGGGCAGAATGGTCCTCTGCCCTATCATCTGACCTAACGGTACACAGATGTGTGGGTCCCAGAGGGTGGCTGCAGCACAGCACAAGCTTCCCACCCATGTCCCAGCCATCAGCCAGGATATTTAAGGTACAGCATGTTACACTCTTCCACTGGCCATGAGCACTTCCCTGTGATTGGCCTTCCCACCCACCCCCACCCCTGCTGGTTCTCTGTATCCACCTGGGCTAGATCTTTTCCTTATTGACACCTCCTCTTTTCTTCCCTGTTCTGAGTCCTCTGTCCCTCCAGAAGTGAGGGACACACTTGTAAACACACACGTGAAAGACCCATGTAGCTGGGTAGCAATCAGGCTAGGTGGTCAGCTGCAAGGTGGGTCACGCAGGTTCCTTAGCGTGACCAGCCTGTTGCATATCCTTAAGTCCCGGTGGAATCGTACCTCACAGACTGTGCTGTGACATGTGACACTCAGCCCGGCAGCTGTTTCTGCAGCTGAGTTTTTAAAGGACAGAAGTCCCCCTAGAAGAGATAGCCAGTGGCTCCTTTCCAAACCTTCTGAGATTACAGTGCTCTATACATGGGGGACTTCTAAAAAGGCACAATTTAAATCACAAGTTGGGGCTAGAGAGATAGATGACTCACTGTTTAAGAGTCCCACCGCCACCACCACCATCACCGCCACCACCAGGTGGCTCACAACCTCCTGTATCAGCAGCATCAGGGCATCTATGCTCTTGTTTGGCCTCCATGGGTACCTGTACACATGTGGCACATACTCATACAGACATACACATTACATGAAATTTTAAAAATTTTTTTCTTTTTCAGTTTTGAGTCCACCTTAACCCTTCAGAATCCTCACCAAACCCTAGAATAATCTAATGATAGAAAAGAAAGAATTCCTGCTACAGGTTTAATATTCATTATCCAGAGTGTTTAGGACCAGCTGTGTTTCAAATGTCAGGGTTTTTCAAATTCCAGAATATTTGCATAAACTCCACAGCAATCTGAATGTCTGAAATTCACCCAAATCCAAAGTATTAGTAGCATCGGATCCACAAGGAAAGGTTCTGGATTTGGGCCTTTTCCAACAGCTCCAAGTGGTGGTTCCGGGGAAGAAACAAGACTTCCTGGAGACAACAGTGAATAGGTTCAAGCCAGTCCTTCCTATTGTCTTACTGAGTGCATGCAGCCCTATAATGCTTGAGACCTACATGCTAATGTGTATCTACCAGCCTGCAGCACAACCTGATTGTCCTTTGGAACTAAATTTAAGGAGGGTTCTACCCACTGAGCAGCACGACTGAAGGGTGTTAGCTTGAGACAGAAGCCCCCATCTATCTGATCAGCCTCTCTGCCCAATGTGTGTGGCAGGACGTCATTGGTCTGTTTTCATCAAGCACACAATTAAAAAGTCACACTGTTAAGGTTCTCTGCAGCGTGAACATATGGGCTTCACCAAGACTTGGAATTCTTCAGCACTGCTCTGCGAGTGACAGGGAGAGTGGAGACAGAGACTCGAGCAAACCAACTTCCCACCTAAATGAGCAGCCTCGGCGATGCTTGGAGACTCTGGAGCTGAGAGGCCTGTTTCTCAGCCTCCTTCCTGGAAACACGCAATCCCGGGCTTGGAAAATGGCATGTTGCTGCGTGTTGGCAAGAACTCCTGCAGCTGAGACTCTTCTCTCCAAATGTCGAGCGTCTTTATTTATCCAAATCTCTCCACAGTGTTTGTTTAAAGGGGAGCGCTAGAGAGTAAACGCACTCTTCCAGTGAGCATATGGCTGAGTATAATTGCTGAAGTTTGTTTTTTTTTTCCTCCCCTTCCATATTTGCTAACTAGCTATATATAAAATTCTGTTTCTATTTTATGAGTTTCACACCCCAAAGGCTGCTAATTTTTGCGTGCATATGATTTTCACATGAATGGATGAAAATACAAAAATACGCTTCCCCTGGGACGATCTAATTGCCCCAGCCCTTTCCTTAGCAGCAGCCCCTTGGCGGGCTCAGGAGAAACTCCTCCCGTCCGCTCTGGCTCTCATGGTCCCTGGAAGCCTCAGCCGTGTCCACCCTCTCAGGAGCTGGCCCAGGTGTCTTCCAAACCTCTTGGATGCTTCAGCTTGCCACAGAAAGGTCACTGTCTGCTTCTTGGTGCCTTTCGTTCGTATTGACCAGTTCTGTGAGCCCTTCTCTGAGAACTTGAAAGGATGGAAATGGCACCTGCCTTCCAACCGGCTGACAGAGGGGAGCACAATTTGCAACAGAAGAGCTTTTAAGAAAAAAAAAAGGGGGGGTTAATGATCATGTGTGCATGTTTGTGTGTGGGCTTTAATGATCATGTGTGCGTGTTTATGCGTGGGCGTGCATGGCCTAGCATGAGTGTGGAGGTTATGAGAGGATCGCTTTCAGGGATCAAACGCAGAGTGCAGCAAGCCCCTGTAATCACTGAGCCATCTTGTCTACCCAAGAAAGGAGATGTTAATGGATTAGATAAAACAAACATTCTGATTTAGCCATCGATTTCAACTTGTTTTCTCACTAACAACCAGCCAGCACTTGTCCCCTCAACCTCGTGCCCTTTTTGAAAGGAGTGAAAGAGCAAACAGCCTACCCTTTCCGCACCATCCTTTCTCCCACCACCAGGTGGAAATAACTCCCAAGAGAAGGAACTCCTTCCCAAGCTCACATAGGAAAGAGAAGTAGTGGTAGCCCTGGGGTCCCAGACACTGGAGCACACCCCTTGCCAGCACATGCTGCCGGGCTTCTTTCCACCTCTGTCCATTGGATGTGGTCGTAGAGAGTGCTAGATTTAGGAGAGCCACATTCTAGACAATCAATCCACTGTCGACGTCTACTAGATGCTTCTAGGTGCTTAGGGGCATCCCAGGGTCCCACAGGAGGAGGGATGAAATGGAGTTAACACCAAGTCCCAGCCAGAAAGAGAAGGCCCCAGAGCTGCCTTCCATGAGGGAGAGAAAGCAGTAGGGCCTGAAGAGAGAGGACACCCAGAGGCTCGAGGGTCATGCCTTGTGTATGGCTATATGGAGGGAGGGTCTCAGCTCCCCTAGTCAATGTGCTTGGAGACTTGAAAGTAGTGAGCAGTCATGGCAGGCAGAAAGACATGGATCTTCTCCCAGCCCTATGTCTCCTTCCTAGTTTTGATTAACTACCAGTATTCTTGAGCCCCACTGGGGACTGAGTTTGTTGGGCAGTAAAGGAGCTGTCATAGCAGAAGCATTAACATAGTCCCTCACTCAAAAGGGAATGTGCTGGGTTGGGAGTATGTTACCTGCCCCTCAAGATAAAGCAGAATTTCACAGGCTAGGTGCCAGACTCAGTGACTATTGCTAAGCCACGCCCCAAGGACAGGAGCCCTAATCTAGGAGGGGCAGATGTGTGAAACATCCCCTGGACTCTGTGACCACTGAATGCATATAGACAAAGCAAAATAAACCAAAAACAAAAACAAACATAAATTGTGGGACTGGAGAGAGCTCAATGGCTGCTCTTCTAGAGGAAGCTTACAGTTAGTCTGTAACCCCATTTCTAGGGGATCTGACACCCTCACACAGATGCATGAAGGAAAACAAAACAAATACACAAATAAAAACAATGCACATAAAAAATGTAAAGAAGCGGAGAAAGAGGAAGGGAGGGAGAAGGAGGAGGTGGAAGAGAGGAGAAGGAGGAGAAGGAGGAAGAGGAGGAGAAGGAAGAGAAGGAGGAGGAAGAGGAGGAGGAGGAGTAATTGCGGAGTCAGGGAAAGGCTGAGTCAGGGGAACACTTGCAGGCTGACACTGAGGCAGAGAGAACAGCCGTGCAAAGGCTCTGGAAGAGGGAATGTTATGAGAACAGGGCTGTAAGGAGACCTTGCAGACCCGAGCAAAAGTGAGGGCCGATGACTGGGACTGGCTATTTTGTCATGAGTTTGCTTCCAACTGCCTATGTCTACAATGGGCTCCGAGTGTGACAGACCTCACCATGCTGGCCCTGCAGGTCCCCTTGAGCTCTCCTAAGCGGAGGCACACGAGACACCGATCCTGGAACCAGCTGACATCGTGGATACTTTCTGCTTGTCTTGGGAGTCCCAGTCATCAATGTACCCTTTTCTTCCTGCAGAATTTCAGCTTCCCGTGACTGAACCTGACATCAACAATAGGCTGGAGTCCTTGTGCCTCAGTATGACGGAGCATGCCCTGGGAGGTCAGTATATCCTCCCTGCATACCTGGGGCAGCTTGGGGGGAATGGGAAGGAAGGAAGGTAGTCTGACAAGACAGGAAGAGAGCAGCTGTGAGGTGCCGTGGGTCCCTCCTCTGTAGTCTCTATGCTCTGTTACTTTTCTGGAAGATGAGTCAGGGAACTGGGTGGAGGCCAGAGAGACCAACACCATCCCCCAAGCCCTGGAAGTTCCATCCCTCAGTACACACTGGAACTTCACAGCAATGGGTCCCAGCCAAATGCAGGAGCTGAAGGCTCAGAGACACACAAGGCATGGCTTCCAATGGGAGCATTCCCTAAGGCATTGGATGTGTTCCCTCTCGGCACTGGGTCCACCACCAGTCTGGACCAAGCATATCCCAACATGCTCTAAAAATAGAATTTCTGAAACAAAGATCCCTGCTTGTTTTTCTAGCTCCCTGTCGCGAATGGCTTGTGTGACGCTGGAGCCCCAAGCTATCTGAGTTGTCCTTTGCCATGTGACAGGCACAGGCTGCACACACTCACATGCCCAAATTAGAGCCAGGAACATGCTTCCTAAGGCAGATGCCCCCTGATCTCATCAATCTGACCTGCAGTCCCTGTTATGCCTGTCCTGGGGGCTTCAGTGCCCTCCTGGGCCCAAGCTCAGGGGTCTTTTCCTCGCCCTGCACACTTATGGAGAATTGGCAGGAACAGAAGAATTGAGGTGTCTACCCTCCCAGCCACCTGTTTCTGCCCTCCTTTTCCTTGTGAGAGCCTCTGGCTCACAGAGAGGCTTTCATGAGGCTGCCATGAGCCTTTCCAACATCCCTTGTCTGCCTGGATGTGCCTCTCTGCCCCCAGAGATGGGCCATCTGAGATCTGAGCCATTGTCACACCTAGGACCCAGATGAGCATTCTCTGGCAGCAGTGGATAGAGAGGTTGATGTCACCTACTGCTGCAGAAAGTTTTGCCTCCAGGACCGTTTTGACTTTTAGATGTTTAATCTCTGTATGCTAAGGATTGTGTAAAATACAGTCTTCCTGAAACCAACCAGGAAACAAATGGTCTACAAGGAACAGAGAAGGATTAGAGCTCCTCCAGCTGACTTAACTGTCAGGATGGAGCTCAGGGGCCCCAGGTCTATCATGACTCTACAAAGCCAAACAGAAAAGCTCCAGGAGCCCTATCTGCAAGCAACTGTTCCATCTGTCTGGTCACACTGATCCTTGTGGTCTCACAGCATCTCTGGGAGCTGCCACAGCTCCTCTTCCTATTGTGTCACCAGCCCTTGGTAAATAAAGGGGGAGCCACCCAAATAAGGACCAGCAGACTAAGGTGTAGCCATTCAGTGGTAGAAGTGCCCATAAAACACACCAATAAGAAAGCCACAGGGCAGAGTGCTGCTGCTGCTCAGCCTGGGGAGCCTGCTGCCTCCCACTGCCTCTGAGACTCAGCAAGGGAAACTGACCTTCCCCTGCAGGGTCTGATGGACCTCAGAGAACTGGCATTTGGAAGCTCTTATCAAATGGTTAAGTACTGCCATTATCATCATTATCGGAAATGCCAAACACTCTTTATTCAGGGGAAGTTTCCATTGAATGGACTTTTTTTTTTTAAAGAAGGTTCTTCTGTTTTCACAGAAACCTCTTGGAACTGATGAGTTTTTGCTAATGTTCTCATCTTGTTAATCTCCTAAGCCTTTTTATTGCTGTGGATCCCCCCCCCCCAACACACACACACATACACACAAAATAATCCTCTTTTATGGGTAGCCTCCTCCTAAGCCCTTTCAGGGGCAGAGGATGAAAATCAAGTAGAAGGTGGCCCAGTGTCCAGTGCGGGAGCACTGTGGTCTCCAGCTATGGCCGTGTCTCTGTGGGCCAGTCCTCTCCAGGTCCCAGGGAAGATGACCTTGCTGGGGACATCATGCAAACAAATTAAGTCATTTTATAGGAAGGCAAACGGCACAGTAGGGGCTGGAGAAACAGCCTAGTGGGCAAGGTGCTTGCCACACAAACATGGGAACCTGAATTCAAGTTGCCAGGGCCCATGTAAAAAGCCACGTACTGTAGCGCGTGCCGGTGATCCCAGCGCTAGGAGAGCGGACACAGGCAGATCCCTAGAGTGATCAGGGTACCCCATCTAGCCACTTAAGTGAGCTCCAGGTTCAGGAGACTGGCTCAAAAGATAAGATGGAGAATAGTAACTAAGGAAGACACCTGATGCCGACCTCTGGCCTCCACTCGCACAGACACTCGCAGGTGCACAGTATGCACATACATATGCAAATAAGCACTATAAAATGAAGGAAGGATAAAAGTTCCTGTGGTGTGACTCAGGGATGCAGGGGAAAGGCACCACATCATCTGTGTCTCAGATGACCCTCCACCGTGGTCCACGGTGCCAACTTAAAGCTGCTTCTGATGTCTCTGCTCTTCTGTTTCCTTGGTAACTGCTGTCCTCGCTTGTCGAAGCCCCTTTTCTCTTACTTAGCCTTCCTTTCCTCTCTTCTTTCCCTGAGGCCCCTGCAATAAACCGCAAAAGCACACCCAGGTGGAGGGTTGTGAATCTTTCTTCAGGCTCTCTGGGTTTTGCCTATGGCGTGTGACCTGAGGTGTTGGGAAAATGTGATCCTCCAAACCCCTAATAGAAAGGCTCCTGGAGCTGCAGAAGGAGGCTCTACTGTTATAGTCTGAGGCCTGTACTAAGAGAAAAGTACACAGCCCTTCCTTGGGGGTTCTGAAGTTCACACTCCCCCTCCTCTTCTGTCTCCCCTTCTCCACTCACCCCTTCCCTAAGCCTTACCATCCCCACTGTCACAGATGCAGAGAGACTATGCAAATTATTTTCTCAAGGCGCTAGGATGGCATTTATTGCAAGTGGTAACTGTGAAACCTGTGGTGTTCGCCTGCGTGTGGCACCCCCTGAAGTTGCCAGTGTACAGCTTTCCCGACTGTAAATAGTAAGCCTGGCTTTCCTCAGGAAAACATATCACATGGTTGAAATTCAAGCCTTGGACTTGAGCTAGTTGAGATTTTCACACTCCTGGCTCCTCACTTTCACAACTCTGAAGGTTTAGCACAAATGTGTGGGCCAGAGAACTAAGCAGGAGTGGGCCTCACCTCTAGAGATGTCTCAGACATCCCCACAGCAGAGGGACCTTGACACACACACTCCTTCTCTCCGAGGACTGTTGAGCCCCACGCACAGGCTCAGGATGACACCACAGGAAGTCATACCTGTAGGCTAGCAGGTGCTTCAGCATCCCAAATGTTCCTTTCTGAGAAATCCCTCCCTAAGTCGTCACAACTTGTACACATATGCTTGTCCATTCTTAGATGTATATATATATAGAGAGAGAGAGAGAGAGAGAGAGCGCAGAGATAAAATTTGGAAAATCTAAATAAAATAAAATAAATGGACTATATCAAAGTCAGTGTCTTCACTGTAACGTCCTGTTAGACCTTTGCAAATTGTCACCAGGATAGGAACTGACATGGTGACAGGTGATCTTGCTAGATCGTCTTTTTTTTTTTTTAACAAATGCATGTGAACCTATAATTGCCTCAATGAAAATTTCAATTAAAAAGTGTGTCCCTTCCAAGTCCTAGCTAGCAGAATTGCCACTATGACACTTGAGTGTGGAGGCCAGGACATCCCAGTAGTGGGCTCACTGCCTTGCCATGTCAACTAGGTCCTCAGCTTTCCCTGGAATGCCCAGGCACTCCTATCTTCTCCTGGAGTCTTGTATAGTAACTAGAGATGCTCCCTCCGTTGGGCCTAGCAGGGCCACGGTGGGAACTGGCTGGCCTCTAGAGCTTCGCAAAGCCAAAGATGGCCTCTGTAACTAGCTCATCACTCCCCTCATCCGGCAGTTACTGAACACCATCTTTCCTACCTGCCATGGCCGATCCGTGCCCCTCTCTGCCTACGCTTTGAAGCCCCATCAGCGGCAACATGCACTGGCATGGGTACTTCTTCACTGCCCTTTTGCCTTTCGTCGGACCATTTGACGCTTGCCATGGGAGCCCATCAAAAGTGATATATCATGGTTCTGCTGTGTTTAGGTCCCCAGTACCCACCATCTAAGGTCCTTTGATGGTTGGGGATGCTACTGGGGACTACGTAGAACCCTTGTGGACACCGGCAGCAGAGGAGAGCAGAGCGGCCATCACCAACTCTGTCTCACTCATTGCTTCCTGTCTCTGAAGCACATGTCCCTCCCACAGACACACCCTTTGCCGCCTGACCAATTCTCTAACATTTCAAAGAGGCATGGGTAATTAAATTACCTTTCTGCCGCCCGAAGCTTCAACTCCGGACACGTATCACATCTGCCTTTGCTTTCCCTGCCTTTACCCCTCGTCTTGCAGCAGAGAGTTTGGAACAACTGTCTCCGTCCCTCTGGCTACACAGTGTGAGCAGGAACAGGTCTTTGGCCTTTCATCGAGGACTTGCAGTAAGAGAGAAATAATTCCAAAGAAACAGGTGTGAATGCCACGGTTCCATTCACATTTCTATGAGACCCCCTTCTCTGTCTTTCCAGGCCTGCTCCTGCCTCTCACCCTACACCCTAGGGTCTACTGCCTGCCTCTCCATGTGATAATCTATCACTCCACCTCTCTTGTCCCTTCCCATCTTCCCATCATCCCCCTCCGGAATCCTCCTTGCTCAGCACCCCACGAGCTTCACCGATAAGCCGTTTTGTGTCTTTATGAAACCATCCTTGACTTCCAAGGCCCAGTTATACGTTCCTCCCTCCCAGTTCATTCTTTCTTGGAACACACTGGTTAGAGCCACCATCACTCTGAGCATCATTGTTGACTTATGTGTCTGTAACGTAAATCCTAAAATGTGACAACGTGGGAGGTTAGAGCAGTTGCATCTTGGCTCCTGGGCTTAATATGGCTCCTGTTAAAAAACAAAAACAAAAACAAAACAAACAAACAAACAAAAAACAACCTCTCCGGATGTTAGATTGGTGATATAATGTCAATAAGTGGGTGGGTAGGTAGTAAAATGAGTGGGTGAGTGGGTAGGTATGTAGGTGAATGGGTGGGTGTGTAGGTGGCTGAGTGGGTGGGTGAATGGTGGGTGGGTGGGTGAATGAGTAAGTGAATGGACAGGTAGGTGGGCATGCAAGCCAGTGAGTAAGCGAATAAAGCTTTCATCTTAGAGACCAGAATGTTTAAAGTGCTGGCCACACTGGTAGACAGCTAGCCCAGACTGGTTTTGCTCAGTAGTCCTCTGGTTTCCTCCACAGACGGGGTTGACCGGACCTCCACAATCTAGAAACTGAAGATGACAGTGACCGCGCTGGCCGTGAAATGGACTGCTGCGGGCCCAGTGTCAGCCATCTTCAGGGTTGCAGAGACTCTTCCAAGACACTTTGCAGCCTTTTTCCCCTGGTCCCTCGCCCATTTTGATTTTGTGAGAGCGTAGGTCATCCTTGTAAACATATCAGTAGACCTGGGGTTGGTTATGTTGTCATTTGTTTCTGTCACGGGATGGGATGGTATGCAGGGTGGGGAGGGGGACTCTCGGGGAATGAGGGGCTGGGAGGGGGTGGAGGGATGCTATAGTGGCTTCCTGGATGGAAATGGAGTGGGGAAGAGTATTGCTAGGTGAGATATGCAAGAGACACACAGGAGGGAGGTAGCAGTCCTACCCTGGGGAGCCCTTCTCAGAGCCCAGCTTCACAGTCAGGCTGCAGAAGACAGCAGACACAAGCAAGGAGAGCAAGATGGCAGCCAGCCTGTTTGTGGCTCGCCTGACTGGATTTCCCTGAGGCCCGGCTTGAAACAACCACATGAGAGGGCTATAAGGCACCAAGGGCAAGAGGAAGAAATTCCCTCCAGCAAACTTTCAGATAAACTTTGATTTGTGTATTGTTTACATAAGAATTTTAAAGGGTACATAATGTGTAGAGTGTGGGTAGAACTTCCCTTCATACTATGGTTTTTTATGTAAAAGACTGATTATTGTTATGGATTCATTCTGTCTCATCTATTTTTATAATAGCAGCAGGGTTGTCTTTTAAAAAAACAAAAAACAAAAACAAAAACAAAAAACAAAAAACAAAAAATGGCTGCCAAGCTCTGCTTCTTGGGAAGATGATTGCGGTCAAGTAGGCCTCAAGTTGCCATCTTTGACCATGAGGTGGGAGGAGTGTATGAATGGGTTTGAAGGTTAAGGATGTGGCTGAGATGAACAGAGTACTAGGTGTGGACACCAGGATGATGGCGCTGTGTGATCAGTTTAGGATTTGCTCATAGGTCATCTAGAGATGATAAACTCTGCAACCTCTTTCTGGGCTGGATTTGCATCCCACCCAAGACCTGTTTTTTGCTTCCCACCCTCCGCACAGGCTCCATCTTCTCAGCCACGGTCTTACTCCACAGACACACCCATGGGTACCAGTCCCTCTAGAGAAGGAAAGACAAGGGTAGAAGGTTTTCTTTTGCATAAAGCCTGACACTGACACCCGTAATGGAGACTTTGCAGGAGCCTAGGCCTGGGAGCCATATCTCTTCTCACTCCATCTCTGCCGAAGAAGAATGGCCCAGCAGTAGTGTCACAGAGAGCATACAGAGAGGCAGTAGGTCCTCGTGGTCCAGCTCCACCATGGGAGGAAGAGGGGGGTAATGAAAACAGAAGCAGGAAAGGTTAAGTTCATAAGAAAAGTGGTTGCTCTCTCCATGCATGTGAGTCAGAGATTTGCCGTGTTGTAGGATGTTTAATCCAACCACGCACAGGAAAGAGAAAACACTCACACGTATATTACACAGTTCAAGATTAACTGTAACACTGTGTGGGAACAGATCTATTTCTTAAGGGCAACAAAGAATCATTCAGAATTTAATGCAATAGAGGATATCAGAGGGAATCCAAAAAAAATTGTGTGCCGTACTGGAGAATTAGCTGCGTAAATGTGGCAACACAAGTGAGCAGCCGGAGGCGTGATCTAGAACATAATATAAGGCCTGTCTATGAGTGAGCAGCCAGAGGTGTGATCTAGAACATAATATAAGGCCTATGAGTGAGCAGCCAAGGGTGTGATCTAGAACATAATATAAGGCCTGTCTAGTAAATGGGTGAGACAGATTCCTCTTTAAAAAAAGAAAGGAAGGAAAGAAAGAAAGAAAGAAAGAAAGAAAGAAAGAAAGAAAGAAAGAAAGAAAGAAAGGAAGGAAGAAAGAAGAAAGGAAGGAAGGAAGAAAGAAAGAAAAGTGATGTTTAAAACCAGACCGTGCAAATGACTTTGCCTATGGTTATTATTTTTTTCAAGTTAATGAAGTGCACACAGTCTCTAAAGGCCTTAATAAAAATCCACACAACTTTGTTTGCCTGTCAAGATTACAGATGTACAACCTAGCGGAGCCTTGGATGCTACAACAGAGATTTTGAAGTCCTTTTACAGTGCAGGGCCAAGGGCACCTTAAGAAGATGGAGCTTTTAGTGGACACAGCCGACTTGGATTCGTTGTCCCAATCAGCACTTTATAACAACACCTGAAACAAAAGATGCAGGACACTCCTTGGGTGACCAGGTCTCGAAGATGCAAATTCATATGCAGAAAGAGGCAGCATGTTTAATTTTTATATGTAGATAGATAGGATTTTTTTTAACCAAGTGCCATTAACATTCATCCCTCGTGTCCCTTTTCCAAGCTCAATGTTGGGGAAGGAGCTGGGATGGAGGACCCCATGGAAGGCAGAATAGGTTAAAATGTCGAAGGCCAAAGGGAAGGCCAGAGGGTCTGAGGAAGTGTTTGGAGGATGCTGGAAAGGTTAACAGAGAGGAGCAACACCTTCCTGTAGGAAGGAGAAGGTGTTCGAGTCCGCTACACACAAGGCACGTACCCATAAGGTCGTGGGATATTCAGAAACCAGTTTGTGAACACAGTCACACGAGTGCGAATCTTTTAAGAGGAAGAAGACCATAGAGTATATTTGCAAATCTGAATTTCTATTTATTCCTTCATTGAATATAGAAGCAATGGTTATCTGATTATTAGAGATATTATTTTGGATATGTTACTTATTAACTCGCTATGGCTGGTACCCATGATAAAGTCTGTTATTAGTAACAACATAATTCTTTTTTTTTAAAAAGAAAAAAGAAAAGCTTATTTTTCATTGACTGTATAGATTTATCTACTTAGTTGTGGTTTGCTATGTCAGTGCTTTTATTTTTACTTTTTAAGTTGTGTTCTGATGATTTGTAAGAGCCCTCCTCCCCCCACCCCCGCACCTTGATTTGAGTCCTGTGTTGACTGCAGGTATACAGCTCAATTTAAAAATCCTAAAGCAAAGAAATTTTATTTATAAAAAAAAAAAAAAAAAAAAAGAGTCGAACAGTTGCATGCCTGAGGCTGTGAGGTCAGACCTTTAGGAATGAGCTGCGGTGCCTTTTTTTGTATTTACCCATTGACCACCCCACCCCCGTACAGCTGTTTTATATTAAATAGTAAAGGTTTGAAACTTTCTGAGTAAAGTCTATTTCACTGCATAGGTTCTCCCCTCCCCCGCACCCCTGGCGCCCTGATTTAAGCAGCATGTCTGCACTGTCTGAGACACAGTGCTTGTCTACAATATCATGGGTGATGTTTTTATTGGTGCTTTTTTGTTCGTAGTGTTTTCTTACCAGAAAACAGTAGGAAGAAACACAAACTGTACAAGACACAAACACGACGCTGCTGACGGTTTGTTTTCTGTGTTCCCTACCCCCACCTGCTTTTTGAGTTTCACTTTATTACACAAATCCAGCAAGCAAAGTAGCTGCTGGTGGGTCCCAACGCCTGCCTCCTGCCGAGGGCTATTTGCATCAAGCGCTCAGCCTGGGTTGAGCTGAAGGTCTCTTTCTGGTACCCAGGTTGGGAGCCTTAGGCTGGGCCCCACCTCCCATTCTCCTGACGCGACACTGAGGGAAACCAAAGTTTCTTTTGAGGTGTCGCCGGCTGCCTTTTACAGAGTGGGAATCTTCTCTGGGCCTTCCTTTCTTCTGTGCCTCTTGTAGCTAGCTAGTGCTGGTGCAAGGTTTGTAGATCTGTGCACCCCAGAGCTGGGATGAGGGCTGAGCGAGAGAAGGGAGTAAAGTGGATTCTGTCGGGTGCCCTTCCTCTCTAGCCTGAGTGGGGAGAACCCACCCTGCCCAGGGTGCTCAGGTGTGCCTGTTGTAAACAGAACCTGCAGAAGGATAAGTTGTGCACAGAGCTGTGATGATATCTGTGTTGGCTTTGTTTTCCAGTTTGTTTTTCTTTTCTTTTTTTACAACTCATCAGAGATGTTTGCAAAGCAATTTTTTTTTAATCCTTTATCTTGACTTAAAGGTGAATGTGTATCCCTCTGGGAGGAGCAAGAAGAAAGCAGGAGTGTTAGTGATGGCAAACAGGAGACTTCCTCCCTTATTAATATATAACCCTCACGTATTTATGCCTAACGCAAGCTGACTTTCAAAGAGCTTCCTTTCGTTGCATGCCCTGTGCAGGCATCTGTATTGTACATGCATGCCTTTTGTCCTGGTTTCCTGTATAAAGTTAGTGAACAAAGAAATATTTTTGCCTAGTTCATGTTGCCAAGCAATGCATATTTTTTAAATTTGTCATACATGGAAAGAGCATGTTTGTTACATGTGAAAGCTCCACTGATGCAGATACAGTAATGTTTGAACATGCTGTTCTTTGCAAGTGTACAGTTTTCAAATGTTGTTACCAGTGACAACACCCTTGTGGTCTAAACTTGCTACAATGTATTTATTATTCATTTCCTCCCACAGAAATAAGAATCATGGCTATATTTCATATGGTTATATTGAGAGTGAAGGGAAATGATTAATACAAGGTTTTATAACACTGGTGTGTGTGCGTGTGTCTTTTCACTCTCCTCTTTTTGTAAATATGATTAACTATTTTAAAAAAAATGTCTCTTAGAAATCAGCCCTCAATGAAGAAGCAGCATGGTTAACTCCACTCAGGTGACCACACCACGTGATGCCCACCATTAGCCGCCTACTCCTTTCTGAAACAGGTTGGGGAAAGGATGGGCAGAGTGAACATGGTTTGATCTGTGCCCAGAATATCCAGTAAATGCTTTGTCCAAGGTAAATACAAACTACCTTATGGTCCATAGCTTTCTCCCTCCCTTTGGCACATCTTGCACTTTTATCATTGCATGAAGAAACTGCCACCTTGGAGTCTTGGGACTCCACCTACAATGACATATAATACATGGTAAGCTCTGAGTACTGGGTGGTTAAGAGTGTGACTGGAGAGGTAGACTTTAGATTGACATCTGGCTTCAGCATCCTCTAGCTATGTAATGAGGGCAAGACTCTTAACCTCTTAACCTTATGATGACTCGACCTTTATGTCTTTGGACCTCCAAGCCAAAGAGAAGTAAAGACAAAACATGACACAAGGGCTATTCCCACCTGTAACCGTGCAACCCCAGAGGTCTCTAAGATAGCCTCACTCGAGATGGGATCAATGAAGTCTTAGTGTTCGTTGCTGTGAAGAGACACCACAACCACGCAGCTCTTACTAAGGAAAATATTTAATTGGGGCTGGCTTACAGGTTCAGAGGTTTTGTCCATTGTCATCATGGCAGGCAACCTGGCAGCACAAAGGGCTGACAGAGTCCTGGAGAGGCAGCTGAGTTCTACATCTGGATCTGCAGCAGGAAGAGAGAGTAAAACTGGGCCTGGCTTGAGCTTCTGAAACTCCAAAACCTACTTCCTCCAACAGGGCCACACCTCTGATAATGCCACTCCCTATAAGTCTATGGGGCACATTTTCATTCAAACCACCACAAATGATCACACAGTAATTCCCCTTTCTTTAAGCTCAGCAGTTTAAGACACATTTTTTAAAAATCTAAATTGGAGCCGGGCGTGGTGGTGCACGCCTTTAATCCCAGCACTCGGGAGGCAGAGGCAGGCGGATTTCTGAGTTCGAGGCCAGCCTGGTCTACAAAGTGAGTTCCAGGACAGCCAGGGCTACACAGAGAAACCCTGTCTCGAAAAACCAAAAAAAAAAAAAAAATCTAAATTGGTGTTTGAAAATATACAGAAATACCTCATACCCTAAGATACAAAATGAAATTTCTCATAAAGTTAAATCTTTATAACTCAAATGAGCATTAAGACAGACACACACAAAAAATTGGACCTCGCCTTTAAATGTACAGAATGAGAAGAAAGGAAGATTAAAGACCAGGGACCAGGGGAGTGGGTGGTTAGCACTGCCTGGATTAGAGCTGTGGCCACTAGTACTGGCAACAAGGCTAGTGCGCTCTGGCTTTGTAGGGGATGCTCAGTCCTGGAGAAAGGGCCTACACAGAGGGAAGCTCCCAGGGCATCCCACAGCCCTTGCACCAAAGATAATTCCACTTATTAAAAAAGGAATTTGGGCAGGCAGTAATGGTGCAGGCCTTTAATGCTAGCACTTGGAAGGTAGAGGCAGCTGGATATCTGATTTTGAGGCCAGTCTGGTCTACAGAGCAAGACACACACACACACACACACACACACTTAAAAACAACTGCTGAGAGTGATGACATCCATAAGGAGATAGAAACAGATGCATCCCTGGACTTCAAGGCCAGCCTGGTCTACATAGTGATTCCAGACCAGCCCTGACTATAGAGAGAAGCTAAAAAAGAAAAGTGCCACATTTATACCATAATGATATAGAAGGGGCCACAGGTAGATTTAAGAATCTAAAAGGCCACAGGCAAGTTATCAACTCATAGTCATTGAACAATAAGGGGGAAATCCACATTCTGGGAAAGTGTCCTGGCTCATGCCATTGGTCAGTCACCACATCTATCACCCACAGAAGAACAGTGCATCGTACAGACCATTTGCATCCCACCACAGACCTGCAGAGAGTGCTCCACAGATGTTACAGCTGCTGTCAACTTGACAGAAACCTGAATCACCGGGGAACCACTTCTGGGCACTCCTGTGAGAGATGAGCTCTTCTGCACTGAGATAAGGTTTGCCCACTGTGGGTGGAACCATCCCTTACCTGGGGTCTTAGTCAGTATCCATAGACAGGGAGCTGAGCAGCAACACACATGTATCATTTAGTCTCTGTTCTGATTCTGTGATCAGCTGCCTGGAGCCACTGCCTCTCTAACTTCCCCATTATGATGAACTGTAAATTGAGATAAGCCCTTTCTCTCTTAAGTTGCTTTTATTGGAGTATTTTTATCACAACAGGAAGAGAAACTAACACATAAAACAACAGACTTGTACAAGCATCTCTGCTCTCTATTATTTCTGTCCACATATCTTGACACTTGAGCCCACACCTTCCTTCCTTGGGAGTTTTGTTCTCTGAGCCCTTAGCAGCAGCTCTGGAATCCCCTAACCCATTCTCCAAACTCCACTTGTGGTTACTGGTTGGCTTTTCCCATTTAGTGGAATTCCAACTCTTGTCAGGTATAATAAAAATTAAACTTAAACTGGCACCCTGCAGCATTTTATGAGATCAAGCAGACAAAATCAATCTATCCAATTTCCGCAAAGCTACTGTGTTCTGCTTTTGCTAGTCTCTGGGGACAATCAACAGGAGGAGATAGATGGTAGGGTTTTGGTGCCACGCTAGTCTCTGGGGACAATCAACAGGAGGAGATAGATGGTAGGGTTTTGGTGCCATGCTAGTCTCTGGGGACAATCAACAGGAGGAGATAGATGGTAGGGTTTTGGTGCCAATATACCACTAAGCCAGACCAACAACACCTCCAGAACAGAAGTCACTCATGGGTCTCAGGGATTCCTAGAAATTGGCCCAAGAATGATGAGCAGTTGGACCATTAGTCATGTCTCAGAGCTGCAAACAAAACAGGTGAGAACAGGGAGTGGGTACATGGGCCACAAGTAGGAATAGGAAAGTAGCGTATGGGTGATAGGTGGGAATAGGAAGCAAGTGTATGGGCTTGTGGCTTCTGAAACAGAAGTCTTTGGAAACAGTCTCTTATCAGAGCAGTGTTCCTAAGCTATCCTCCAAACTCTACTTTCTACATTCTCGTCCTTGGCTCCTGGCCTTCGTAGATTGAGAATAGAGGGTGGGTCTCGTGTGTGTGTGTGTGTGTGTGTGTGTGTGTGTGTGTGTGTGTGTCACGGTGTGTCTGTGCAGCAGGAAATATAGACTAAGAAAACTAGGAGATAAGGATGACTTCACTGTGGCTGAGGGCTCTACTGGAACAAATGATTGTGTGGCATGCCCTCCACACTCCAGCCTGGCCAGTCCTTCTCTTGGGCCAGCCTTGTCCAAGTGGCTTCTGTCCACAAACACTGACTCCTCTATGTCTTCAACTGTGGAATATTTTAAGCTCTTAAGTGGCTCCTACTTCAATTTTAAAAAACATCCAGGAAGAATTTTTGGAAACTTTATAAGCTTGAACTTTATACATAAAAGGAGACTGTTCTCTGTTTATATTTGACTCAGAGAGCACGTTCTTTATATATTGTATTGCATTTTTAATTAAAAAAAAAATGATACTTGTTCTCTCACCAGACTTGGTGGGACTTCAAGCAAACAGCTAGCTAACAGTTCTGGAGGACCTACAGGCAAATATAATCAATACAAAGAGATTTAACATCCCTTCCCTGAACCTCCTGAGCATCTCCTAACATTGACCCGTAGGGTCCTTGACTTGCAAGATGGAGTGAATCTACACATGTGGCTGAGAGAATACAGACACGTATTACAGATAATACCCCTCTGTCTGTTACTAAATGCATCAAACCAACCTCCGAATGAAGAGCCTTCTTTCACCCCTGTTCTCTGAGGCTAGGGCAGCACTGTCTCCTAACAACCCTGCCTAGTTCTGCTAAGATCCAGACTTTGAGCACTCGTTTACCTGCAGCTCAGTCCAGTCTATCCATGTCCGCCTCTAGGGTGTTCATGTTCACCCTGCTCTTCAAAGCACCAAGATTTTAGGATCCGGCGTTAGATCCGGGCTTTGAAGTTTTCCCTGTACATGTGACATCCTGAGATTGGGATTAGCACCAACGTTCTCTGGGCTCACTGGGAAGTTCAGAGTTACAGTGAGGTTGTCACACAGGACAAAACCTGAGTTGATCAGAACATCCCACTCCCCGGTGCCTTCGGCCTCAGCTTGAGTTATATGAGCCTAGGAAGCCGTCTACGAGAGGGTAAGGAAAGTGGGACCCAGCTGCTCCTTACAGCCCAGGTGGGACCATAAACAGAGCTCTGCTCTGGTCTCTGGGGTCCCTGGAAAAGCCTCTTCATTCACCACAGAGAGAAGCTTCCATTCCTTGTCCCTTGGAAGAGAGTAACACCCCAATGCTAGGAGCAGACACCACAGTTAAGGGATGGCGACTCAGTAAGAGCCTCCGGTCATCACCGGCTCTCAGAACCGCCTATTTGAACAGATATTCCGGCACTGGGCTCTCTCAGAGGCATGTAGGAAATCAGATGAAAGGGTTCCAAATCTGGATTTTGCATAAAAATGAAGGGAAAAGGTGCCCTAATTATTTCTCCTTAAACTCCTGGCAGTGCAATGTGGAGGGAGACTCTTCCCACCTGGGAAGGAGAGAAGAGAAAAATCCAGGCTTTGCATGTGAAAAGCACAGCCAAAACCCGACCACATTTCCAGACCTGTGCTGTTAACCAGGTTAGCTGTCTCTGTCACTGCCCCTCAACGTTAGAACAGAGGTAAACACCACCTTCTCACTGACAGGTACAACGGAAAAGCAAATGTAGCCCTCTGCCCCGGAACTCAGTGCAGAACCTCTGTCAGGAGCCAACAAGCTAGGCAGATTTCCACAGCATCTGACTAGAGGCCAGAGACTATGCCATCTGGACCCACCCAGACCCAGATCCAGAAGGGGCTAGCCTTCTTAGGCAGACACTGAAAAACACCAAATGTAGATTTGTAACAAACTTGGTCCTGAGGGCCTTCTACTCATGAAATACTGGCAACTTACCAACTTGTGACAAACCGATACTTAGGGTCCCATCTGAAAATCAAAAGGCAGAAGTGACCACAGGCTCTGAAGAAAGATAGGCGTCCTGCTTACAATTCCTGGAAGGCCAGCCACAGACAAGGGCAGATGCTGGAATCAGGAGTAAACAGAGCCCTTTGTTGTGCAGAGAACATCAAACTTCAGTAAGCATCCCAATCTCCCAGAGAGGAACCTCTAATCCCTGCACTCCGGAGGCAGAGATGAGCTTGAAGGCAGCCTGGTCTAAATATTGATGCCTAAGGAAAAAAAAAAGGTCCAGAGAGGAGGTTGAGATGGCTCAGGTTCAATTTCAGTTTCCTGTTTCCTGCACTTATATCAGGGGGCTCACAGCTACTTCCAGCTCCAAGGGATCCAACTTCTCTGGACTCTACAGTCACCTGCACTCATACACACACATTCCAGCTCCCTGTGGGATCAGGCACCCTCATTTGTGCACATACTGAATGCTCTTACACAGCCTACACACTGACACAGACCTGTAAATAAAGATAAATTTAAAAAAAAAGACAGATGCTGCCTATGAGAAACTCGCTTCACCTCTAGAGACGGCCACGTTGAAGTGGAGGTGGAGAAAAGACAGTCCTCGAAAATGGAATCTGAAAGTGGTGGAAGTATCTCATTGCATCAGATAAATTAGACATTAAG
This sequence comes from Mus minutoides, assembly GCA_902729485.2. NCBI lineage: Eukaryota > Metazoa > Chordata > Mammalia > Rodentia > Muridae > Mus > Mus minutoides. The sequence continues at coordinate 654,338 of LR750140.1, forward strand.
TTATAAGAAGAAAGTATAAGAAGACACAAGGAGGGGCTGGTGAGATGGCTCAGCGGGTAAGAGCACCCGACTGCTCTTCCGAAGGTGATAAGTTCAAATCCCAGCAACCATATGGTGGCTCACAACCATCCGTAAGGAGATCTGGCTTCCTCTTCTGGAGTGTCTGAGGACAGCTACAGTGTACTTACATATAATAAAATAAAATAAATCTTAAAAAAAAAAAAGAAGACACAAGGAAGGCCAGTCATTAGCAATGAGTTGATTTTTAGCAAGAGGAAATACCACTATAAATATATGTGTGCCTAGTAACCTAATTTTAGACCTACATGTGTAAGAAGTGCTAACACGCCTGAAGGAAGGAATAAGTGATGTCACACTCTAGCATTGTAAGAGTCACACGGACAGGAAAGGAATAGCAGACTCACACCGTATCCCAGACCAAATGGACCGCTCAGACATCTGCAGACTGTTCCATCCAAATCTACAGAGTACATAGTCTCCTCAATGGAACACAGAACGCTCTGTAGGCCATATCATATCCTCAAGGCAAACCTTAACAGATTTTAAAAACTTGAAATTATGTTTTGTCCTGAAGTATCAAGAAGGTATTAAGAAGAAAATTTAAAATTTTTCATGAGAATGTTAACACATCACACCAAAGCCTACGGAGTCCAGGAAAAGCAGCTCCCAGAGGAAGGCTTAGGGGAGAGGGTGATATTAGCCGAAGAGGAAGTACGGGACATGTGAGACTCAAAGAGGAAAAGAGTAGGAGATTCTCAAGGAGGAGACAAATGGAGCAAGGAGGGTGGGGAAGATGGGGAGGGAGAGCCATTTTTGCTTTGTTCAAAAATATCATTATGCTGTGTGTCCGATACAGCATGTGCTGATTTTTTTCAATTATAATAAAAAGAAAGGTGCTTGTAACAACAGTGCCTACACTAGAAGTAGCAGATTTCAAATGAGCACTCTATCACTCAATTCCATGGAACTAGAAAAACAGGAATAACTCAGGAGTAACTAGGTGGCCATTGCAGATGGGGAAACCATCTCACAGCCACTAAGCAACTTGCTAAAAATCCTAGACGCCTCAGAGCTCAGATCCAGATGTGTCTGTCCCAAATTCTGCAGGAAGAGACTATGACAGGTTGTCTGAGGCCCTGGGGACATCATAGGAACAGTGGGTACAAAGACACTGGGGTGAGTCTCCCAGCCTCCCCTCCTCTCCCAGCCTCTCCAGCTGCCATTGCAGAGACACCGGAAACTCTGCAGGGTGCCTATCTCAGGGACATTTTGTCAAATGCAGCCCAAGAGTACGGAGGGAAGCCACACAGCTGTGGGTTCTACCTAGCTGACTTGTTCAAGTGTGACCCTCACTGATGCTTGGGCCCTGTCCCCAGGGAGCCTGGCTTGATTTTTCTGGATCATGACTGAGGCAGGGGGTTAGGTGTCCAGGTGACTCTGATAAGCAGCAAGTGTGAGAGCCAGGCACCCTTTAGAGCAGTGTTTCTCAGCCTGTATATCATATCCTGCATATCAGATACTTACATTATGATTCATAACAGTAGCAAAATCATAGTTATGAAGTAGTAATGAAATAATTTTTGGTGGGGGGGGTCACCACAACATGAGGAACTGTGTTAAAGAAAGGTTGAGAAGCACTGCCTTAGCGGAAGGCACTTCTCGTTACTGAAGTGGTGTGTGAAGTGTGTGGCTGCAGCCTCGATAGATGCAGAAGAGGAACCATATGTAGTTTTGTTTGAGAAAAAAAAAACAACAAGTTTGTGCCTCACATTACTCTAGGGCACCCTGCCTTCAGCATCCCTCAGGCCAGGCAGAATAAACTGGACTTTCAGCACGACCACGTCTCAGGTTTATCTTTCTGCTGACTTGGGATGGAGCTTGCAGTGCCCGCCACAAGGACTCTGGTTTCTTTCTTTCCTTCTCTCTCTCTCTCTCTCTTTCTTTTAAAAAAAGTTATTTACTATGTATGCAGTTTTATGTCTGCATATATGCCTGCACGCCAGAAGAGGGCACCAGATCTCATTACAGATGGTTATGAGCCTCCATGTGGTTGCTGGGAATTAAACTCAAGACCTCTGGAAGAGCAGCCTGTGCTCTTAACCTCTGAGCCATCTCTCCAACCCAAGGACTCTGTTTTATAAAGTCCATAATTTTAATTAGCTTGGTGAATCTGTCGCCTGCAATGCACAGCGCATGGTGCTTGGGTGGTGCACTAACTGGAGTTCCCTAGCCCGATTCCAGGCATCTGACTTAAATTAGGTTCCTCTCCATCAGCAGATGATCCTAAAACATCGGTTCCTTAAAAGCACACCGATTCGTCTCTCTTTTGGGCAGTGAACCCTTCATGTGGCAACTGGGACCCAATTGGTCTTAGCTGTCATCAATGAGACAATTGCCATTTGCAAGGCAGGGGAAGAAAGGTTTTTCTTAAGACGAAAGTGAGGTGTGTTTCTACTCACATGTCAACCGCCAAAACAACAGGAGGCCATAACAAGCTCTAAGGGACGTCAAGCTCTAAGGGACATGGGAAGTACAGCCCCACTTTGCCCAGAAAGGGACTTTGAGTATTGGGGCAGCATGATACCGTCCTTTCAGCAGAGAACACATGAATGGCTCAAAGGGTTGGAGGACCCAGGGTCCTCGGCTGGCCAAGGCCCACCCCTGCTATGTGGACATTGTCCTATTAGAGAGATAAACTGGTTTGATGCATCTCTGAAGGTTCTTGGGTCTGGAGGAGTGTACTGTGCCATTGTTGGATGAGGTAAGAACCTGACTCATCTGTCCCCTGCCATCGTGTGACCTCTCAGAGTCAGGCCCCTGCTCACATTCACCCTCATCCTCACCTCTGTAAGATCCCATCAGTCCCTGGGCACCAGTTCCCTCCATGGCACCTCTCCAGCTGGCCAACAACCTGTAGCTCACTCTGCTCAGAACAGACAGGGGTCATGCACTGCCTGCGGGGTGCACTCAGAAGCTACTTCTACCTTCAGGGTCCTTTGAGCTGCTCCGACTCAGTCTGCTGTTCAAAGGCTGGTTCACTGGAGAGTCTGCAGGAAGACGGCAAGCCCGAGCCTTTGAGGACTGCCTACACAGCTACAAGGAAAGAAACAGCAGAGAGGGCAGAACACTAGCTGCTGCTTCTCATGGCTCTCACCAGCTGTGGGGAGTGACACGGCCTCAGCATAGATACCACACAAACACACACACACATACACATACACACACACACACACACACACACACACACACACTCCTACTACATTATACATACCACACCACAGCGCATACACACTACATACAGTATCATACTGTATACCACTACACACACACACACACACACACACACACACACACACACACACACACATATATATATATATATATATATATATATATATATATATATATACATACACAACAGCATAGCATAACACACACACCTATTATACTATACATATCACACCACAGCATATACAGTATCACACCATATACTACTACACTACACATATACAACATATTGCCACACCTCACACACACACACACAAATCATACCACACCACACCACACACACACATTACACCGTATCCTACTACACTACACATACACAATATTATGCCATACCATACCACAGACATATATAACATATATCAACCACCTAAAATACACACACATCATAACACAGCACACACACAACATCATACCATACCATACCCCCTTCTCACACACATACACACACAACACACTATAAATACACACACATACACACACATGGCTCCTCTAGGTCCAGTCCAGGTAGGCTGAGCTCCTCTTATCCTGCTTCTGTGACTCATGCTAGCAGGGGGAAGGAGATAATACACTTGGCCTTAGCTTCTTGGCAGGAGAGGTGCCACCCTGTCTAGATGTGACCCCACCCCACTCTGACTCACAGACACTATCAAAGTGGTTTGCTTTGAACATTTCTGTTGAACATTAATCCTGGGCCTGCCTTGGCCTCTTCAGAGAAGCCCTGGAAACCAGATGGATGTTCTGTCTGGCCACTTCCTTCAGTATAAGGAGGGCTTCTTCTACCTGTGTACCTCAAAGAAGAGCTGTGTGTCTGCATGACCTGGCTTCGAATCCCTTGTGTCCAATTTCCTTGTTCAGGCCCCATCTCTGCTGCCGGCTGCTGTGTATCTTTACATGAATAACTCAGCTTTTCTAGTGTCCTCGTGTGTGAATCAAGAGTACTGCACAGCAGGGCAGGTGTTCTGAGCTCCTAGAACAGCAATGATGCTGCATGTATTTCTGAATGTGAGTGACTTGTATCAGTGACACATTGATAGCCAGTGGCGGAAGACACGACCCAGGATCATTCCCAGCTCCCTGCTCATCTAAGGAGCACCCACAAAGGCCAGGCATCCTGTGGACAGACCACACCTTCCCTCAGAATTCAAAACGGTTGCAGTTCCTGCTTGCAGGTTGGATCTGAAACCCAAAAGCCATGAACTAACTCCCTTGATAGTGTCTCATTGGAACTGCTGAAAGGAAAATTCTGTGGCCCCCACAACCGCCCTGTGTCTGCTATAAATGGATACAACCTACTAGGCTATGAGGGCCAGGAGGGCCAGAAGACACGATCCTACGGAAGAGCATTTGTGATAGGTAAGCCTGGATTGTCTCAGGGAGTCCTTCCTTCTCCTGCCCCTGAAGAAATACTTAAACAGGATCAGGAAGGTAAGATGAGAAAGGGAGAACAGGGTCAGCTACAGATATCAGTCCAGAGCGTGACGGGGGAGACTATCAGTCCAGAGCGTGACCGGGGAGACGAGGGGGTAATGATCTCTGCAAATGTAAGGCTAGGGTACTTCAGCCTGATCACCCAGGGCAGAGAAAGCTGGTCAGCTTGATGTGTTCCTGAGCATCACTCTTACCCTGCAGGGAGAGGCAAACTGACTTCACCTCACAGCCCAGGCTTCTGCACAAGTTTGCACAGATACAATTGCATCAACAACAAAACAACACACACATGAACACACACATGACCACACACACACATGACCACACAGGTCATGTGCTAGGATTTACCGTGGTAAAGGAAAGGTCATACAGCCCTCACACCCTGATGGACACACAGGCCTACTCCCCATCAGTTCCCATGGCTGCTATGCTAGTTCTGCTTGGAGCATATCCCACTCCCATCCCCACAGGACTGAGGAAGGAACTCCAAGCCGCCTGCTTGCTCAGCAAGCTCTCTGCTACTGAGCCACAGCCCAGCCCTTCAGTTCTGCATCTCTGTGATGACAAGGACCTCCAGATCTATAGGGACCAATTAAGCGAAATATTTAGTAGTTAAATGTCACAGTTGGATAATGTAAGAGGCAGTTCCAAAAGTGAAGGACGCCGTGCACCTGGCGCCCTCTGGTGGACAGTGTGGCCCGGCTCCTCTCCAGTTCCTCCAAGAGGGGCCTGCAAAGGGACCTGTTGCAAGCTGACCAACTTTGTTGGGCTCCGTTCCACCTGATGTTCAGGGAACCTAAATAAGAAAGATGTCCTTGCCTTTGAGACATCACAGGCTCTCAGACCACAGCACTGTCTAGTCTGGGTTGTGTTCCTGTCCTGGTATCCTGATAATAACATAAATAAGACCACCAAACCGCCCCGGATACCCAGCCACCAGATCCTTTACTAAGTCTGTAACCTGCACGAGTCGCTCCCTGCGACCTGTTCTCATCCTTATATTCTTGATTTTACAGCTGCAGCTCAGAGATGGCATGATTCCCATCACACCGTATATGAATGTGGGCAATTGCCTTAGATTTATTTGAAATACATACGTATGTCACACATTCAAATTTTGCAACGGTCTACGCTGAAAGCACACCTTACCACCATCACAGACCCCCTGTACCCTAGTCACCTCAGGGGCAACCTGCTGTTACATTTTTGTCAATTTTTCTATATATATTTTATGCAAATAGCAGTTTGGTTTTGCTTTTTTTAATTTTTATTTTTGAAACACACAAAAGGTAGATGCTACACATGCTGGCTCTAGACTCATTTACACCATGGAAGGTCATTCTGCAGCCACCAATGCCTACAGCTGCCTCATTCTCTTGGTGTATCCTCTGCATAGACTAACCTTGTGAGCTTTGCCCACTACTAATGTGAGATGTCTGCCATTACAAACACAAGGCAGTGAGTGAGTTTCCCTGTCCCTGCGCCTTCCACATAGTACGGCTGCTGAGCTAAAGGGTATATGATTTGTGGTTTTGACAGATGTTATTAAAATTCCCCTTTATCATTGTACCAATTAACCCTCCCATGGACAAAAACTGGAACCTGGGACATCCTGACTCTAAAACCAGGGACATCATGACTCCTTTCCCAGCCAAGCCCTTGAACTCATGACTTCACTCCCCACAGGAGCCAGACAGCAGCCTTGGGATCCTTCAGTGAATGTGAATCCCCACACAGGGGCCAGTGGAACAAAGCCAAGTCGTGAGTCTCCTCCCCCACCAGCCTTGGATTCTGGGTGTCTGAGGACCCCAGCTAAGTCCCAGTCAGCATCTGGAGGAGTTGGGAAACTGGGATCCTGGAGTCAAGGTGGGGCCTTACTGATGTGTCTGTGAGCACAGGGAGGCAGGAAAGCCGGTGGCCAGCTCTGACGTGCAAGCCAGGCATCTAGTTCAGTTCAGGTAAAGACCTTTCAGAGCTCCATGGGTCAAGTGTTCTTACCTCATAACACCTATAATACCAGCACTTGGGAAGATGAAGCAAGGGGTTCAGTCTCCAATGCTCTAAAGCAAACAAACAGCCCACTTATTTCTTGGTTAGTTGTCCCTACTGACAAGTCTGTGAACGGAGCAATAGTATATTTGAGATTCAACTCAGAAGACTGTAGATGTGGTATGAGTTGTTCTGGATAGTTTTATATCACCTCGACACAAAGCTAGAATCACCTGAGAGGAGGGAACTTCAGTTAAGAAAATGCCTTCGTTATTAATTAGTAGTTGACATGGGAGGACCCAGCCCATTGTGGATAGGCCCGCTCCTGGGCTGGTGGTCCTGGTTCTATAAGAAAGCAGGCTGAGCAAGCCATGTGGAGCAAGCCAGTAAACAGCACCCCTCCATGGCTTCTGTATCAGCTTGTCTCCAGGTTCCTGCCTGGTTCCTGCCCAGTTTGACTTCCTGACCTGATTTGCTTCAGTAATGAACAGTGATGTCAAAAGTATAAGCCAAATAAGCCCTTTCCTCCTCAACTTGCTTTTGGTCATGGTTTCATCCCAGCAATAGAACCCTAACTAAGACCTGAGTGGCAGTGGAGATGAAAGGACTCTATCTGTATCTTAAACTAAAGCTGGACAGCACACAGGGGTCCATCATGCGATCCTGTTGACTGTTGTACATGCCTATCAGTTTTTGAAATAAAGAGGAGCAGAAGAGAGAGAAGCCTAACTTAAGTGCCTTGCTGGAGATGAGACAGAGTGAAGATCAAAGAAGCCCAGAGCTTCCATCAAGCCCTGAAACGCAAGGAACTTCAGCCGCAGGATCCTGGGCGGATACCAGAGTCTGGGACAGTGAGTCTCCCTGAAGCAGCCTCCAGGGAAGGAACCTCTGTTCTTGTCAGTGCTGTAGTCTGGCTGGACTGGGCAATGTCAGAAACGCGATTTCCATCAGAGGAGCCTGTTCATTCCGCCCTACATCATTGTTGGGATCATAATAAAAAGACTGGCAGCTTTGACACACTAAGCCAGCTCAATCTTTATTAAAATCTTCCTTTTTTCTTCACACCGTGTTCCCAATTTGCTTCTTTGTCCCTGGTATCTGGAGTCATGCAATTTCTGATACTTATCTCCAAGATTGAATAAGTTTGACAGGTGGGCCATGGTGAAGGAAGGGTGGTATTCATTTCCTAAAAAAAACAAAAAAAAAAATGTATTCCACCCAGCAAGAAGGACTCCCTCCCCAACACCTCTGGGGCTGCTGTGACCCATCCCCCAGAGCCTCTCCAGTTTGAATGGTTTGGGAGGAGGTGTCCCTAGATGTCTGGAAGATATTGTGGTTGCTACAGAGCTTTGGGAACTCATAAACATCCTTAGTACTAAAACTAGCCTGGTCTAACAGGACCTCAATAGAGAGCTGTCATCTCTGGCCTGGCTTCACCTTTGGTCCTGGTCCTTTGTCTGGCCAAAGTGACCAGAGCTTTATGTTCCACAAAGCTCCCAACCCTTCAAAGCAAGCTTGTGCCTTCTTATCTTATGTATCTGTTGGGGTGGGCTGTGAATTACCATGTTTACATTTTAAAGTTGTTTCTGTTTTGTTTTTTGTTTTTTAAAATTTGGTTTTCATGTCTGGTTTTCTCAAGATTGGAACTCACTGTGTAACCCACAGGCTGGTATGAAACTAGTAATCCTTCTACCTCAGCCTCCCTAGCGCTACAATTTCAGGTGTGCAGTGCCAGAGGCACACATGTTCACATACATGTGCACACACGCACACACTTTTCTTGAAGCTGAGTGTGGTGTGTATACCTGTAACCCCAGGAAGGGGAGTCAGGGAGATGGGGGGTTCGTGGTCTAGAAGACACTGTTCTCTTGGTGTGCTCCATCCTCTCTGACTCTTACAGTCTTTCTTCTCCCACATAGATCCCTGACCCCTGAGGGGAGAAGTTTGATGAAGACATCCCATTTAGGACTCAGTGTTCCAAAGTCTCACTCTCTGTACATTGTTCAGTTGTCCCATCTACTGCAGGAGGAAATTTCCTTAATGATGACTGAGTGAGACACAGATCTACGGAAATAGCAGACTATCATTAGGAGCCATTTCATTGCTGTGTTTCCTGTGTCCCCTTAGCAGAACAGTGGCATTTAGTTTCCTCCTTGGTCCATGGCATTCAGCTTCTTGAACCACCTAAGCAGTGTCAGTCATGGGTTCTATCTCATGGAACGGGACTTAATTCTAATCAGATGATAGCTGGTTGCTCCCACAATGTTCTCACACAAATGTACCATCCAGGCAGGTTACTCTTGAGAACTGGAGAGCTTCTAATTGGGTTGATGGTTACCTTGTTCCTTGGTAGTAGGCAAAGTACCTTCCAGTACCATGAACGTGAGTCAGTACTATTGAAAGCTCTAGTTAGGGACAGCTCAGCTTCTCTGTGTTCAATGAGATATAGAGGTGTCTTCAGCAGAAGGGCCTTATCATCTGTTTGTGGGGAGAAGCAAATAGCCTGGCAATAGCCTGGACTGTTGAGGGGTTCCCATGGGGTCCCTTTGGCCAATTACTCAATTAAATGTAACCCATTCCTGACACTGGAGGTGGCAAGAGATGCCTAGTTGTGTTGCCTTTCCATTATTTAATGAATATATGTTTCTTGTGCTTTTTCTTTGTAAATCATCATCATCATCATCATCAGCCTATTTTTTCTACAGAGGAGAGAAGGTGTGGAGTTGGATGGGTGGGGAGGTAAAGAGGATCTAGGAAGAGATGAAGGAGAAGAACCATGGTTGGAATATATTGTATGAATCTGTAGACCCAGAGAGGCTGGGTATAGAAGAGAGGACAAGGAGGGGCACATGGAACTCCCTGGGAAGGAGAAATAGAATAGATTTTATGGGCGGACTGGGCATAGCAGGGATGAGGTGGGTGGGAGGGATCAGGTGAGGAGAGGGAGAGGAGACGCAGTTGAGGGGGGGAATTAGAAGGGAGAGGCAGAATTGAGGGGTATTTGAGGGGTGGTGTGAAAACCCCATCCAGTCAAAACTTCCTAAAATACATGAAAGGAATCTTAATGAAATCTCTAAATAATGAAGGAGATTAAAGTCCCAACTGGCCATCTCCTGTGACCAAGCGAAGCTTCCAGTACTGAGACTGGGTTATATCCAAATAAGTTATTGGACAAAGGAGTTCCCTGGAAGTTCTCAAACAGTCCAGGCTGTTGCCAAGACAATATGTTGCTCTCCATGAATAGAAAGCAAGGTTCTGCGTTGCTGAAGACAGCACCCAAACAACTCACTGGACGTGGAGAGGTCGGGCTGCTGCCTACACAGAACCTTTGATTGCAGGCCCTTGTGTCGTTAGTACAGGAAGATACTCTGAAGGCCACCAAAACAGAAATGTGAACACCACGCCAGCCACAAGCCACAGAACCTTTGATCAACAATCTGTACTGCCTGCAAAATCTGCTAGGGCAATAGTGGCACAAAGTTTGTGGAAACAGCCATGGTTTAACTCAGGGCTCACTCCACAAGATGGAACCTAGATTTGACACTGCTTGGGTGACCAAGACCAGAGACTAAATAGCCCAGAGACCTAGGATAAAACCAAGTACAACTGGTCTAAAAAAAAAAAAAAAGGTACATCCTGGTGTGGTGTCACACACCTTTAATTCCAGCACTTGGAAGCAGAGGCAGGCAGATCTCTGAGTTTAAGGCCAGTCTAATCTACAGAGTGAGTTCTAGGACAGCCAGGGCTACACAGAGAAACCCTGTCTCAAAACAACAAAAACAAACAAAGAAAAACCAATAAAATGACTCCTAATGATAATCTTCTTCTCCAGAGAGGCTTCCTCCTGCAGTGCATGGGAACAAATACCGAGACCCACAGAAGGACAATACGCAGAGTGAGAGACCTTGGGACACTTGCCCTAAATGGGACGTGTCCATCAAATCCTATTCCCTAAGAGCTCAGGGAGCCCCACGGAAAAGGAGGCAGGAGTAATGTGGAAGCCAGAGGCAAGGGAGGACATGGGAGAACAAGGGCCCCTAAATCAATTGAGAAAAGCTCCTGTGAGTTCTCTGAGGCTGAAGCAGCAAGCACGGGGCCTGTGTGGGTCTATCCTATGTCCTCTGCATACATCGTAGCTTTCAGCTTTGCTGTTTCTGTTGCTGTTGCTGTTGTTGTTTGTTTGCTTGCTTGCTTGCTTTTTGTTTTGCTTTTTGTTTCTTGCTTTTTTTTGGGGGGGGGAGTCCTAAGTATGTGAGCAAGTGGGTCTCTGATCCTTGTGCTGTCTCTTGGGGCTCTTTTCCTTCTGTTGGTTTGCTTTATCCAACTTCCATGCAATGTTTGTGTTTGTTTGTTTGTTTTATCTTATTATATTTTATTTTGTTAAAAAAAGAATATATTGTATAAAAAATTATTTTCAATTAAAAAAAAAGAGTTCAAGGTCACTCTCAGCAATATAATAAGTTCAAGGCCAGCCTGATCGTGCATCAAAAGAAAAGAAAAGCAAGCTTTAAATTTGAAACACACTGATTTTAATACACAGAGAAGAACAGAAAAAGCCAGGAAGACTGTGTAACTGGAACTGGTGGAAATGTAAAGTGATCTTCATACATTATAACCAGTTAGCGTTTTTCTAAAACCTTTAAGTACATACATGGTTCACACCAGCATCCCACTCCTAGGTGTCTTCATTGTCCAGGAGAAATGATTGCGCACATCCACAGGAAAATGTGCACACCAGTGTCCGTGTGGTCACGGCTCCTCTCATAACCCCCTAACCACCCCCCACCCACCTGAACAGAATGAAGACGTGAGCCAGGTAAATCCATGGTCACACTAGCGAGCATTGCCTGCACAGTGGAAGATGACTCAGACGTAGGAAGAGAGCCAGCTGCAGTCACACAAGAGTGCAGATGAGTCTTGACATGATTAAGGTAAGCAGAAGACGTTGGGCAAAAGGAACACAGCTGGGTGACTGTGTCTATATGATTTCAGAACGTATGTACTCAACCAGTGACAACAAGCTAGATTAGTTGGCCATTGGAGGAAAAGAAGGAAGAATTATCTAGAGTGAAGGGTGTGTTCCCTATCTCCGATTTGATAGTTTCACAGTCTTTATATAAATCAAAATTCCCCAACCAGGGATCTTAGATATGTGAGATTTACATCAATTATATTCTAAAAAACAATGGCAGGGCGCCAAAGGAGAGAAACTAGTTTCCACGGGGGTAGTCAGGAAGAGGAAACAGAACAGCTTTTTCTAGGGATGCTTAAAGACCCCAGCAGCTCGGGCTGAGGCAATGTTCGAGGCCAGAGGAAAGGCCCCTCTCTCTGACCTGCCTTGCTGCAGTCTGAACTTGGCTCCCTCACCATCTCCTGCTTCTGTGTCTTGCTTGTTAGCCCTTCCCTGGACCAGTCCCTGGAACCAGACTGACCCAACTGGCCACATACTGTGCAGCTCCCCACGGGGCTGGGGGTGTGTGTGAAGGTGGTTGTGGGGGTTGTCAATACCACACAGCTAAGCCCTGCAGGACATGAGGTTAGCAAAGTCAGGCAAACTCAGCATCCCTTTCCCTGTTCTGTCTCCGATTTGGAGACTAAGGGAATGTGGTTTAGGCTGATGAGGTGTGTGGTGGTTATGGGAGTGACTGGAAATGACTAGGAAATGACTAGGAAATGACTAGGAAATGACTAGGAAATGACTAGGAAATGACTAGGAAATGCTGGAAATGCTGAGAAGCCTTGGGTTTCCTGTACCAGAAAGAAAAGGAAAAACGGAAAGGACAAATGTGAGTTGTGCTTCCTTCTTCCATTCCTCGTGCGTGGAACTGTGAGCAGGAGGCAGGAGACTCGGGGTCCAGGGGAACAGGTGCTCACCTTCCGACTTTCTGTCGGAGTGAGTGAAATAACCCCTCGGCAGCAGCCACTCTACTCAGCTCTCTGCTTAGCTGAGTGCATTCCTGAATCACCCTCTCAAGGGAAGTCTGGGTGCCACAGCAATGGGGACAAGAACTCAGGAACTAGGCAGGCAAGGGCATCTGCAAGGGGTGTATGTCAGAAACCGCCAAAGGAAGCAGGAGGGGAAGCCACTGAAAGCAGCTGTGTCCACGACAAACAGGAAGACATTCAAGAGAGACTGAGGAAGAACGGCTAGGGAGAGGGAAAGAACCGGCCCAAGGAAGGCTCCGGTGTGGATACTTGCAAAGGCCTCCAAAGTCTTGACTGTGCAAAGGAGTAGATACACAGGAAGGGACAGATGGTTGATATGACTTGCACCTTCCTCTGCAACCAGGCGGGGAGCACCTTTTCTCATTCTATGAATAGACAAACACCAAAGTCAAGGTGTTACCAGGGTGTAGAATTTCTGGGAGTGTTGTCTTTTGGCAGAGATTGCTACTTAATCCCCACAAATTGTAGATTATAAGGTGGGGGCTGGGCAGGGTGGGAGGGGGGAGTTGTTCTAGTAATAAGAACACTTATAGTAAATACAATGGTGGGCTTTTATTGATCTTATTTTTTCATTTGTTTTGGTTTTGGTTTTGGGGGGGCGTGTTTGTTTGTTTGCTTGCTTGCTTTTGGAGACAGGGATTCTCTATGTAGCCCAAGCTGTCCTGGAACTCAGATATCCTCCTGCCTCTGCTTCCTGAGTGCTGGGTCGATAGGTGTGTGCTATCACCACCTAGCAATTATTGATCTTGCTAAATGAATCACAGATACTGTTGCCATGCTATTTGTTTTTATTCCACTAGGCAGACAAGAACAAGAAGGAAGCTGAGACTCAGAGAGGTTAAGGAACTGGCCCTGCCCACACAGCCGTGGGGCAGCAGCACGGAAGTAGAAAACCTGGGTCTTTCCACTCCTGGAGTCCCACATGAGAGGCAGTTGGTTGAAGGAGAGGTTCATGGAATTACCCAGGTCCACTTTCCCACTCTGGCCTATTTCATAAAGTCACAGGCTGCATTATTTTTCCAAAAGGAATTTCTAGGTACAGCAATGCCATTCTCCCTTACACTCATAGTGGATTTCTGGCAAGGCCAGGAAGAAAGGTACAGCCACGCTGGTCGACAGGGAAGCTAACAATCTGAAGCTACTTCTGTCTGGGAACTCTGAAATTCATGACCACTGTCAGCATCACTGTCACCATAGTGATCAATAGGCATTGAGTGTGCTTTATTGGTGAAGCGATGGATCTTCACACCATTCTCGATATGGATATTGTTATTATCCATATGGTCTGTAGAGCTTAGACGACCTGCCACAGCCCACGCAGCAAAGACAACAGCTTTACACACATGTCCTGGAACAGAAAACGAAGCCTTGGTGACACTGAGGTGAACTGGGAGATAAGTCCTACAGTGGTGCCTACCAAGGTCCAAGACCCCCTCTCAGCCACACCAGACCATCAGAGACCACACAATGCCCCCACTCGGACTAGGGTTCCACACCCAGCTCCAGAGCCTTACTACTACAGCCTGTGTTGTTTAGCTTTCCTCACATACCTATGATGAAATATACCTTCCCATGATGCTGAGCGGTTGGTTGTTCCAATCCTGAGAAACTTAAGTTCAACGAACCGGTAGAAACATGTCTTATGAAAATAAATCAGATTATTGAAGAGCGCTATGAAAAACACACCAACCACTTGAATATACTTAATAATGTGTTAGCACACTGTAAATTCAACCAAATTCCTCCAACTTCTTCCAAAGGATGGCTCCCCTCTCTCTCGACAGCAGCCAACCTCATGGGTCACCCTCTCTCCTCCCAACTCTTCTCTGACCACTAAAAACTTTGTATGGAGACTTGAGGTAAATCCCTACCAGAACGCTCCCATATTCTCAGCCTCTGATTTCTAGAGATCGGTGTACCAGTCAGGAGTGCTATTACCTTAGAAGAATGTACTTGAAAGTCTTCATCTCCAAGGCATTGTGGTGCCTTGTAAGCCTTTTAAATATAGGCTTCTAGCCTCCTTCGCTCTCCCTGGAGTGCCTAGGAAGAACCCAGTAGTTGGAGGTCATGAAGGGGCTATCTAGCCATGCCTCTGTGGAAGCAGCTCCCCCTTCCTACCCTGACTAGAGAGAAGCCAGGAACCCTCAGACTTCCTGGCTCCTGGAGTTTTGTTCAGCATTTCATTTATTGAAACTGGCGGTCTTACGGTTTCCTGAATCTGCTGGATCTTACCCGGGTTTTTTGTCTGGTGGCATGGTACACTGCCCCACACATCATCAAAGAAGCACAGATCACCAACTTGTCCTCAAAGCCTAGCACTGATGGTTCCCTCTCCCAAAACAGCATCTGCCTGTCTAATCCAGAGCATATTCCTGCCCATCAGGCTCCCCTGTGCTGCCCTCTCCCCTATCCTCTATAGGGTCCCCTGAAAACAATAGCCAATGAGTAGTGTTTACTAAGCCACTTGTCCCCAGTCTCAGACCCAGAGCAGCATCACTGAAGAGAGCAGACCCACCAAAACCCAGTGGGAGCTGTGGCCATCTGTTTGTCTGCATAAGTGATGGGGAGAAAGAAAGAAGTAAAGGCTAGCAGTATGGAAAACCCACCCCTGAGCTGGCCAAGCCCATGACCGTAGCCCAACCACTAAGCCTGTTGAGTCCTGCTTTTCCTGCCAGCTACAGGCCTAGCCCAGCAAGACAGCCTCAGCCTGCAAGCCCCACTCAGGAATGATTGAAAACAGACACTTAGGAAGATGAGTCTTAGGCTCCAAAGGCTAATAGTGAGGGCTCTAACAGCCCTCTGCTGCCTGGCAGCACACCCCAATTTCACCTTTGTAAGTGCATTTAAGCTCCACCGTCTGGAAACCAGGGAGCTGGAAATAGCCCTGCCAGCCAGTTCTCCACAAGGAGGATGCTCAGCCTCACATAATGCAGGATATTACCTTTCAAATTGACAATTATATATGTGTGTGTGTGTGTGTGTGTGTGTGTGTGTGTGTGTGTGTGTATGATTAGTAGCACACAAGTCCCCAGTCCTAACATTCTGCACACTGAGATGGAGGATGGCTGAGCCCAGCTATTGGAGCTCAGCTGGGGATGCATTGGTAAGAGGGTAAAAGACAATTCAAGACAGGAAGAATACACACCGCCTTGTCAATACTGAAAAAAGATTTGCTTGATTGTTTTTGTGTCCTGGGGTTTGGACGATAGCTCAGTTCAGCAAGAAAAAAGAAAAGTTCTGGGCAAGTGTGAAGACTGGCGTTTGGGTCCCCAGAGCCCACATCAATGCCCGGTGTGCAGGGAGGTTCATTTGTAATCCCAGTTCTTTAAGGCAGCCACCGGATCAACTAAAGCAAGATGGCCACCTAGACTAGACTGTTGGCAATGACTATTAACTGTGGGTTAAGAGTGGGTATGGAAAATGTGCAGTGTGTGTGCACATGCATGTATGTGTATGTGTGTCTGTATGTGGTATGTGTGTGTGTGTGTATGTCTGTCTGTCTGTCTGTCTGTCTGTCTGTCTATGTCTGTGTATCTGGTGTACATATATGTGTCTATGTGTGGTGTTTGTGTATGTATCTGTATGTGGTGTGTGTGTCTGTATGTGTGTCTGTGTGTCTATGTCTGTCTGTGTATCTGTTTGTGTATCTGTGTGATGTGTGTGTATATCTGCCTGTGTATGTGTGTATCTGTGTGTCTGTGTGTCTGTCTGTCTCTATATGTCCGAGTGTCTGTGTGTCTGTATGTGTCTATGTATGTGTGACTGACAGAGTCTCATGTATCTAGGCCTCAACCTGATTATGTAGCTGAGGTTGACTTCGAACTCCTGATCCTCCTGCTTTTGCCTCCCACCTGTTGGCACTACAGGCGTGTGCCACCTCACCCACTTTTATTTTATTTTATTTTATTTTATTTTTATTTTATAATTTATGTGGAGTCTTTTCTTTACTTTCAACCTTTCTCACCTTGAATGTGCAATAATTTCTGGTCAGAATTTTACGCTTTTGTTATCTAACGCCCTTCACGGTTAAACCTGCCTATCTGGGCTCTCACTGGGCTTTGTTTTATGGGAAATGAAGGCAGATGGGAGTTTTAGACATATCTAGGACATTTCAAATGGGTAGAGATGAAAACAAGCCTGAACTGGGTGGAATGTCCCAAGAACACATGGCTACAACATGTCACTGGTCTAACCTGGGAGGTATACCTTCTGTGGCCCTCCAATAATCATAGTGTCGGAATTTTACCTTCCAGAAGACCCTGCCAGTGCAGGCCATGTTATCTCTCCCCCTTGGAAGAGCGGTACAGGACTGTTCCCACAGCAATCAGGACAATGTAGCTGGAACTGACCATTTAGAAGCAGGCAAGCACAGGGCCTGCAGATCTAAGCACACAGCAAGACATCCAGCTTTTGAGTCATTGAGTGTGAAGCCCTTTGAAAGTCTTTCAACAGTAAGGCCATGAGTATCAATCCGAGGAAAGCACACATTCAACCAAGCAAGGTGAAAATGAGTCATGTTTTTACATGGTCAAAACCATGGTGGTTTATAGTGTGTGGTAATAGCACTGGACACAGGGCTGGTGAGATGGCTCAGTGGGTAAGAGCACTGACTGCTCTTCCAAAGATCCTGAGTTCAAATCCCAGCAACCACATGGTGACTCACAACCACCAGTAATGAGATTTGACGCCCTCTTCTGGTGTGTCTGAAGTCAGCTACAGTGTACCTATGTATAATAATAAGTAAATCTTTGGGCCTGAGTGAGCGGAGTTGACCGGAACAAGCAGGGCTGAGGTCCTAAAAAATTCCCAACAACCGCATGAAGGCTCACAATCATCTGTATGGCTACAGTGTATTCACATACATACATACATACATACATACATCTAAAAAGAATATTACTGGGCGCAAGTGGGATCCTGCAACTCTTCCCTGAGGAGTGAAACTCTTGCAGCCATATGAAAAGGGACCATTAAGAACCCAAGTGGAAGGACATAGGGACACAAGCCAAATCATAGATCACAGTCAGTCAAGATTTTGCAAAATGTCTTGATGACTTAAAGACTAAACATCAGTGTTTAAACCAAATGGGTTCTTAAGAAAGACACCACCCCTGCTGGCCACATCTCATGGCTAGGTGTCCCACCTGTGAGAATAGGTCTCAGGGATGGAGGGAATCACTCAGACCAGTGCCAGCCTGTGTCCAATCAGTCCCAGCAGGGCACAATATTCCCCAGGGAGATGAGCCCAGGACTGCACTAGATAAGTAAACTACACAGCTTGCCTTTGACAAGAGAAGGCTTGATTTGGAAACAGTCTGCCTCTGAAAGGACCCTTTGGGTACCCCTATGTCTCCCTTCACACAAGTGTTATAAACTTTCTATATGAGACTTGTGGGCCAGATTACTGAGAACTATCAACTGATGGAGCTCAGATATGACCTGGTCTGCAGATACACACACACACACACACACACACACACACATATGTGTGTGTATATATATATATATATATATATATATATATATATATATACACATATATATATGTATATATGTGTGTGTGTGTGTGTACACACACATATATGTGCGTATGTATATATGTATATACATATATACACACATATCTAACATATACATGCACACACATATATGGCATGTCCCTATATGCCCCATAGCATGGCATGCAACTTGCCTGAGTGAGTCTTGAAAAATATTATAGACAAGATATGACTAAAGATAGACATATTGTAGTTGGTAAACTCCTTGCCTGGTAGCATAAAGCCCTAGGTTCAATCTGGAAAAAACAACAACACATTGGTGGTTTATAGGCATAACTGCAGCACAAGGTTATCCTTGGCTACACAGCTGCAGCCCGGCCTCAGCTACATGAGAGTCTCTCAAAAAGCAAAATAAGGGCTAGGGAGATAGCTCAGAGAGGGAAAGTATTTGACTCAGAAGCATGCAGACCCAGAGCCAGATCCTCAGCAATCACAGAAAAAGCCACCAGCAGCAGAGTGTGTCTGCGTGTCTCCCTGGCACTGGAGAAGCAGAGCCAGGAGAATCCCCAGGGCTTGATGGCCAGACAAGCTGGCTCCAGCTTCAGGGAGAAAGCCTATCCCCACCCCCAAAAAAACAAAGTATTGAGGAAGATGAAATATATATATATATATATATATATATATATATATATATATATATACACACACACTCACAAATACACTCATAATACACCCACAATAAAATGTAAAAAGGCAGGATTTTACTTTCCAGGCTACCCCACCCTCTGGAGCTCAGGGGATTGAGCTAGAAAGACCCATGGACTCCAAATGTCTGAGCCCTGACTACCTGTGTCACAGCAAAGCCACACTGGGAGAATGGCACACACACTAAACCCCAGCCTTCATGGGCGCAGTGGCTAGTCAGCTACTGTCCTATTCTCTGGAGCTGTACCCTTAGGTTCTGAACTCTGTGCCCACAGGTGTCTGTCAAGCCCTAAAATGGCTACAGGGGGCCTGACTATGGAGAAGTAAGGAAAGAAAGCCACAGGCAACCCTAGCTCAGCAGTTCAAGGGTCTGGGACCCCTGAAGAGGGGGGTTGGGGGTAGAAAGTGCCTGAAATGTCCTTATCTCCCACCACTGAATTCTCTTCAGAACAATCTCAGGTGTAGGATAGACAGCAGACATTCAGCAAACACCTCTAGGATGCTAGGTAAAGGACCCAGAGGTAGACTGGACCCTGGACCTCACAGGCCAGAGCCCAGGGTAGGGATGGCAGGTGTCTCTGATCTCCTTCCGTTTTTTTACTAACCATGAAGACCGAGCTGTGGGCTACGTGCTACATACAAACCCACACATGTGCACTTGCCCGCGTGCGCGCACACACATCTAGGAAAAGAAACTCTGTTTCTTGCTTATAACCAAATTATCCCATTTCCTGGCCTTAAAAAAGAACAGCAGGTTTCCTTAGAAGATTTCGAACCTTATTAGCCACAGTGGGAAATGATGCTTTAATGGGGCTATGATGGTCTCAGCCTCGGGTGTCTGTGTACGCTGCCGTATTACTTAGCAACACCATGGCCGTTTAGGTTTAATTTCCTAGCTTGCCTGATAAGGAGGCTGCAAATGTAATTTGCGAGGCTGCAAGCTGGGCAAACTTGCAGGGCTATTAGATGAGTCACTGGGTGAGCCAGGCCACTGTGCCCAGCTCTGCGGAAGAAGAGAGATGAGCTCTGATCCTCCGAGCTGATACCGCTGAGGCAGACACAATTTTCCAGGTGTCTAGGAGCTTGTTCGGCTCCCTCCCCTCCTGCTCGCTGGGTTGTTGCCACCATTCATCAAGGGAAGCTTCGCTCACCTCTCAAACCTCTTCACAATCATCTTCTAGCTCTCTGGGCTCTGCCTGAAAGCTCAAAGCCTGGTGAGGCCAAACGGCAAAGGTAATAGCAACAATAACAATGATGAAGTAGCCTTAATAGCAGCAACAGTAACATTTTAAGCACTTGGTAAACACTGTGCCAGAGCTTTAGGTAAACTCTTTCTGTTGTCTCTCAGGCATCCCCAGAAAGCAGGCATTACTCTAACTCTAATTTCCCACTGAGGAAACCGGAGTTCAGAGGGTGACAACCAGCTGGAAGAAAATAGAGGGTAGGGGACATGGCTGCCCGCTGAACAGAGGATGGCCTGCCAAAGGACCTAGCTGTCACCTAGCACCTACCAGCAGAGCCATGATGACTTTCACTTCACTGTTCTCCAAGGATCAAGAAACTCTAGGTTTTATATATATATATGTGTGTGTGTGTGTGTGTGTGTGTGTGTGTGTGTGTGTGTATTATATGTGTGTGTGTATATACAAAGTTGTATGAACTGACTAATTCAGTTATTTAATAATACCTACATAACTAAACCCAACCTATCTGTCAGCCAGATCCATGCCCCACAACACCTATGTACAATCTTCTTATTAGAACAAGCAAGTAAACTCATCAAAAGACCCACTCCAAACTGAGATCTTTCCCTCCTTGAATGTCTGGTGCCGCAGCCCTCTGAGCACCCCTCCCTTCAGTGCAGCCTCATCCTCCCGGGTGCTTCAGCCAATTATTGGTTCTTTGTGGGTTTCACATCAGGCACTCCAATCCTACTCATCTCCCCTCCCCTTGTACCCACCCTCTACCCCCCTCCCATGAAGAATAAAGACTCCCATTGTGGGAGCTGTAGTGTGTCACAGTGTGTCCCACAGTATCACCTTTTGTCCACATGTCTTTGTTTGCAAATGTTCGCTGCAATGAGTCATTGGTCTGCTAAGAGGCCTCCGGTTCTGCTACACTATCAATACTGGAACCTCATGGGACTTTTCTCAGATATCCTGTTGGTGTCCTGTGTCATGGAGACCTTGAAGCTTTGGTTCTGGAGGACCAGCCCCTTCATCTACTCTAGTAGTTCATCGATGGGGTAGATGTTGAATGGGCCAATTCAAAGCCCTGGATCTGGGTCTGAGAGGTATCTGAGCTGGTCAGCCCACCAGCTCTCTCATACCCACACTACCAGTGTGGGCTCTTCTTCCCTGCCCTGACTGGCCTGTCTAATGCTGCAGCCAGCAAGGGGGCAGAGCCAGCTCTCCTGCTCTGATGACCTCGGGCCCAGCTCTCCTGCCTGCCTTAGGTGGCAAGGGGCGAGAAGAGGAGTATCTCTCCATCACCCACGTCACATCATGGCAGACAAGTGACAGAGCCAGCTCTCCTATGCTCATAGCTTCTGGGTCGGCCTACCCACAATTCCTGCAACCAGAACCAGCTCTGCTGTGCTTCCTGGGGGATGTGTGGGGTCAGCGAAGATTCTTGACACCTTGTCTCCTTCTCTCATATTTCAAGTCAAGCTCTCACAGGACCTCATCTGCTCTATCTTAAACACAGAGCATGTCAGACTGTTTCTCACATCTCTAGTGTGACTACCTTGTTTCAGGCCAGCATCATCTCCAGCCTGAATGTCACAAGCTACCTTCTCTCCTACTCTAGTCTCACCAGAAGAGCCCAGGTATCTCTGTTGAACCCATCTGGTCTAGATTCTCTGCTCCCATCCCGTTGAGTGAAAGTTCACATGCTAAATGGCCACAAGACCCCTGGAGACCCCATCCCACCTGCAGAGACTCATCTTTCCTGTACCCCAGATGTGGCACCTACTCTTGGCTGTTGTTATGCACCCAACACACTCCAGCACCAGGTCCTAGACACTCACTATTCCTTTGGAAGCTTTTATCTAGGGGCCCTCTTGGCTCTTATCACCTCTGGTCAGTCTCCATCAAGTTAGAAACCGTCTCCAGGACAATGTATGTAAATAACAATCTCCCCATCACTCCTCCTACCTCATCCTTCCCGATTCTCGCTGCCACCTGCCCTGTCTCTTGGTTCATATTATCGTCCTCCAGCTACAGCACAAAAGCAGGGAGCTTGGTTTCTTCTCTGCTCTATCCCCGGAATCTCAGAATGGGCCTGGTGCCTACACTCTGTTCCTTAGATATTTGCTAAATAAATGAGAGAGCAAATGTTCCCATGGGATGCACTGTTATACACCCAGAGGGTAGCACACACAGATGGGCCTCACCTGGGCCTCTTCACTCCCGTGTGACATAGGAGGCCTGCCATCTGGCTATTATCACCTGCACCTCCACCACAGCCACTCCTTAACAAAGTGAGCTCCGTGTTTCATGTCTGATGATCACTGGCTGAGAAAAGACAGGGACTGCTGAGTCACCGGTAACTTGTGATCTCTGTGTATATGCCTTGCCCTGGATGAACAGAGAAACAGCTCAGTCATGAGGCGGGTTAATTTAATAATTAGCCTTGGTGAAACACGGAGGCTCTGTGTGAGGGCAGAGCATTTTAATACCTGATTGTAGTACTAGATAACAGTGCTCTGCTCATTTACCTAGAGAATTGGTAGTTGTGCCTTGTTGGCCTTAGCTTTGTACTTTTACTTGAACACTTATATACTATAGTGGCTTGCATGGGAATTGACCCCATAGGATCAAATGTTTAAATACCTGGTCCCTGTCAGTGGAACTCTTTGGAAAGGATGAAGAGGTGTGGTCTTGTTGGAGGAGGTGTGTCATTGGAGGCAGGCCTTGAGGTGTCAGGGTCTCACCATTCCTAGTGTGCTTGCTGCTTCCTGCTTGCAGTTTGAGGTGGGAGCTCTCAGCTGTTCCTGCCACCGTGCCTCTGCTCTCTATCATGGATTCTAACCCTCTGGAACCGGAAGCCTAAGTAAATGTTTTCTTTTATAAGTTGCTTTGGTCATGGTGATTTATTACAACAGAAGTAACTAATACATATACCACAGGAAAATAGGTGCGACCCAACCTTGGTATTTCTTTCACCTAAACAAGGGCTTCTTTTTTAAATGGGCCAAATGATTCTAACTTCATCCACGTCCTCAGAAAATGTCTAGACAGAACAATGGTTAGGGCAGGTTCCCTCTACGGATGCCATGTTTTCCCGCAAGCAGTATAGTGTGGTCGGCTCTGCATAGTCCAAAGGCCCCTCTGTCTAGGGCAGGCCCACTTTGATAACTATATGCAACATCCCAGATGTTCACTCTCCTTGGCCACTAGATTCTGCTTGCCCAAGAAGGAAAAGCTAGAAGGGTGGCCCTTCCCAGTGCTGAAACTCACTCAAGAAAAGAGCTGAGCCTAAAACCCAATGAGACACATGCTTGCACAGAGAAGGGGGGAGCTTTCATCCGGGCATCTGCACTAAAGCTGATAGAAAAATCTAGGAGGGCTAACAGAGATGCTACCCATTTCTCAAAGGGCAGGTGAGTGGTATCTCTGGACAAATTGTTATTTGCTGAGGAACCCAGCACATGAGGAAGGTGCTTTCACTCAACTCTTGCTCTCTCTCTCTGAATCTTTCCATGGTCAATGGCTCTCAGGTCAATATAGTCCTTCAAAGATGCTGATGTGGGTGTGCCCTTTACCAGCATCCTCTCATGGTCTCCCCTGCATGTCAGCCTCCACTTCTCTTCTGAAGATGTGGCAGAATGCCATCATAGGGTGTCCCCTGCCAGCCCACCTAATTCCTCAACCTAAGAAGGAATATTCTTTTTCTTTTCAGAAGAGACACAAATCACGGGACATGATAGAGAAAGTCACAGAGAATGGAGTATCACAGAGGCAGGTGAGTGTTCAGGAGAGCTTGGGATATCCAGAGGCAGATGGAGGCATGTGAAAAGTGAAAGGCAAAAGCATGTTTTAAAGATTTATGGGATAGGATGAATGTCATAGACCTAGACACACTTAAGCCAGAGTGACAACTGCAGGATAGCAGAATAAGAAGCCATGGCCTTCTTTTTACCTCACAAGCACAAGAATTCAGCAGCAGTTCCCAGATAAACATCCCTAGCGAAGAATCCGGAGGCCGAGATGGTGCTGTACACCAGGTGAATACAAAATCAGACACACTGAAGCTAGTGAGGAGATGCTCTGCCCCTGGCACAGAGCCACTCTGTTAAGAAGGCTCCCTACCTTCCCGGTTCTCCAAGAGAGAGAATTGCGTGTCTCTTCATGTGTCTAGAGCTCTTGTTTTTTCTGAGGAGACCAGAGGTCTAGCTTTGGACTCACCAGGCTTCAGTTCTGATAGGTTTAAAGCAATCTAGACCCAATGAGTCTATGGAGAAAAGAAAGGCAGCAGCTTGGATTTAAAGATGTTATGGATTTTCCTCCATGCTCAGCCCAGAGTGGGCGGAAATAGATAGATAGATAGATAGATAGATAGATAGATAGATAGATAGATAGATAGATAAACAAATCCCAGCTATCATCTTCTCCCTGAGAAGGAAAATATTCAAGCCATGCAATCAGGCCCTCCATTTGTCTGGGGATCTGAGTTCTGGCAGGCCGGACATCCTCTAGTCATGTGGAGGAAGCAGAAATAGTGGTTTGGCCTGTGGCTGAAATAGCCTCATCTGCCAAGTCCAGCAAACAGACAAAGCTATAGCTGCCTGTTCTGCGGTAGGAAGGGGAAGAATTACAGAGGACGTCAGAGTCTTTGGTCAAGATGATGTGTGGCAGACAGTCTGGTCATGTTATTTCTCATGCACAGTGGAAGCTGGGAGAGGTGCCTGCTTCCTCTAGAGCATGGGCAGTGTATGGAAGGCCAAGGAAAGTGAAGACTCAGACCAACGAAAATTACATAAACAGATGAAATGATTTCTCTCTCTCTCTCTTTCTCTCTTTCTCTCTCTCTCTCTCTCTCTCTCTCTCTTCCTCTCTCTCCATGCCTCCATCTGCCCCTGTATAATCCAAGTTCTCCTGAACACTCACCTTCCTCTCTCTCTCTCTCTCTCTCTCTCTATATATATATATATATATATATATATATATATATATATATATATATCCTCTTTGTTGTTTTGGTTGGTTGGCTGGTGGGTGAGGTGAGTTGTTTGTTTGTTTGTTTGTTTGTTTTTTAAAACAGGGTCTCTATATAGCCTTGGCTCCCTGGCTGCCCTGGAACTGAGACTAGACTTGCCTCAAATTCACAAACATCTGCCTACCTCTGCATCCTGAGTGGTGAAGTTAAAGGCATGAACCATCACACCCAGCCACAAGGTAAAATTTCAACAAAGAAATAGTGTCAAAAGGTAGGCTTTCATTGCTGTGAAGTGACACCATGATCAAGGCAACTCTTATAAAGGACAACATTTAATTCATGCTGGCTTACAGGTTCCGTCCATTATCATCATGGTGACAAGTTTGGTAGTATCCAGGCAGATATGGTGCTGGAGAAGGAGCTGAAAGTTCTATATCTTGATCTAAAGGCAGCCAGAAGGAGGAGGAGGAGGAAGAGGAGGAGGAGGAGGAGGAGAAGAAGAAGAATAAGAAGAAGAAGCTATGAATGCAAACATACTCTGAGAACAATTGAGTCAGGAGAACACAAAGATAAAGAGTGAAAAGGAATGGAGGAAGCTGGAGGTACTTAGGAGATGCTAGAATGTCAACTGAAGGACACATTATCAGAGTATTAAGAGAAAGTGTTCTGAAAGTTTACTCATAGAAAACTCCCAACATCTTAGAGAAAGAAATGTTCATATCTAAGAAGACATAAGGATCCCCAAATAGATTAATACTAAGAAGTCTACTTTTCTTTATGGAACCACGCTGTAATCAAATGTCAAAGAGAGAAATTTGAAAGCAACAAGCTACAGATGTCTTGTCCCCCCCTACAACTGTTCAATGGTGTTGCTTTTCATGGATTTTTAAATTGTTCTAGTTTCCTGTACTGTTCACCAGTGTCATCCCCTGGTGGTCGGAAACGGCACTTGGTTTAACTTTAATTGTAACTTGTTCAGATTTGTCTCGTGGTCTAAGTTCTCTCCTGAGGTTCTGTTCTTCTCATGACATGTCTGTGAGACACCAGTCAAATTGTCATCAGAAACTTTATAAGCAGTGTCTTAGTCCGGGTTTCTATTCCTGGATAAAACATCATGACCAAGAAGCAAGTTGGGGAGGAAAGGGTTTATTCAGCTTACACTTCCACATTGCTGTTGATCACCAAAGGAAATCAGGACTGGAACTCAAGCAGGTCAGAAAGCAGGAGCTGATGCAGAAGCCATGGAGGGATGTTCCTTACTAGCTTGCTTCCCCTGGCTTGCTCAGCCTGCTCTCTTATAGAACCCAAGACTACCAGCCCAGAGATGGTCCCACCCACAAAGGCCCTCCCCCCTTGATCACTAGTTGTGAAAATGCCCCACAGCTGGATCTCATGTAGGTATTTCTCCAACTGAAGCTCCTTTCAATATGATAACTCCAGCCTGCGTCAAGTTGACATAAAACTAGCCAGTACAAGCAGAGGGGCGTGAACCTGTGATTTCAAAGTGCTAGTTAAAAAACAAACAAAATCAAAAGTTCTGTTAGCATAAGAATGCTATGCTCAGCAAAAATGTCCTTCAAAAATGGGCAGGAGCTGGGGAGTTGACTCAGTGGGCTAAGTGCTTGCTGTGTCAACCTGAGGACCAGAGTTCAGATTCCCAACACCCATGTAAAAGCAGGGCACAATGGCATCCACCTCCAAAACCCCAGCAGTGGGGAGACAGGTGGTTCCTACCAGCTCACTGGCCACAGCCTAGCCAAACTGGATATCCTACATTCAGTGAGAAACCCTGCCTCAAAAAAATAGAGTGGAAAGCAATCAAGGAAAATACATGAAGTCCACCTACAACCTCCACATGTACAAGTTACAGTATGTGCATGTAAAAGACCCACAACTCGAGGACTCCCCCATGTTCTGACTCAGGAGAGGCGACACCCCAAATCACGAGAAACAGTCTTGATGCAAACTGCAAGAGGACTTTTATTCCAACAGCGCTCTAGGACCCACAGTGTACACAGGACCGTGGGCCCTGAGTAGCTGGGTAAGCGGATATTTAAAGGGAGAAACCACAACTCAAGGGGTGGGGAGGGCGTTGTTGGAAAATACCAGAAATACCAGTGAAGAGTCACAAGGAAGAAAGTCAAGCTATGAGCCTGTAACAATAGCACATTTGCATAGCAGGTTCCTGCAGTGGTCAGGGTGGGTCAGGGTGACTTTCTTTGAACACTCCCTGAACCCAGGAGGCAGATGGGTGGAGGAATGTTGCTATCTGTTTTATGATTATTGTACCTTGGGTCCCAAAAGTCACATTCTCAAGCCTGTGGGCCTAAGGCCTAGTTTTTCACATGTGCATAGAGCCACAGGAGCACATACATATCACACACACACACACACACACACACACACACACACACACAAGACTCTCCTAGACAAACAGCACTGAAAGACTTCATTAACCAGACTGACCTTATAGTCTAGAGTCTAAAAGTAGTTGTTCAAGTTGAAATGAAAGGATGTAACACGTTTGCATGGGAAAGTACTAAATCCATTAATATAGGAAAATATCTAGACACGTACAAAAGATGGCATCACAGTAATGGGAGCGAGGACAGTACTGTTTATAAAAACAAAATATAAAACTATGAAAATAGCTATATCCAAGTAGGTTAAAAGATACAGAGTATGAATTGATATAAATTGCTAAGTCAATAAAATATATCATTTTGCAGGCGGTTATAGCTACATGTCACCAGTTGGCAATATACTGTTACATTTTATGTGCCTATCAAGAAAAGGCTTGTAGAGGTTATACAAAGAGAACAGAATTGAAGCTTGTTTTGTTTAGCTCTCTAGCGAGACAAAGCATAGATAGCTCACCAGTTGATTTTCTCATTGCTATGACAAAACAAGGCAGGAAAGGTTTATTTTGGCTGACAGTTTCAGAGAAATTTCAGTTCATTAGAACGAGAAGGGCTTGGTCGAGTGTGACCGAGTGGCCCTGAGGTGGAAGGGTGTGGTGGAGGCTTGTTCACGTGGCACAAATAGAAAAAGACAGAAAGCATGCTGGGACAGAGAGTATACCTATCTCTTGTTTTTCTTATTGCTGCAACCAAACCCCAGGCAAGAAGCATGGCTGGTTTGGGCTCACAGTTTAAGAAAGGAACCCCTTCAAAGGCTGGCAGAAGGGTAGAGACTGGTCACATGACACCACAGTCAGGAAACAGGGAGCAATGGCTTCTGGTGCTCTGCTCATTTTCTGCTTTTTAGTGTGCGGCACAGTCTGTGGGATGGTGACGCCCACAGTCAAGTGGGGACTTCTCTGCCATATCAAACCCTTCTGGAAACACCTCCATGGACACAAAGGTCTGCTTCTGTGGCAACCCAAGTCCCTTCACATTGATCATGAAGATTAACCCAACACATCACTGGAAACCATAACGTTCCATCCCACTCCTGGTCCCTAAGGTCTCATTTACATCTCATGATACAAAACCCATTTAGTCCGTCTATAAAAGTCCCTGTAGTCTTTAACAGCCCAACACTGTCCAAAAGTCCTGGGTCTCTTGAGGCTTAATAAAATCTATGATCTGTGAACAATTATAAAAAAGTAAATTCTGGAGACAGAGAGAAGACTCAGCAATTAAGAGCACTGACTGTTCTTCCAAAGGACCTGGGTTCCATTCCCAGCATCCACATGGCAGCTCACAACCATCTGTAATTTCAGCTCCAGGGGAGTTGACAACCTCTTCTGGTCTCCACAGGTGCTACATGCATATGATGTGCAGATGTATGTTCAGACACAGTACCTATATGCACATTCTTTATCATAAAAAAATAAGAACAAAAATAAATTTCATTATTTCTATATAAATTGGCACAGAATAAACATTTTCATTCCAAAATGGGAAATGGGGGCATACAAATCCATTAGGGAAAATACTGAATTCTGAAACTCTATGTCCAGTGTCTGGGGC
The DNA here is from genome assembly GCA_902729485.2 of Mus minutoides. Classification (NCBI taxonomy): domain Eukaryota; kingdom Metazoa; phylum Chordata; class Mammalia; order Rodentia; family Muridae; genus Mus; species Mus minutoides. The sequence continues at coordinate 683,346 of LR750140.1, forward strand.
TTTGGTCTTGACTTCAACAGCTTAGGCAAGCATAAGCACCCATCTCTCCTGCCTGCAACTTGCAAAACCTCTCTCTTGGGCTGGCTTTACCCTGTGCCTGCAGCTTTTCTCTGGGCGCATCCATGGTCCTGGGGTTTCCACCAAACCTTGGGCTTCACCTTCACAACTTCACACAGTGGTTACTAGTACCAGAGAGTCCAGCTCTGCCACACACTGCCTGTTCTCAGTGACTCTCTGAGAACTGTGCCATGAGACCACATGAACTCAGTTGTGTATCTTTCATGCTTCCAAAACCAGGACCATGTGGACAATGCCACCAAGTTCTGTTGCCAGCTCAAAAATTCAACTTGGCATCCTTGGACCAAGGTGGAGGTAGCCTCTGAGCGTCAGCATGGCTGCAGCCTCAGCACAGGTCCTCTCCTTTCAAAGGCATTTTCATTTTCACCAGTTGGAGGGGAGTGGGTAGGGTCTTACCTCTGGGCTGCTTTCCTCAAAGCTCAAGGTTTCTTTTTGATGGGGTGAATCCCTATGACGATCGTGGCTGGATTTGCAACGTCCAACTCTGTGCTTTCCCTGCTGAGCCGCACATCTTCCTTGCCTTTCAGCTCCACTTGTTGCTCTGTCTCTCGCTGAGGACCTGGATACCAACATTGAACAGGGATCGGGACACAGCTTGGATGTTCTCCTGCCATGAAGTTTCCTCTGCCAAATATACTAATCCATTACTCTTTAGTTCTGTCTCACTCGGGTTCTTAGAATGCTGGCAGAGTGCAGCCAGACTCTTAGCCAGAATGCAGCAGAACGGCCTCTGGCCCAGTTCATGATAGAATTCTTGTTCCCCTCCATAATCTCACAAGTTGGGCCTCTACTGTCCACATCTCTCTCAGCCTCTATCTAGCCTTCCAAACCGCTGTGGCCATAGCTGTTAATCTCTGCTTCAGTGTGCTAAGACTTTTCTAGCCCAAAGTTCCAAACTCTTCCACTTTCCTTCCACAAACTAGTTCTGAAGGCCAAAGAACCACGTGGTTTGTTAATTTATCACAGCAATGAACAACCTCTGGTACCAATTTTACGTACTAGTCTGTAGGCTTAGATTTTTATCAAAACCTACTTGATTTAGTGTTCTTAAAGGCTTCAACCTTCTAACCCACCTACCAGAGTAAATGAAGGTTAATAGGAAAAGGGCGTTGTGAGCCTGTTCAGAAGTAGTTCCTTGGGGCAACTCCACTCTGTTGTCAGGATGCCAGCAGTCCAGTAGCAAACACCAAACAGGAGTTGGTAGCTGTGGCATGATCCACCACTTCCGCACACGTCAGCGGGAGCGGCCAGAATGGGCGGGAATGGTGTGAGAAGTTCTTTGGTGCATTTCTCTCTATGAAGTGAAAACCAGCAAAGTGTCGCATGGGGGAGCAATGCCAGAACGTCCTCTCACTGTGAGTGGGGCTCCATTCATGTTCTTTCTAAACATCATGTGTCCTCTCAAGTGTCTGTTTTCAGCAAAACATCATCACATGCCCTCTCACAGGACAGCTTCCAGAAAAGCATCAAATGACACAGCTGAGTTGTTGAAGAAACCAGAAATCTCTACTTCATTGGTCACTTTTCCTGTTGCTCTGACCAAATGCCTGCCGAGAAGCAACTTAAGGGAAGAAAGACTTATCTTGGCTCACAGATAAGAGGGGACACACTTCATCATGGCAGGGACAGCGTGGCAGCAGGAGTGGGAGGGAGATGATCACACTTTGTTCACAGTTGGGAAGCAGAAGAGATGAAATCTGGTGCTTGCCTTCACTTTCCCATTTTTATTCTGGCGAGACCCCAGCCTTTGGGATGCTCTATCAAGACCTCAGCTTTTGGGATGCTACCGCCCACATCCATACCCAGGGTGAGACTTCTCTGTTCAGCTAAGCCTTTCTAGAAATACTGTTATAGAAACTTTCAGAGGCTTGTTTCCATGGGAAATTCTTAATTTTGTCAAATCAACAATGAAGATAATCATCATAATATGTGCAACATTACCACTCCTACTAACATCATTGACCAGCCAAGCCCCACTCCAAAGGTTTCATTACATAGCCTTTAAATTGTCACCACAGGCAGGTGACTAAGAACTCAGAAGATTAGCCTGTGGTAGGCGTTTCAAATTTAAATCATAACAGGGGTTGTTGTGAGATTGTGAGGAATTGTTCACATAATTATGGAGGATGAGAAGGCCTATGACCTCCTCCTTTTGTGCTTCAAACGCCCAGTGATATAACTTACTGTAAAGACTTGAGAGCCACAGCAGATATGAAATGGTACATCCTAACTCCAAGAGGGCAACAACAAGCAAGGAGGTTAACTAAACCCTGCTCTAGTTAACTAATCCCTGCTTCTTCTTCTTCTTCTTCCTTTCATTATGTTCTGACTCTCAATGGACTAAATGATACCCAAGCACAGAGGGGAAGAAAGTCTACTTATTCAGTCCACCAACTCAAATATCCTCATAGATACACTCCAAAACACAGTTTATCGTGAGCATCCTATGACCCGCTGAAGTTGACACATAAAATTAAACACCACGTTTATCAGTGTTAAAGAAAACAGAATACAAAACACCCAAAGGGAGAAAGAAGTCAGACCAGAGAGTCACCAGATGAATACAAGACAGTTAACAAAACAGCAATAGTAAATCCTTCCTCATCAATAATTACCTTAAATGTAAATGTAAATGGAAGACATGTTACGGCTGAATGAATGAAAAGAAGTTTCAATTATAAACTGTCCACAAGAAACTCACCTTAGATTCCAGGGCATGTAAGTGCAGCCAAGGCAGTAGTGATACCACAGTAACTACCTATACAAAAGAGAAGAAAGATGTGGTTAGGAAAAAATGTCTCTGTAGTCAAGACAATTGCCACGAAGCCCAGTGCTCTGAGGACCCACGTAGTAGAAGGAGACAAGTGTGTTTGGAAACCATCCTCTGACCTCCAAACACGTGCCACAAGTGTGCACACATACCCCTACATGCCCATAATAGATAAGTATAATAATATAAAAATTAATAATTAGCTTTATGTCTCAAGGAATTAAAAAGAACAAGCCCTGCTGGCTAGTTTTACGTCAACTGAACACAGTCTAAAGACATCTGGGAAGAGGAAATGTCAGTTGAGAAAATGCCCCTGCCAGATTGGCCATTGGAAACACCTGTGGTGCATTTTCTTAATGGATGATTGATGTGAGAGGGCCCGGCTCGCCGTGAGCCCTGCCACCCCTGTGAAGGTGGTCCTGGGTTCTATGAGAAAGCAGGCTGAGCAAGCCAGGACACGGAAGCCAGTAAGCAGCCCTCCTCCACGGCTGCCCTGACTTCTGCCCAGCACTCCATCACGCCTGCCCGGGTGATGGATAACCCGGAAGTATAAGATGAAATAAGCCCGTCCTCTCCAAGTCCTTTTGGTTGTGGTGTTTTACCACAGCAACATAACCCTAACTGTGGCACAAGCTAAGCTCAAAGTTAGCAGAAAGAATGAAATAAAGATCAGAGAAGAAATAAATGAAATAGGGAACAGAAAGACAGTTAAAAAAAAGCTAATGTAACAAACTTAAAATTCTGAAAAGATAAATACATTGAAAATTAGACTAAATAAGAAAAAGAAAAAAATACTCAAATTAGAAACGAACGGAAATAATACATAGCTGATGTCACAGCTTTGTACAATCTACGGTGTGCAAAGCTACAGTGATCAACTAATTGTACACCAACAGGCTGGATAACCCAGCAGAAATGAATAAATCGATTCCTGGAAACACACTATGCCTAAAACATAAGACGGCAGGGAAGTGTATGCCATTCATAATGATTTAGTATAAAGACTAAATCATTGATCAAGATCTCAAGAAAGGTTCACTAATAAAGCCCCACAAATTTAAAGTCAATGCCAATCTGGGGAACATTCTTCCAAAAATTTCAAGAGAAATGAAGACTTAAGAAGTCAGTATTATTCTGATGTCAAAGCCAGACAAAAATACCCCAAGAGAGAAAACTGCAGGCCTGTTTCCCTGAAGATTATAGACACAAAAGCCTCAATGGCAGGCACTCTTAGATTTTCTTGTTTCCTTACTGATAATTTTTTTTTACTCAACTGAAAACTAAATTCAACCGGGTGATGTTTACCCTGGAGATATAAGGATGGTTCAGCATTGAGAGTAATGAATAGCTCTGACTAACGGGCTAATGATCTCCACCTTAAAACAAAATCCAATTGGCTCACGTCTGGCATTTACCTGACCAGATGGATTAGCTCATCACAGGCTCACATGCTAAAAACTGGCTCCTGATACTGTTTAGAGATGGGGCGTTGGGAGTTATGGATCATGAGTGCTGTGAGCTCATTAATGGATTGATCCACTGATAGGTTCAGAGATGATGGAGACCTAGTGGGTGGGACCTACTTAGAGGAAGCAGGCCCATAGGGCCATGCTCTTTCTTAACCCAACCTTCCCCCAACCCTTCCCTCTGCCTCCCGAATCTCTCCTCTCTGCCTCCCCTCTCTCCCTTCCTCCCGCCCTCTTTCTTGCTGAATGCCATGGACTGGAAGCCTCTGCCACACATCACCAATGCTGCTGTACCCTGCCTTGCCTCAGGCCCAAAACAGTGGAGCCAGAAACTGGAACCACAAGACAGAGTAAATCTCCTTTAAGTGGATTTTCTCAGTTATTTTTCTCTTGCAGCAAGAGAAAGTTAACACACTGACACAAGATTGCTGTGCAGATTTTAAGGAAAGAAAGACAGCAAATAAGAAAACTTAACTAGCAATTAGTTATAAATAAACACTAAAGTAATATTTTCTCTTACTTGGATATTTTGCCGAAAGCCAACTAATGTGGAATCTGACAGAAGTAACAGTTCAGTAAATACTTTCTAAATCATGAGGGTTTTTCATTTACTTTTTAAAACATTTTGACAGTTTGATGGTGTTATACTCATATGCCATGCTATGAGATTTCCATCGCTGTTTTTTGTTATTTCAAGTCCTTAATATTATAATTTTAAAAATAAGCATCTTCATGGGTACACAGCTGCACACGCTTTGCCCCTAAGTCTCTCCCATCCTCTCCTCCCTGGAAGCCTACTCTTGATTTTGGACACGTCCATCTGCCTCTGTCTCCTGAGCCCTAATTGAGCATGATCTTTGGGACATTATCTCTTCTCCATGTCGCTGCTCTTCATCCTCTCCTGGCTGACTTCAGCTCTGGGTACAACTTGAGTTGGTCTGCAACTATCTCAGCCTTCTTTCTACTTCTGTGCCCCACAGAAGCCTCAGTGAGCAGGTCTGAAGCTGATGGCCTACTGTGTGCCATTGCCCAACTCGTTCAGCATCTCCTTGACATCCACTGGAGCAGTCTGAATATGGAATGCTCCTGACAGGCTCATGGCCTTGAATAGTTGGTCCTCAGCTATAGGTGCTGTTTGGGAAAGTTGAAGAGTGTTCTGAGGTAGGTGTGCCTTGAGGTTATAGCCCATACTCCCCTCCTATCTCAGCTCTTCTTCCTGTTTCTCCAAGACATGATGAGCTGAGGAACCCTACCCTCTTTCTCCAGTTACTGCAGTGAGGCCTAACTGGAAGAAGTGGGTATCTTGGAGGTGGGTGGTAAAGACTATAGCTTGTTCAGATTCCAGCCCGAGCCCTCTAAGTTGCAATCTGCTGAGATACAAGCTGATTGTTTCCCACTTCTGCCACCACAGGTCCTCATGAACCAGCTTCCCAGCTCAGTGGGCTAGGGTAAGCCTCTTCTCCCTTCAGTTGCTTCTTGTTCAGTATTTGTTCCCAACAAGGAGAACAGGGGCTACTCTGGCCCGCTTCTGTCACTGTCTCTCCGTTTGTGGTTAGTGCTGCCGAAATCCCCAGATACTCAACCTCCCCAAGCAGGAGTGCTCA
>LR750140.1:751727-885887 GCA_902729485.2 Mus minutoides
TGCCTCTGACTCCCAAGTGTTGCTGGGATGAAAGACATGTGTCACCAGACCCAGCTTGTTGTTGTTGTTGTAGACAGGGTCTCACTGTGTAGTTCTTGCTGTCCTGGAACTCACTCTATAGACCAGGCTGGCCTTAACTCACGGAGATCCATCTGCCTCTGCCTTTCAAGTGCTGGGATTAAAGATGTGCAACACTACACCTGGTCTTATTATTCAATTTTAAATAAATTAAATTTATCTTCCAATATATAAAAACAAAAATGGGGCTTATTAAAGAAGTAAATCAGAGAGACACCGAAGCGCCACATACTGTGGAGAGAGGTGGAACTACAGACATGACAGCAGTGACAAAAGGCAGAGCCTGTGTAGCCACCTAGGGTCAAGGTGATGTCTGGGCCTGGGATGCTGCCAAGGGCCATGGCTGAGTCTGTGACCCTACTGTAGCTGGGGTCTGTGCTGATGTCTGTGACCAGAGTTACCACCAATGACTATGCAGATACCCCTGGTCTGGGCTGCCACCTGAGTGCAAGTACTGTGCTGAGCTGTCCCTGCCCTTCACCTGCAGCAGAAGAGCTGGCCCTGCCTCTCACCTGGCAGCAACGCAGAGCAGGCTCTGATAGCAGGGGTAGGATGTAGGGTTGAAGTTGGGGGTACAGGAGAGCTATCAATGCCCCTCACTGGCTGCAACACTGGGGAGAGTGGTCCCTGCACCTCGCCTGGGCGGCACAGCAGAGCTGGGAGTAGTGTCAGAGTGTCTTAGCCAGGGTTTCTATTCCTGCACAAACATCATGACCAAGAAGCAAGTTGTGGAGGAAAGGGTTTATTCGGCTTACACTTCCACGTTGCTGTTCATCACCAAGGAAGTCGGGACTGGAACTCAAGCAGGTCAGGAAGCAGGAGCTGATGCAGAAGCCGTGGAGGGATGTTCTTTACTGGCTTGCTTCCCCTGGCTTGCTCAGCCTGCTCTCTTATAGAACCCAAGACTACCAGCCCAGAGATGGTCCCACCCACAAGGGGCCTTTCCCCCTTGATCACTAATTGAGAAAATGCCTTACAGTTGGATCTCATGGAGGCATTTTCCCAACTGAAGCTCCTTTCTCTGTGATAACCTCAGCTGTGTCAAATTGACACAAAACTAGCCAGTACAGGGTAAGGATGACCCTGAGGTTGGGAGAGTGGAAGCTGGCTCCTCCCCTGTCTGGGTAAACTGGGAGAGCTGGCCATGATGGCCTGGGTAAACTGGGAGAGCTGGCAGGCTGACCAGCTCAGCTACCACCTAGGCCCAGATCTGGAGCTCTGAGTTGGCCCATCCCAACATCTACCACATTTATGAACTGCTGAACTGTGAGAAGAGGCTGGTTCTACAGATCCAAACCTGCAGGATCTCCATGACACAGGGCAACAACAGAATATGCGAGAGGAGCCCCAGTGTGGATCCAATATTGATAGTGTAGCAGAAGCCAGAGGCCTCAAACCAGACCAATGAGCATTTGAAAGTAGAGCTGTTTGGGCAAAGGGTGTACTGTGTGACACACCGTGACACACCGTGACACACCGAGAAACACTGCAGCTTCCACAGAGAGATTTTTTTGGTTTTGGTTGGTTGGTTTTCTTTTGTGGGGACATTACAAGGGCAGAGGGCAGATATGAAGGGACAGTTAGATGAGCAGGATTGGGGGTGTGATGTGAATTCACAAAGAATCAATTAAATTTTTTTAATTACAAAAAAAGTAAAACATTTCAATACACATATACTTTGTGTAGTGTTTAAACCATGTAAAACAGCTGTCTTCAAACATTTACTGTTTCTTCTTCTTAGACATTTATTATTTCTCACTATGGAGTTCTGGCTGTCCTGGAACTCAGTGTGCAGATCGGGCTAGCCTACAGCTCACAGAAGCCTGCTTGTCTCTGCACTGTGAATGCTGGGATTAAAAGCATACTCCACCACACCCATCCACTTACTATTCCTCTATAGAGAAAATCTTTATAGCTGTTTCTTGTAGCCTTTTAGAATGAAGTACATTATCATTATCTGTAGTCTGCTTGTCATACTATAGCCCTGGGGAATTTCTTGTCATCCAACTTTGGTCCCTGACACTGCAACAGTAAAGACCCATCAAGGGAAACTCGCTCCTTCTGGTCGAGAAGATGAAATCTCTGGTCTGGGTGGAATCCTGACATTCCAAGCTACCTCAAAACAAGTTAATGCAGCTGTGCATGCCAATCACCTGGCCAAGACCACGTCTAAGGAGGCAGGCTCACCTGAAGCCAATAGTTCTCAACCTGTGGGCCATGCCCCCCCCTTTGGAGTTTTCATAGAAGATATTCTGTATATCAGATATTTATATTACAACTCATAACAATAGCAAAATTACAGTTATGTTGTTTTCTTAACAAAATCTCAATCATTTGATTTTACCAGTGAAGACTTGGGAGCCAGATGCCGGGGTGAAAGTCTGCTAGCTCAGAGAGGCAGAGAAAGCACCCAGCTGACCTTCCTCTTGAGCTGACGTCCCACCAGCTGATTTCAGGGCATCTCAAAAATACTTTCTTCAAACTGAATGTTCCTCCCTTCTACTTCCTGTGCATCTCTCTATCCATCTGCCTGCCTCCCTCTTACTCTCTATGGGTTTTCTTAATAATCCTATGCTCACTTCCTGCCATCTGCTTGCTTGTTCCACCTCTTGACCTGTGGTTGACTTTATTTGATCCTGTTTACAATATCCCAGCAGAAAACTCTCGGGTTGAAGGTGTGTGCTAGAGCTGAGCCACACCACAACTAAAAACAGGCTTTCCCAGTAAACAGCACAATCTCAGGGTTCACAATGTGATCAAATATCCTGTGACACAGTTATGAAGTAGCAAGGAAATAATGTTATGGTTCGGGGGTCACCACGACATGAGGAATTGTATTAAAGGACTCGGCATTGGGAAGATTGAAAAGCACTCCCCTGAGTCATCCTAACGAGATAGGCGGAGTAACCATGCCTGGAAGGAGACCTTGTACATTTGCCTCCCAGAATTCCCTCTCAGATCCCAATGAGTGCAGCCATACTGCTCCGTGAACCAGCCCGTTTTTTCTGAATGACTCTGAAAAGCGCTTGCTCCTTTATCTTCCCAAGCACACTCCCCCTAACACTTGGGCTTGGTTCTTCTTCTAAGTCCCTCTTCCCAAACCTTGTAACCTCCTTGCTGGCGTAACTCATGGCATGGCTTTTTCCTTCTCTTCTCCTCTCTCTTCTGGGCAGCTACTGGGATTTTCCTTTTAAACCCTAATAAAACTGTTATCTTGGGGGGGGGGAGCTTTGGCAGAAAACAAACATTTCCCTGTACCTGTAAGGTATCACCACAGACCTGTAAACAACCTTTCCTTAACCTTCCTCCCCCTACTCTGCCTGGCTTCTCGTAACCACCATTCGCTCTGGGCTCCTACGAGATCAGGTTAAAATTACATGAGTCTTAGTTATTTATCCATTGCTGTGGTAAGGCACCATGATGAAGGAAACTATGATGGCTTGAATGTGCTTAACCCAGGGAGTGACACACCAACAAGGTGTAGTCCAGTTGGAGGAAGTATGTCACTGCTGGGATGGACTTTGAGACCCTCTGCCTAGTAGACTGCCAAAGAGCCGGTCTTCTCCTGCTTGCCTTTGGAACAAAGGATGTAGAACTCTCAACTCCTCCTGCACCATGCCTGCCTGGACACTCCCATGCTCCCACCTTGATGATAGTGGACTGAACCTCTGAACCTGTAAGCCAGCCCCAATTAAATGTTGTCCTTTATAAGAGTTGCCTTGACCATGATGTCTCTTCACAGCCATGGAAACCAAAGTAAGACAGAAACTTATAAAAGAAAGCATTTAATTAGTGTTCATTGTTCTAGAGGGTCAGAGCTATCGATGGACTGGCAGAAGGCAGCATCTGTCGAGACAAGGTACTCTTGCCTTGCCTCCAGCAAACAACTTTGGAAGGAGAAACTGTAGGAGAGACTTGTAGCCCCCTACAGCTGCAACAGCTTCATCTTTCCCAAGCCCCTCACCTGCTCCTAGAAAGGGTCCCAGCCAGCTTTTTCCCCTGGCAGATCCCTCTGTTTCCCATGGGAGAGAGGCCGACCCTCTCTGTGGCCAATCAACACAGCCTCATTGGTTGAGGTCAGACTATGGTCTTTTTCTGCCTTTGTCTCTTTATTTTGCCTCAGAAATCCAGCAACTATCATGTCAGGGAGCATGGCAGCAGGCACACATGGCACTGAAAGCTTAGATCCTTATCCTCCAATAGGAGACAGAGAGAGCTAACTGCAAATAGCCACTGCCTCAAAGCCTGCCCCCCCAGTGACACATCTCCTCCAATGCCACACCTTCTCATTCTCCCCAGACAGTTCTTTCCTTCCACTGGGGACCAAGTATTCAAACATACAAACCTATGGAGTCCGTTCTCATTCAAACCACCACAATGAGTGAGGTCTTGGCTCTTACTGTGGTACACACACAGAATAAGAACAGTGTTTGGACATTGGAGTTCACTGTAATAAGGCTGTACTTGAATGTCCCTCACATCACCAAAGGATTTTACCTCCATAGTAGATAAGCTAAGAGTTGACAGTTCTGCTGCACCAAGGAATGAATTGTAGGCACGATTTTTGGACACACATTTCCTGCTATGGTCAAAGCTATTTGACTTGAGTGATTGTCGTCATTCTCAGCCCACAGGGAACAGGCTACATTCATTTAAGAAATGGAGTGTGTATTAAGATGGTCTATCCATGAAATCACTCATCAACTATTTCAATGAACAATGGTTCTGTTTGGAGGGTGGCACAGACTTTAGGTGAGGGTAAGGTTCTGGCTCATTGGCTGTGATGATTTTGAAAAGCATTCATCTCAGAAAAAGAGTAACTTATTAAGTCCTCTTCTTCAAAATTGATATAATAATTATAAATATCAAGCAAAGCCTTCAGTCTCACTCTTTGCTGTTCTCTTACAAGCTACCTCCCAAATTAATTGTTTACATTTCTTTTGGCTGTATAAATAATTTTGAAATATGTAAGCTGTTCTGAAAACCATATTATAGTGTAAAAACATCAAATAAACAATCCTACTAATAGTGAGGCTGAGATAGGAGAAGCATGATTTCAAGACCATTATGTGGCACACAGCAAGACCCTGTCATGTACAAACAAGCAGAAAGTGTATATGGGTTGTACAATATTGGACATATTTATCCCATTACCAAGTTAGAGAGTCATGGGATGACAGCCAACAAATTTCTAATTCCTCATATTTTTGAATTTCAATCGATTAAGATATGTTGGTAATATTAATTCTCATATTAAAAGATATTAAGGAAAAGTGATTGTTACTTCCTGTTAACTTTCTTGTTAGAGGTGGAATTATGTTTGTGTGAGTTTGTTGAAAGATTACTTTCTTGCTTCTTCTATGATGTAGTTTCACTCCTTGTGTTGGTGTTTTCCGTCTATTATCCTTTGGAGGGCTGGATTTGTGGAATGATATCATGTATATTTGGTTTTGTCATGGAATATCTTGTTTTCTCCATCTATGGTGATTGAGAATTTTGCTGGGTATAGTATCCTGGGCTGGCATTTGTGTTCTCGTAGGGTGGTCTGTATAGCATATGCCCAGGCTTTCATAGTCTCTGGTGAGAAGTCTGGTGTAATTCTGATAGGCCTGCCTTTATATGTTACTTGGCATTTTCCCCTTACTGCTTTTAAAATTCTTTCTTTGTTTAGTGCATTTGGTGTTTTGATTATTATGTGACAGGAGGAATTTCTTTCCTGGTCCAATCTATTTGGAGTTCTGTAGGCTTCTCATATGTTCATGGACATATCTTTCTTTAGGTTAGGGAAGTTTTCTTCTATAATTTGGTTGAAGATATTTACCGGCCCTTTAAGTTGGGAATCTTCACTCTCTTCTATACCTATTATCGTTAGGTTTGGTCTTTTCATTGTGTCCTAGATTTCCTGGGCGCTTTGGGTTAGGAGCTTTTTGCATTTTCAGTTTCACTGTTGTGTGAATGTTTTCTATGGTGTCTTCTGCACCCGAGATTCTTCTATCTCTTGTATTCTGGCGGTGATGCTCGCATCTATGACTCCTGACCACTTCCCTGGGTTTTCTAACTCCAGGATTGTCTCCCTTTGTGATTTCTTTATTGTTTCTACTTCCAGTTTTAGATCCTGGATAGTTTTATTCCTTTCCTTTGCCTGTTTGATTGTGTTTTCCTGTAACTCTTTAAGGGATTTTGTGTTTCCTCTTTAAGGGCTTCTAGCTGTTTATCTGTGTTCTTCTGTATTTCTTTTCTTTCCTTTTCTTTTCTTTTTGGTTTTTTTGTTTGTTTGTTTGTTTGTTTGTTTTGTTTTGTTTTTTTCGAGACAGGGTTTCTCTGTATAGCCCTGGCTGTCCAGGAACTCACTTTGTAGACCAGGCTGGCCTCGAACTCAGAAATCCGCCTGCCTCTGCCTCCCAAGTGCTGGGATTAAAGGAGTTTGGGGGAGGTTTGCTGTTGTTTTGGTTTTCCTTTCTGCTCTACTGAAAATGTGTTACAACACTCCACAGCGCCTGACTTGTACTTTTTAACATCTTGTTCCGCAGCTTCCCAGCTTCCTTCTTCCGTTTTGCTTGGATGCCAAAGAGACAGGCTCAAAAACTTGTAAAAGCCTTGCAGTTCTTCGCTCCCTCTGCGATGACGCTGGTTTGCTCCCTTTTACAGACATCCCTGATGAGCATCACGGGTCCTGGTAGCTAGGTGGTCAGCTTCGCTGAGGCGGGAGAGGAATTATGAGCTTGGAGCCTATCTACGCCTTCAGGCGCTGCACACTGGCCCTACTAATTCCGTGGATTTGTTGTGTCTCCTTGGCTCTACGGAAATGCTGACGGTGCCGCTTTTTTTTTTTTAATGGATACAAGCCACCCTGAGTGTTCCAGGCTGAAATCCCTGCTAGCTCGGACCTTGGAGTGGTAGCTCACTATAGGGCCCCTTACTACAGGCCTGATGGGGCCAGATGCAGGGCAAAGGGCATTGTAGCCTGCTTTTACCTGCCAGGCCTCTGGTTTGCAGATCTTATGTGCCAGCTGGTTAAACCAAATGCTCACTGGCGACTGCCAGTCCTTGAGGAAGCGGGGATTCAGGATTATGTCACTCCAGCTGTGCGCCACGGCTACTTCCGGTTGAGAAACAAAAACTTTTAACCACTGGCCTACCTCTTTAGCTCCCTTATGGATGATGTGGGTTTTGTGGTGTAGCGAATCAAACCCAGGGTCTTATTTATGCTTTACCACTTAGCTAGACACGAGCCCTTGCCTTTCTAAGCTCATACTCTCCAACTGTAAAATAGGAAGGATAATAATGTAATAGTCTCTTGGAGTGGGCATCTAACTCAATTGGTAAAATGCTTGCTTAGCGTGCACAGAGCCCTGAATGTGATCCTCAGCCCTGAGTAAACTGGATGTGGTGGTACACAGCTGTAATCGCAGCATGCCATCACATAGTGATTTTGAAGCTAGCCTGGGCTACATGAGACTCTGATTAACATATATGTATACCATATCTTTTTATTTTGCATTACTTATTTATTTATTTTTGTATACCATGTCTTTAAATGGTTCCGGCGCCTCTCACTCGCTAAGCAGTCTGCAAACACTATTAAGTGAGATATATATTTGGTCTTGGTTTTGCCGGATTGAGGATCCATTTGCTGAGGAAGCCTGCTATCACCAAATTACATCCTCAGCCCTGAAGTGTATGTTTGCAACAAGATTAATTACAAGTCAAACAAGTGAAGAAGAAAGTATAGGCCTTACACTAACAGCTTTCAAATTAGTTTATATTATTAGCCAACTCGAAGGGGCAGCCTGAAGAAAAATGTTCAACCCGATCAATAAAAAGCATTATCTGCTGACCCAGAAGTGCCAAGCTTGCCTTTGTCAAAAACTGCCAGCATCTCTGCAGAAGGGCTCCAGACCGGAAGACAAGTAGCATCTGCCTGCCCCACTCCACTCGGGCCTCTGGGCAAGGTCTGAACGTCTCAGCCACCAAGCCGATCTCAGGCCTGGTCAGACAACACACAGGTCACTCAGAGAGCAGTACACCTGTTTCTTTAGTACTTGTGTGGTAAAAAATTATTTCAAACATGGTTTTGTAATAACTGGACATTTTTTTTAATTGACTATAAGATGGTTTTCATTTGATTTTAGCCAAAAGGCTGAGAAGCACTTTATTAGAAATCTTTTTATTTACTATTCCTAGATGACTTTATCCATATATACATGAAGCACTTCGCCCTCCATCAGTTTCCCTGCGCACTCGGAACCCTTCCCCTTTCCCAACAAGCTCTCCTCTCCACTGTCTTTCTTTATTTTTGTTTTAAGATTTATTTATCTTATTTTATGTATGTGAGTACACTGTAGCGGTACAGATGGTTGTGAGCCTTCATGTGGTTGTTGGGAATTGAATTTTTAGGACCTCTGCTTGCTCCGGTCAACCCTGCTCTCTCAGTCCCTGCTCACTCCAACCCAAAGATTTATTTATTATTAGACATAAGTACACTGTAGCTGACTTCAGACGCACCAGAAGAGGGTGTCAGATCTCATTATGGGTGGTCGTGAGTCACCAAGTGGTTGCTGGGATTTGAACTCAGGACCTTCAGAAGAGCAGTCAGCGCTCTTACCTGCTGAGCCATCTTGCCAGTCCTCCTCTCCATTTTCATGTCGTTTTGTTTTCTTGTGACTTGCTGAGTTGTTGGGTTTTGTTTGTTTTGTTTTTCAAGGTTTATTTTATGTATGTGGTTGTTTGGCTTACATGTATATCTGTGGACTGCAGGTGTCTCTAAGGTCTGAGGAGGCCAGAAAGGGATGTTGGATCCCCTGGAGTTGGAATTACAAGTGATTGTGAGCCAACATGTAAATGTGGGAACTGAACCAGGGTCCTCTGCAAGAGCAGCCGATGCTTGCAACTGCTGAGCCATCTCCCCAGCCTGGACCTACTGGGTTTAATTACAGTGGGGAGGGATATTTGTTAGAACGTGGGAAAATAGGCTAGACCGCTGAAGAAATGACTCCCTCTCTCCCACAACCATTCATTTCCAATGGGGTCCACCAGGAAGGGTGGAAATTGTGAACTCCTTCTCTACCTTTGAGGAAATGTTGATGGAACCCATCTTGTGCAGACAACCACAGCTGGTGTACATTCATGAATGCTGGGGCCAGAGCATGACCAGCACACACACAGTGGTTTACAGCACCGTGGCCAGGCTGTGACTCTTGCTTTTTTTTTCTGCTTCCTTCTCCAAGTGTTTTCTGAGTCTTGGAGAGTGTGATTCGGACACCTGTTTCAGGGAGCACCTAACAGTCACTTATCCTCAGCACTCTGACCAGCTATGGCTCTCTGGGTTAACTAGTGCCCTCTGCATAGAGATGCTTCTCTTACCAGAGCTGGGGAGAGCAGTGACTGGCCTGATGGTTGGCGCTTTTCCTTCTGGACTTGCCCAGCCATTGATTGGTCCTCTGCTACAGGCAGGCCATTCTCCCCTCTGAGTCTTCTTTTAAATAATCAGATTATTTGTTTCTCAAAGATGGTAAAACGCCCAATGCAGAAAGGGAAGGAGAACTAACATTTTAATTTGTAACTTCATATTTTTTAAAGATTTATTTATTTATGCATATGAGTGCTCTATCTGCATGTGCACCTGTATGAAGAAGAGGGCATCAGGCCCCATTACAGATGGTTGTGAGCCACCATGTGGTTGCTAGAAATTGGACTCAGGACCCCTGGAAGAGCAGCCAAGTGGTCTTAACCTCTGAGCCATTCCTCCAGCCCCTGTAACTTCAGATTTAAAGAAAACTTGAAGAAAAGCTTTCCCCAACACTTATGATGTTATGCAGAGCCCTAAACATCAATACAAGCTCCACTTGTTTCTCTCTTTTAAGTCAAACAGTTCTGTGTATGGATTCAGTGTGTTTCCTTTTATTGACTTTTATTTATTATGTGTGTGTATAGATGTATCTGTGTGTGTAGGGGTGATATGGTATGTGTATATGTGTGTATGTGTGTGGGGGTATGTGTATGTGTGTGTGTTTAGATGTGGGTGGGTGTTGTATGTGTATGTGTGTGCATGTGTGTAGAGGGTATATGTGTGTAGATGTATGTGTATGTGTGTTGTGGTGTCTGTGTATGTGTGTAGGTGTGTGTGTATATATAGACATGTATGTGTAGGTATGTGTATGTTTAAATGTATGTGGGTGGGTGTAGTGTGGTGTGTGCATGTGTATGTAAGTATGCATGGAATGATGTATATATGGAGTTTTGTGGAATTGGCTCCCTCCTTCCGGCTTTATACAGGATCCAGGCTCAAACTCAGAAGCTCAGGCTTGCACAGACCATACCTGTTATCTCCTGAGCCATCTTACCACCAGCCCTCATGTGTTTTCTTTTCATGTGAACTGAGACACTCTCTGCTCTACCAGTTTTCTCTAACCCACACTTCACTGGTGGACATTATAATACAATGTGTACTTGTGTACACTGATAGGAGCATGTTCACAACTACTCCAGTGATGCAAACACATGACCAAGCATCAGTGTGAACAGTGATCCTGGAACAGCAAGGCACACCTCCACTCCCGCCTCTGTTTTTCTAAAGCACCAGCTCTTGTTTGGTTTTTTAAATATTTTTTTAAAATATTATTTTGGTATGTATGTCTGTGTATGTTTTCCTGTGTGTATATCCATGTGTGTTTGAGCTCTCTGAAGAAGTCAGATCTGGCGCTAGTGGGCAAAGGGACTTGCTGCACAAATCTGGTTGACCTGAGTTCAACATATGGGAACACTCATACACATGGAAGCAGAGAACCACCTTCATACCGTGGTCCTCTGGCCTCCACATGGGCAACATGGCATGCATGCCTGCACACACGCCAACACAGTAATAACCAATTAAGAATGTAAAGGGCACACAAGATGACTCTATAGGTAAGCATTGCTGAAGCCTGGTGACTGTAGCTTGATTTCTAAGGCCTGTGTAGTAAAAAGAGAGAGCCTACCTCCCCACAAGTTAACCTCTGACCTCTGCATACACAATGTACCCACAAAGTAAATAAGTGGATATGTACTTTTAAATTGTTTTAAACGAGAGAAGCTACATCTATATTCAAGATCCTGAACACAGCTTGACCTTGGCTTATTAGAACATGGCAGATGTGAGGAGATGTGACCTAACAGGTCAGGAACCAAAACTATCTTGGCTTGGCTTAAGCCCTTTAGCCTTTGCATGTGACGTAACAGTCTCGTAAGCAATAGACCAGTTTCTGGGAATGTGTCGTTAACTTTCATAGACTTCTAGCCCATACCACACCTAAAGCTGACTGCAGCATGTGACAGGATAGAAGAGCTCTCCCTTCTTTGCTGCAACCCTCCTACTTTACCCCCCGCCCACCAGTGTTCCAGTATTGAATGCGATGGTTGGCAAAGGTATTGAATTATGACTCTCTTTTGTTCTGTGACAAGAAACATTTGTGTAAGCGCTCTGGAATTCAGGGCAACTTGAATTCTACTTTCTAGGCCATGGTCACCCTTGTATGACTCAGCATGAAGTATCTTCTTTAAAGCAGTCATCACCTAACATTGACAGTTTTGGCACCCAACATGGGATTTCCCCTACTGGTTCAGGTACCACCACAGGTCCTTTCTCCTGTCATTGCCCACTCCTTTCTGTATTGATGGTCCATAGGCTTCAGATCATAAAGATTCTGAAGAGTCACTCATTACCTTCAGTCCAATGGGAGGGGAGTATCAGGGGACTCCCCCATGGTGTACATTGGCTTCATAGAAAAGCCCTCCAAATAAAAGACCTGATTCTTGGGTCAGAAGCCACTTTATTGGCTCCTCCAGTAAGGTACATGTAGGGTACATGTAAGGAGTGAGCAGCAGCATCAGGAGCACACACATGTTCATGGGATAAATATGCAGGACAGAGCTGAGACGTAGAGGAACCAGCCTTGGCATAAAACTGAGGAAGCCACCTTCAAAAGTCGTACTCAGACCAACCCAGAGTATACCCCATGGTTTAGCATAGAATGCTGTGATTTCAGGATGAGGGGAAGACCCTGCCCGCAGACTTGAGAAACAGCAATTCAAGGGAAAGGCAAGCAGAAAATTTTTCTGATGCTCCTGCTGGATTCATGTTTCATAATTATAGTGTCTCAATTTGTAACTACTTAGAAAACAAGATGATTTAACTGATGATCACTTGGCTTTATAACTCCCTTAATGGGAACATTTGGATATTCCTCATTTTTGTTGTTGTTTTGAAGCAGGGTTTCTCTGTGTAGCCCTGGCTGTCCTGGAACTCATTCTGTAGACCAGGCTGGCCTGGAACTCAGAGATCTGCCTGCTTCTGCCTCCCAAGTGCTGGAGTTGAAGGCATGCACCACCATCACCTGGGATATTCCTAATTTTTTTTTAATCCACTAGATACTTTGTACACACAGACACAGACACACACACACACACACACAATTTGTAACTGGCTGTATCTAAATTTAGATGCAATAGAAAGTGTTTTAAAACCTACAGTGAATTGCTAAAATGACTTAACCCTGTTATAAGGTGGGAAGGAGAGCAGGGCACGGTGCTGCATGCCTTTAATCCCAGCATTTGGCAAGCAGCATCCTACAGGTTCAAAGTCAGCCAGGTCAACATAGTGAGCTCCAAGTTTCATAAGAGTGGCCTTGTTTAAACAACTAGAAAGAGAGACAGAGACAGAGGCAAAGACAGAGACACAGAGAGAGTGAGAACAGGGACAGAGACGAGTGGGGAAGAAAACTCAATGGAGGCTTTTCCAGGTTGGTGGACATAGAAGTCTCTGCTCCACTCATTAAAGGGCTACCTCTGATGAGAAAAGAAGTTGGGTTAAAAGGACTTAATCGGGCAGTTATGTGTTGATAGTGTGGCTTTTTAGTTCATCACTTAAAACCCCTTAGCAGGGGCTGGGGAGATAGCTCAGTGGGTGAGAGTGCTGGTTGCACAGACATGAGGATCAGAATCCTTTGCCCCAGAACACCACAGAAGGCAGGTGCAAACCCAGGGGACGGGGACGGGGAAGAGGGGAGGACTGATGTCACCCGATTGCCATCAGCCTTGCCCCAGGACCCTGTCTCAAGGGGATGAGGTAACAGTGCGATCTATACACCTGATGAGTCTATGCCACACACCACACACCACACACACACACACACACACACACACACACACACACACCAGTTTTGCAAAGGAAAAGGTAGCATCAGTTTAACTGAGTTGAGATAGAGAGATGGGAAATTATACACTACAATTAATCAGCTTATTGATGATCAAGAGTGCCGGTAAGAGGCTGGAGAGGTGGCTCAGTGGTTAAGAGCTCTGGCTGCTTTTCCAGAGGATCCTGGTTCGAGTCCCAGCACTGAAAGGAGAGCTCACACAGGTCTGAAACGTCAGCCCCAGGGTATTTGAAGCTGTCTTCTGTCCTCCTCAGGCGTTAGGCCCGCTTGTAGTGTATGGATACACAGGCAAGATACCCCTACACATAAAACAAGCAATAGACTTGCAAAAGAGAGTTTCAGCAACTGACAGACAGTGTCCACAATTCTTTTCTGAAAGTCATTGGGGAAAAAAAAAAGCATCAAAACAGCTAATAGTCAAGGTCAAAGTCAAAAATCCTGTCCCATCTGTAAATCTAAATGACAGACAATATCCAGAAGTCCTTACAATTTCATTTATAAAGAGAGTCTGGGTTTATTTCCTGTAGCCCTGGCAGGCCTGGAAATTCACGAGGTAGTCCAGGTATGAGAGCCAAAGTTCTGTTTTAATTGCTGTTCCTAAGAGATCCATGAAACAAAAATGTCTCTAGGCTGTCAGCCTCCCTTGTCCTGGGACAAATACTCCCTGAAACGATGGAGACTGATGTTTATGGGAGATAAACATTCTCACTCCCCTAAGCAAGTTTGCTTGACCCAACTACACTAGATATGCTTGATCACGTGTGGGAGGGAGGTACACGACAGAAAATACATCAGGATGTATGCTCACCGCTGATTGGATGTAAGCAGGAAGTGCCCCTGATTGGATCTGCTCGAAATATGGTGGCTTTTTGGGGTTGCCTACTTAAGATTTCAAAATTGTGGTAGTGGGTCTATTCTCCACCCCTAGGATTAACCCAGGCTACAGTCCTCTTACCAACTCAGCTCAGTATGTGCTGAGGTTTGACATGGGCTACCATACCCACCTTCTCAGTGGGAGAAAAAACTTAAGAGAAATAAATAAATAAACTGGCTCATTTTTCTTATACTTAAAATTTTAAACTTCAGTTTTAAACTGCCTGAGGCTGCACAGCCGGCAACTCCATCCTCCTCATGCCAATTACACAACCTGAAAAACTGACAGATGAAGTTAAATAAGAAAGCTGTACAAATATTGTTTTCTATTTTTGGCATGTTTGTGTGTATTGCCTACTCATGTTTGCATATTGTTTACATGGAATAAAATTGACTTAGAAACAATTAGGCATTCATTACTTAGGAACACAAGCTTGTGCAGGGTATGGTGGCCTGTCTGTTATTCCAGCTCTTAAGAGGACGGAGGCAGGAGGACCAGGTGTTCAAACTCATTCTCAGCTACATAGAAAGTCTCAGCCCATGATCCCTACCTTAAAATGTCCTGTTGTAGCTTTTTTTTTTTTCTGTGTAGCCCAGGCTAGCCTTGAACTTGCTATATTGTAACAACACAGGATGATCTTAATTCAAGCAACCCTTAGCCTTCAACTACCCAGGCACATACCGTCATGCCTGGCAACTTGGATGAAATCCTAAGTAGATAAGCTTCGTTTAATGGAGCTGGAGAGATAACTCATTGGTCAAGAGCACTGGCTGCTCTTGCAAAAGACTTGGCTTTGGTTCCCAGCACCTATTCTGAGTGGCTCCCAGCCACCCAGAGTGCCAGCCTCAAACAGATCCGGTGCCTCTGCCCCCACGGGTACTGCTCTCGTGTGCACATGCCCAGACGCACAGACTCTCACACACACATGCTTCAAAAAAAAAATGACACTTTATAAAGGACTTGTTTACTATTGTTTGTTTCACTTAATGTGCTGGTGCATGCCTGTGACCTCAACATCTGGAAGAGGCTGGGGCAGAGACCTGAGTTTGAAAGTCAGCCTGAACTATGCAGCAAGACTTTGTCTCTAAACAAATGCGTGACCCTTTGAAATGTTGAGAATACGTGGCTGTTGAATGCTTATCAAGCCCCCTCAGAGCTCATGGAAGTGAGAGCAGAGATAATGAGAGGGGTGGGTGCTGTGGAACTGTCTTCTGGGCACGACAGGGCTATTGAACTCTGAACCCACAGCAGCGGTGTTTATCCCCACAATACCTGCAACAAGATCTGGCTCATTAGCATCCTATCATAGAGAGGGGAGGAGCTCACGAGGCCCCACCCCTCCCTGAGGATTTAGAGACATTTTCTTTAGTGGTGTCACTACTGGCAAAGTGACTAAATGCCCATATATAACCCGTCAGTCATCACACTGTAAATCTAGTTAAATTCACTATGTTACAAGGAGAAAACAAAAACAAAACATGAAAAGTGTTAGGTCTCATAGAAACCCAGGACAAATGGCTGAGGGGCACACACATGCACATAAATGCATAAACACACAGAAATAAAATATTTTTGAAAAATCCATTAATATTTACAGTTAATATATTCTTTTTTTTTTTTTTTTTGATTTTGGTTTTTCGAGACAGGGTTTCTCGTATAGCCCTGGCTGTCCTGGAACTCACTCTGTAGACCAGGCTGGCCTTGAACTCAGAAGTCCGCCTGCCTCTGCCTCCCAAGTGCTAGGATTAAAGGCGTGTTCCACCACGCCCGGCTCAATTAATATATTCTAATTACAGTTTTTAAAACTATGTGTGTATGTGCAGGTTACGTGTGTGTGTATGTATGTAGGTGATTTTAAAAACCATCATACAAAATATCTATGTGTAACTTTACAGAGCTCTTGTTAAATAAAGACTGATAAAATATATATGTTGTAGAAAAAAATGTTCGATTAGGGTTAGTTTTGTTTAATTTCTCAACATACACATGACCACCTTGAGCAATTGTTAGGAATGTGTAAATTGGATAAAGATAGATGACCAAATATTTATATATATTTACTTGGTATCACAAGCCTATTTGAATAACCTGAAATCTTAAGGTTATATAATACTAAATCTAGTAGCAATTATGAAATGTCTAGATTATTTCTAAAAATAAACTGGGAAGTGGTGGCCTGCACCTTTAATCCCAGCACTCTGGAGGTCAGCAATCTCTGAATTCAAGGCCAGCCTGGTCTACAGATCAAGTTCCAGGGCAGCCAGGGCTACACAGAGAAATCCTGTCTGGAAAAACCAACTCAAAAAGCATCAGTTATTAAGCATGAGTTTGAGGTCTACATACCACGGCCTTTTACCTTTATAGGACATAAGGAAAAATGCTAACTATATCTGGATCGATTTCCACCCCTAAAACTGTTGTGAGAGCTGGTGAGAGAGCTTGGCAAGCAAAGTGCTTACTTACACTGTGTGCCCAGACTCCTGAGTTCCAGCTCATTCCACCAGGATGCCTGAGCCTCCACATACGCACCATGGCATGCACACATCCCTATCATTTAAAAAAAAAATCAATGTTTTAGAATCACTTTCTAAAAACTGTATTATAAGAAAAAACATACTTCTATAAAAAGTACCAACCTACATAATAACTAACGTCTGAGAACACTGCCTAACAGGAGGAAGGGAAATAGCTTAGAATAAAGGAAAAACAAAACCGACTCTGTTGGAACAGGAAGATGTGTGGAGGGGGGAAAGTCCTTTTTTGTCCAAAGATGACAGTGGTTCTCAAGCAGGCGTGAGGCCTGGACCAGAGCCGAGGACTGGCTCAACCTGAGAACCACTTAGGAAGCTGGGAACAGATTTTTAACTGGATCAGGATTTTTTGAAAGATCAGGTTTAAGTGGGACCAAGATGATGAAATTATTTACAGATTTTCCTGCACAGTGAGCAAAATTGGAGTATGATCCATCCCCTGGGCTTAAGCAATAGGGTTCACGAAGCCCTGACCTGCTCGTGGCAGGAGCATGTGAGTTTCCTTCACTTTCTAGTCCATCTGCCTGAAGCCAAAGAGCCCATCTTTGTGTTTTGTGTTAAAAAAAAAAAAATGTTTTTGGAGGGGAGTTTGGAGAGACGGCCCAGCCTAGCTGCTCTTCCAGAGAACTCTGGTTCAATTCCCAGCACCCACCAGGCAGCTGACAGTCATGTATAACCGAGTCCAGTCCCAGACGATTTAGCGCCCTCTTCTGGCCCCTGAAGGCACTGCATATATGTGTATATGTGTTGCACTGACACAGACCAGAAAAAAAAAATCGTAGATATAAAATAAAGGTTGGCCTAGTCGGTCATCAATGGGAGGAGAGGCCCCCTGGTCCTGTGAAGGTTTTATGCCCCAGTGAAGGGTAATGCTAGGGCCAGAAAGCGGGAGTGGGTGGGTTGGTGAGCAGAGGCAGGGGGGAGGGGAACGGATAGGGGGTTTTCGAAGGGGAAACGGGGAAAGGGGATAACATTTGATATAAATAAAGAAAATATCTAATAAAAATACTTTAAAACTGCTGGGCGTGGTGGCGCACGCCTTTAATGCCAGCACTCTGGAGGCAGAGGCAGGAGGATTTCTGAATTCGAGGCCAGCCTAGTCTACAAAGTGAGTTCCAGGACAGCCAGGGCTTTACAGAGAAACCCTGTCTTGAAAAAACAAACAAACAAACAAACAAAAAAACCGATATATATATATATTACATGTGTGTGTGTGTGTGTATACATATATATACTTTAAAACTCTAACATCCAATGTATAATATATAAAACCTATTCTATTATAATATTCATGTGAAGATAATTATTACATGGTCACTAATGATTGCACTTGTAAATTAAACCTATCCTGAATGTGAAAAAAAAAAANTCCAGCTGTTCTTCCCCTAACTGGACAGCGAGATGCTAGGTCGTGTGACAGCCCTGACTCTCCTACACATAACATCAATATAAAATTAGGAACTCGTGCAAAGTAATGTGACAAATGAAATTATTGGTAGAGTGTGAGCTGCAACCATTTTGACACTCAAGATCCATATTTCTCTGAACCAGCCACTCGGTAAGAGGCTGTAGCTTTGGAACAAGAAGGAAATGGATTACTGTGCGTGCTTTAAGAACTAGAGGGGAAATTGTGGATGAGTCTAAGTGGGAGGTAGAGACAGGAGGTTCAGCTTTATGGTGAGCTGGAGGCCAGCCTAGGTGACAAGGAACCATGACTCTAAAAACAATAAGCAATCAAATGAAAGTCAGCTGACTGTAGACTCAGGGAGAAATGTCAGGTAAATTACAGAGCACAGTCACACAAGCAGAGGGTTCTGGTTGGCTTGCCTGCCTAGTTCCCTTTAGGCTAGGCTAGGCTAGGCTCGTGTGTGTGTGTGTGTGTGTGTGTGTGTGTGTGTGTGTGTGTGTACAGGGCATGGTGGTGGGTGCATGGTGTGTGTGTGCATGGTCTGTGTTTGTGTGTGCATGGTGTGTGTGTGTGCATGGTATGTATGGTGTGTGTGTGCATGGTATATATGGTGTGTGTGTGTGTGCACATGGTATGTGTATGCATGGTATGTGGTGTGTGTGTGCATGGTCTGTTTGCATGCATTAATGTGTGAATGGTGTGTGCATAGTTTGTTTATGTGTGTATGGTGTGTTTGTGTGTGCATGGTGTGTGTGTGTGTGTATGGTGTGTTTGTGTGTGCATGGTGTGTGTGTGCATGGTGCATGTGTGTGTGTGTGGTGTGTTTGTGTGTGCATGGTGTGTGTATGTGTGTGTGTATTTTGGGCATGTTGCACGGTATGATGTGTGTGTCATATAGATCAGAAGCCTAAACTATCTCAGGTAGTTGTAGGCCCCTTAACAACCATTTATCTTTATTTTTGCATGTGGCCTAACAATCTCCAATGGAATAGATTGGCTTCTCGGAATAATGAATAATTTTCAAAGACCTCCAGCCTCCACAGCAACATGTAACACCTATAGAAGAGATTGTTCTACCTTGCTGTAACACGCTTGCCTGGTGCTTTTATCAAGGTAGTTGGGAAATCTGTTGATGTGTGGCTGACTTTCGTTCCGTGACTAGAAGAGTTGACTCTTCAGGTGGGCCAGGTCTGTCAGCGCAAACCCGAATCCGTGCTCCTCCACCATCCTTCGTGTTTAGTTCAAAACGAATTGTTAATCAACTGATTGGTTTTTATTTAGTTTTTTTTTTGGGGGGGGGAGTGGGGGGGACAGGGTTTCTCTGTGTAGTCCTGGTCTGGAACTCTGCAGACCAGGCTGGCCTCAAACTCAGAGATCCACCTGTGTCTGCTTCCTGAGGGCTGTGGTTAAAGATGTGTTCCACCAAGTCTGCAACTGCCTCCACCAAAGCAGTTATTTTATGTTAATTGTTGGTGCCACCGTTGAAACATTCATAGCTTCTTTATCTTAGTAGAGAGGTGGCTCAGTGGTTAACAGCACACACTGCTGCTCTTTCATATGACAAAAACCCAGTATCCAGCATCATCACATCAGGCCGCTCGGCACCTGTCTGCTACTCCAGTTCCAATGCAAAGCCTCTCTCTGGCCTCTGCGTGTGTGTGTGTGTTTTACTTAAAACATAAATAAACCTTAAAGAAAAAGGAGAGGGAAAGGATTTACATTTTTTTTCTTTTTTCTTGGATTTTTTTTTATTTACATTTCAAATGTTTTCCCCTTTCCAGGTCTCCCCTTCAGAAACCTCCTATCCCATGCCACCCACCCTCACCCCCGCCTCTATGAGGGTGCTAAGAATTTACCTTTTCATAGCTGCAGTCAAGGCCCATATCAGATCAAGCAGCCTGTTGGGATCCATTCTCCACAGGGCCAGCAACATGATCATGTATTGTTCTGGGGACAGTGTTTCCCAGGTGTCTGAGGCACTGTTCTATTGTTTCGAAGAAACATCACGGCCAAGGCAACTCTGATTATAAAAATGCATTTAATTGGGTGCTTCCTTACATTTTCAGAGGTTAGTCTACGATCGTTATGGTGAGAAGCAGACAGCCACGGGGATAGCTGAGAGGTTTATATCCTGATCCCCAGGAAGGAGAGAGAGAGAGAGAGAGAGAGAGAGAGAGAGAGAGAGAGAGAGAGAGAATCTGGTGTGGGCTTTTGAAACCTCAAAGCTCACTCCCCAGTGACACTCTTTCTCCAACAAAAACACATCTACTCCAACAAGGCCACATCTCCTAATCTATCCCCAAATGTTCCACTAACTGTCGACTGAGTCTTCAAACATGAGCCTATTGGGCCATTTTCATTTAAACCACCAAGATAGGTGAACTGTTCATCGCTGAAAGCAGTCAGGGCAGGAACTCAAGCAGGGCAGGAACCTGAAGGCAGGAGCTGATGGCCATGGAGGAAGCTGCTTAATGGCTTGCTCTACCTGCTTTCTTATAGAACCCAGGACGATTAGCTCAGAGGTAGCACCACCCACAAGGAGCTGGGCCCTCCACCATTAGTTGCTATTTAAGAAAATGCCCTACAGGCTTGCCCACAGCTCCGTCTGTGGAGCATTTTCTCACTTGAAGATTCGACTCCAGAGCTTGTGTCAAACTGACAAAAAAGTAACCAGTATAAGATCCTTTGATCAAACCCTCATGGTTTTTCCAAATCCTTAATTCAAACTGGGCATTTGGCACCCTGGCAACTGTGAGCCCGTTCACTTCATTTTGCTCCCGGAACCCCAGGAGTGTTGGTTGGAATGTGCACCTCTGGTTCTCCCTAGAAAATCCGCTTATCTTCTTTAGCACAGAAGCCTTCCATCTGCTGCCAAAGGACAAAGGTAAGGCGATTCGCAGATAGTCTAGATATTTTAAAAAACTAAGATCGGGTAACTGCACCTGATTTCTACAGAACAGATAGGCCACAGCTTGCTGCTACAGTCCTGTGTGAACTGTGTGGGGAATGGATTTTCAGACCCCACGTTATAGCGGTAATGAATTTCCACGGCTCTCTCCCCTCTTCCCACAGACTGAAAGGCCCTCTCAGGCTCCACCAGCCTGAACAACGAATGTAACAGCACTGGCTATCCTGGTACCTGCTTTGTAGATCAGGCTGGCCTCAAGCTCACAGAGATCTTCCTCCCTCTGCCTCCCTAACGCTTAAAGGTCACCACATCCAGTCAGTGTCATGGCTTAGATGCTGGAGTGACCAACAGTTCTTAGGGGTTTTGGTTAGTTGGTTGGTTGGTTGGTTGTCTCTCTGTGTAGACTAGGCTGGCCTCGTACTTACAGAGATCTGCCTGCCTCTGCCTGGAATTAAAAGCAGTATAGTATAACCCCATGCCTAGTCCCGGCTCTTTTTGGCTTTGTCTGCTTGTTTCTTTGTTGTTTGCTGTGATCCTCTCAAGTGCAGATGTGAAAAACCATGACAGACGTTTCTGAAGCTAATAATGGAACAAACACTCACGCCAGGGACTCTTGGTGCCTTTGCTTGGTTGCTTAGCATCTGGAAAGGACAGCCACGCTGCTGCCCCTGAGACAAGGGCCGCCATCCTGCCGGAAAGTCTGCCCTAACAATGCAAATGAGAAGTCCCAGCAAGGCAGGAGACCAAACCACGTTTCTCTGTTGTTCTTGGCTAGTTCTATTTTGAGCATTGCAGCTTCCGTGTACATTTGTCCCTGTCAGTCATCCAAGGACTTGTGAAAATTAATGTCAACGTTATAAAAGTTTCACAACCGGGCGTGGTGGCGCACGCCTTTAATCCCAGCACTGGGGAGGCAGAGGCAGGCGGATTTCTGAGTTCGAGGCCAGCCTGGTCTACAGAGTGAGTTCCAGGACATCCAGGGCTACACGGAGAAACCCTGTCTCAAAAAACAAAAAAACAAAAACAACAAAAAAAGTTTCACAGATGGCTGAACTAAAACGAATGAGATACTGAACTGGTTCTGATCTTTTCAGGTTCTCTCTCACTGAAAATAAATGTTTTCGATAAGATGCTATCCAGGGTAATTTTTTTTCTGCCAAAAACTGGCTATCCACTAAAAGCGGCTTAAGCCAGTGGTTCCCATAGATGGGCATCGTATGTGTGCCTCGTGTCCCTGGAGATCAGAAGAAGTGTCCAATCCTCTGGAACTGAGGTCACAGATGGTTGTAAATCATCATATGGGTGTTGGGAGCCTGACTAGGGTTCTGGCAAGGACAATAATTTCTCTATATCGCTGAGCCATCTCTCCGGCATCTATTTTGTGAGTTTTTAAAGGAGGAGGATCTAGGTGGAAGACAGGAGCTACTTAGGGATGTGACCTTAGAACTGCATCTTATCCCACTGTCCTTTCTTTGTTTGCTGTTCATCATGACGTTCTCTGTTCTGCCCAAGCAGATGGGGCAAAGAAACTTTGAACTTGGCCCTTTGAAACCACAAGCAAAATAAATCTTTTCTCTAACTAGCTTTCCTGGTTATTTTGGTCAATGCTACTCAATAGAAACTAACGCAGCATATTGTCACAGGATTCCCTCTTGCTGCTACATAACTACTCCATTCTTTTCCTCATCTTTAACTATTACATTTTCTATCTCTGTACCTGTGTCATTCTTGTTTATATATTTGTGTCTGGGTGAACATAAGACAATATGTGTAGGTACCCACAGAATCCAAAAGTGTGGGATCCCCTCAAGCTGAAATTGCAGGCAGTACAGGGAGTTGTGAGCCACTCATGTGAATACTGGGAACTGAACTCAGGACTTCTGGAAGAGCAGTAACTGCTTTTAACTACTGAGGCATCTGTATAGGGCCCCGTGTTATTTCTTGATTGTTATATTGGAGTATATCCTTTGAAACTGCATTTTTTTCCCACACAGTATAATATCCTTGCAGTTAATCCAAGGTGTTGAATAGATGGATAGATTTTTTTTGTTTGGTTGGTTCTTTTGGTTCTGTTTTTGAAGGCAAGGTTTCTCTGTGTACCCCTGGCTATCCAGGCACTCACTCACTCACTCTGTAGTCCAGGCTGGCCTCCAACTCAGAGATCCACCTGCCTCTGCTGGGATTAAAGGCATGCACCCCCACTGACCAGTGAAGGTATAGAGTTTTGCTGCTGTTGCACAGTATACTATTTATTGCGTGTAAGTATTATTATTTGTTAGTCACTCATCGAGGGATGTTTAGATAGTGCCCTAGTTTGCTTCTGTAGCTGTAATAAAACACTGGCTAAAAGCAGTGTGGTGGAGGAGAGCATCTGTGTGGCTTACAGTTTAGAGTCTACCATCAAGGGAAGTCAACAGGAGGAATTCAAGGCAGAAACCTGGAGGTGGGAACTAAAGCAGAGACCAAGGAGAAAAGCTGCTTACTGCCTATCCTTCTCTGGCTTGCTCAGCTACTTATATAGCTGTGGTAGTTTTGAATGCGAATGGCTCCCATAGGCTCACATGTTTGAATACTTGGTCCCTAGTAAGTGGAACAGTTTGAGAAGGGTTAGGAGGTGTGGTCTTGTTGGAGATGTCACTGGGGGTAGGTTTTGAGCTATCAAGAGACTCCCAGTTAGCTCTTTCTACCTCATGCTGGTGGACCAAGATGTGAGCACCTGCCTGCTGCCATGCTTCTTGCCATGATAGTCAGACTCTAACCCTCTGAAAGTGTAAGCCCCCAATAAACTCTTTCTTCTATTAAATTGCCTTGGTCATGGTTCCTCTTAACAGCATAGAAAAGCAACTAACACAATAGTCAAGAGATGGAGTCTGCCTAGAGATGGTACTACAGACAGTAAGCTAAGCTGTACGACATCAATAAACAGTTAAGAAAATGTTCCACAGACATGCCACAGGCCAATCTGGTGGAGGCAATTGCAAATTGCAATTGAGGTACCTTCATCTCAGGTGACTACTTGTGTCAAAAAGCATGAGTAGTTTTCAGTTTGGGACTATTACAATTTGCAAACTAACATTCATTTCTCTGGGACAAATGCAGAAGATGCTAAATTACATCGGCAAGCCCATTTCAGCTCGGCTCAGTATTGTGTTTGTTTGCTTGTTTCTTGACACAAGGTCTCATGGAGCCCAGGCTGCCGTCAAAATTGCTATGTAGCCAAGGGATGGCCTTAAGTTTTGTTTTGTTTGCTTTTTTTTGTTTTGCTTTGTCTTTGTTT
This sequence comes from Mus minutoides, assembly GCA_902729485.2. Taxonomy (NCBI): domain Eukaryota; kingdom Metazoa; phylum Chordata; class Mammalia; order Rodentia; family Muridae; genus Mus; species Mus minutoides. The sequence continues at coordinate 775,994 of LR750140.1, forward strand.
TTAATCTTTTTGTCTCTCCCTCCCAAGTGCTTAGATTTCAGGTATGCATCACACCTGGTTTTCTGGGGTGCTGAGGAGAAAACCCAGAGCTTTTGTGAATGTTAGGCATGTACTCCACCAACATCCCCAGATGTTTGTTTTGAGACAGGGTCTCACTTGGTTCAATCTGGTTTCAAACTGGCAGCGTAGATAAGACTGACCTACCAAGAACCTCTCTCTTCTCGTGTCTACCTCCCAAGCACTTCCCACTCTGCGCGGCTCTAACCTAGTTTTGAAAGAAACTACCAGACCGCACTGTGAAGTGGTGACATTTTCACATTCCTACCAGCAATATGTGCATAATTAGTTGGTCTACGTCTTCAGTAGTATTTGCTGTAACCACTATTTTCATTTTGGCTACTCTGATAGACATGTGATACCTCCTTGTGATTTGAATGTTCATCCTGAAATGGTAAATGCTACTGACCATTTTCTCACTGGTCCTTGGCTGTCTGCCTATACTTTGCTCATTTGCTAATTGGGTTGTATATTTATGGGTTTTATTTTCTAACACAGGGTTTGAAGTTTTTTTATATGTCTAAGTACACCAGGCTACAACTTTTTATCAGCTGCTGTAACATTTTTAGAGGGAAATGTCATAAAGTCCCTATCTTGCTATGCCACATTAATATCCTCCCTCTAGAAAAACTATCAATTGTAAGCCAGCCGCCTTGAGAGGAACACTCTTTGAAGGTGACCATTTACAACTGAGGCAAACATTTTTGTTTGTTTGTTTTTTGTTTTTGTAGATAGAGTTTCTCTACATAGCCCTGGCTGTCCTAGAACTCACTTCATAGACCATGCTGGCCTTGAACTCACGGAGATCCACCTGCCTCTTTCTCCTGAGTGCTGGAATTACACAAATGCCTGGTAGTAGGAAAAAAATTGTTTTTTGTTTGTTTGTTTGTTTGTTTTTTGAGACAGGGTTTCTCTGTATAGCCCTGGCTGTTCTGGAACTCACTTTGTAGACCAGGCTGGCCTCAAACTCAGAAATCCGCCTGCCTCTGCCTCCCGAGAGCTGGGATTAAAGGCGTGCGCCACCATGCCTGGCTGTTTTTGTTTTTGTTTTTGTTTGTTTTTGAGTCAGGGTCTCACTATGTAGCCCTAGATAACCCCGAATATATAGATTCCGCAGACTGAGATACAAATCCCATGGTGCTGAGATTAGAGGCATGCACTACTGCTACGCCTGGCTGTACTGCTCACGACACGTGGCCATTGGATGCTTCCTGTCCAATGTACTTATTCCACAAAGCCATGTAAACTGTAGTTCTCTCAGCTGGGGTCCTGTCCTCCAGATGTGACCTGGCCAACTCTTGGTATCCTAACATTACATCAGGCATGGTCACCTGCACAAGATCCACACAAGACCGTGTCCACTGACATTCTCTCATTTAATGAGGGACTTCCAAACTCCTGCAGTGGAGTAGGTGTCATTGTTCAGCATCAGAGCCCCTACCCAGGGTATGTGTCTTGGTTAGTTTCTTATCAACTTAACAGGCATGAGGGTCACCTAGAAGGACTATGAATTGAGAAAATACCTTTCAAGTTGGCCTGTAAACAAATCTGTGGGATAGTTTCTAAATGATTGATGTGGGAGAGACCAACACACTGTGGCCAGCACCACTCCTGGGCAGATAGTCCTGGGGAGCATAAGCAAACTGAACAGGTCATGGGGAGCAAGCCAGTAAGATTTATGGTCTGTTATAGCTCCTGCCTCCAGGTTCCTGCCATGGGTTTCCTCACTGCCTTCCTTTCATGGTGTACTAACTAAAAGGTGTAAAACCAAATAAAGCCTTTTCTTCCCATGTTGCTTTTTGTCATGATCTTTAAGCTCAAACATAGAAACCAAACTAGAGGTTCTTCGGTGCTGTGGCTGCCCCTAAATTGGGCAATCCCTTATTCATACTATTAATAATGCCATTATTAATTGGTTCACCAGGTTAGACATAAGTGGAATCATTTCTTTGGTTTGTCACTGGTGTCCATTCTGTGGTGAAAAGATGTGTGTTCACACACCCCTTGGAAAGTCACCAACGGCAGCTTGTTTTTCAAAGATGCATGCATACACTAGTGTGCCAACCTCCCATGCTTCTTCCTGTATACATTATTCTGTGTAAAGGAAAGGACCTAGTGTTCTCCCCTTGAACACAATCTGGCTGCAATGATTTGGTTCTAAGTCATTCTGCTGAGTTCTGGGGCTACAAAAAGTGATTCAGTGGCTAGTTCCAACTTAGGGTGCTTGTCCTTCACCTGAGCCACCATGCTGGGAGGAAGTTCAAGCTAACTCATGAAGATCATAAGGAGCAGACAAGATGGATAGAATCTAATATCATTTATCATGTTTCTAATGGAGTGAGCCTTCAGATAAGTCCAGCTCCTGATGACGCCAGAAATGCAGACTGACTGCTTCTGAGTTACGTCCAAAGTGCAGACTGGCAAACACAATTAATATTGTTACTGTCTTAAGAGCCATTCCATATTGGGATAGTTTGTTTTCCAGTCATAGTAATGGAATACATGAGCTTAGCAAATGCCTCCGGAGTGACAGACAGACAGCTTTCACTTTTTGCTCTATGTTACCATTTGTTGCTTCTAAAAAACTCCTTCCTAAATTCAGTACATGTGAAGTTTTAGAAATTTTACCAAGTACTGCTAACGTGTGAGGTGAGCATATCTAATCTACCGTGCAGGAAACTAAGGCCATTTCATTAAAATAAATAAATAAATAAATAAATAAATAAATAAATAAATAAATAAATAAAATAAACAAATCTCTAAAGTTTCTTTTGCTGACAAGATGCTCCGACCAGGAAAGGTGCTTATCCCCAAGACTGATGACCTGAGGTTTGTTCCGGGGACACATGATAAAAAGGCTAACTCAAGCTGTCCTCTGGTTTTTGCATGTGTGTGTACATTAAATGAAATAGATTCAGTAAAAAAAAGAGCCGGGCGTGGTGGCGCACGCCTTTAATCCCAGCACTCGGGAGGCAGAGGCAGGCGGATTTCTGAGTTCGAGGCCAGCCTGGTCTACAAAGTGAGTTCCAGGACAGCCAGGGCTAGACAGAGAAACCCTGTCTCGAAAAACCAAAAAAAAAAAAAAAAAAAAAAAAAAAAAAAAAAAAAAAAAAAAAAAATAGGGCTGGTAAGATAGTCGGTGGTTAAGAGCACCGACTGCTCTTCCAAAGGTCCCGAGTTCAAATCCCAGCAACCACATGGTGGCTCACAACCATCCGTAACGAAATCTGGTGCCCTCTTCTGGATTGTCTGAAGACAGCTACAGTGTACTTACATATAATAATATAATAATAAATTTAAAAAATGAAAAATAATCTTTGTTTTTATAAAGTCCTATACAGACAACAAACCCAAAAACACTGGCAATGGGTTCATTTGTTTTCTTCCCTGTCCATCCGTACCAGGTGGTCAGTTCAAGCACTGAGGTTACTGTGAGGTGGTGAGCTTTCTCTGAACAGTACTTTATAGTTCACATAAATTTACTGAGTGGTCTTGACTATAAACTCAGTTATAAAGATTACAATGGAAAAGCTTTGTCCTTATGTTTAAACAATTACCCACACATGCTTTGCAAACTAAGATGACATTCTGAGTATAAAGCTGCAAAACAACCTCATTTGAAGTTTTTGTCCTTGGAGAATGAAATTAAGTCTATGAAAATCTATGATACACAGTAAGCCCAAAGTAGAAAATATCATTAATATTAGGATAATGATTCACTTATTACCACTTACATTCTAATACTACTTTGGTATGATAAAACTTTGGAGGAAAAGCAGGTTAGCTCATATAGCAAAAAAGTGTTATTTCCTGGTTTTAAATTTCTGATATGTAAATTAGATCAAATCAATATAAAAGCCTTCCTTCAATAAAATATTTTTTTAAAAGAGCTTTTGTACATCCCCAGTGGTACAAGGTTTCTGAAGATCTGAACACTCAAGGGTTATTATATCCTTAAGAAGTACACTTTGTTCAAAAATTTAGTTGAGAAAGCAATACACATATATACAGAAGCCTTCTCAAAATACGATAAACCTTTACTGCAAGATCTTGACATCAAAAATAGTTCAAATGTATTCAGAATCAGACTTCATGAAGGAGTAAGATGGAGTCAGCGATAGCATAGTGCGAATAACTAACCTTTGTATAAACCCACTAGGCTTTCCTCTCATTTTCATCATAATCCTATTATGTGTTGGGGATTGGTTCTAATGCTTTGATTTAATCGGGAACCTATGTGTCCAAACACTGAAGGTTCTTGCCCCAAGTTGGTTTTTGACCAATTAATAAAGATGCCAGTGGCCAATGGCTGGGCAAAGGGAGACAGGGTGGACCTTTAGATTTGTGAGGGTTAGGAACTGGGAAAAAAGATAGAGAATCGCCCATGACTTCGCGATGTGCAGGTGAGAAAGCCAACCAGCCATGTGAGAATTTGGGTGGGTGGCCACTGGCCACTTCCCAGATTGGGCCTTGTGCCTAGGGTAGCAGAAGGTTTAGGAGTGCCCAAGCTTTGAACTAGCCAAGGCATTTTTTTTTATTTTTTTTTATTTTTTTTTTGGTTTTTCGAGACAGGGTTTCTCTGTATAGCCCTGGCTGTCCTGGAACTCACTTTGTAGACCAGGCTGGCCTCGAACTCAGAAATCCGCCTGCCTCTGCCTCCCGAGTGCTGGGATTAAAGGCGTGCGCCACCACGCCCGGCTAGCCAAGGCATTTTAAAATTAGCTGGCTCACACCAGTGTGTGTGTGTGTGTGTGTGTGTGTGTGTGTGTGTGTGTGTGTGTGTGTGGTGTGTGTCTTCCACTTTCGAATCCAAAGAGTTCCTGGGCAGGTGGCTTGAATCGTGCAACCCACTGGAAGCACAAAGCTAAAATTAGCCCTACACCTGTGGTAATTTGTGTAAAACTAATCATTTTACAGGGAGTGAAGGCTAGACCATGCTCACTGTTAACAAAGAGTAGTGGGTCCTCAAGTTTGGCAATCTGGTTTGGAGTCTGTACTCCGAGGACTGTGCTGTAACATCTCTCAGTACCAGCTTTGATTTTAAAAAGCAGAAGTGTATCTTTCCACCCTTAATCACTGTGGAATAAGAACTATCATTCGGCTCCTGTACATCTAAATTTTCAACTTATTTGGTTCCTTTCAACCTATCAACTACCCCTGGTTGTGAGTCACCTCACCACTATTTGCACCTACACACCCCTACATCACAACACACACACATACACACACACCCAAAGAGGCAAAATGCACAAAACAAACTGTGGCTTTGTAAAGGATCAGTTAGACACTTCCCTTTCCTCTAACTCCTGTCTTATCAAGCCTACAAAGGCTCACTCAGCAACAGTGCTGCCGCTGATAAGAAGGGCAGTACCCACCAGCATGGATGCCCACACAGCCACAATCTCAAAGTAAGGGCTGCAGCCTTTCTCCACCTCAAAAGTGATGTGAAGAGCATGGAAATATGGTGTTAAAACCGTAGCAAGACAAATATACAAATGAAAGTTTTATTTATTTAAAAGACCCGGTCTATACAAACATACAAAAAGTAATACACGAAAAACGTCCCCAGACACATAAAATAACATATCTCATTTACAACATTATTTACACTTTGGGGCCCATATTAAAAGCCATGGGCCTGAGGTCAAGTTGACAAGAGAACAGTCTGATATCTCACTTGGGAAGCCGATGACCATGGCACTTCTACTGCAAAACCTAAACAAAGGCAGGAGAGCCCTAGGAGGTACTGTAATGTGTATAAGTCTTAAGACTGAGGCTTTTAGTGGGTTTTACAGATAATGGCTTCCATGGGGACAGAATGGTGTCCCTGGTAGTCACTGCCATCATGACACTTCTGTTCATGGACAGCAGAGGAATCCCACAGACAGCTCTTACATGTGGTGTTCCTGACACAGGTGAATCACTACTTTGTTGTGTTGTTTTGTTTTGTGGCAGTAAGGGACCCAGGGCCTGCGCATGCTAGGCAAGCCCTCCACCACAGAGCTGCACACCCAGCCTGGACACGGCCTTATGAAAACGAAGCTGTCTCTAAACACAAGGATTATAAGAATGTACTCCCTAAAGGTTAAAAGAAGTCCAGGGTCCAAGAGAAGCTGAAGCCAAGTCTCACTATTTCCTGACACCTCCTTCCTTTATTCCTGCTTAAATGCAAAAGCTGACAATTTCTGATTAGTTGAAAGATTTAACGCCTTTTGCTTTTTAGAAAGATCCAGATTCTCTTTCACTGTTTCTTCCTGGTTCTCTGTCTCACAGATCTCACTGACCACACGTTTTCGCTTCTTTGCTTCAACTCCATCGCTGGCAGTTTCTCCCTTGGCCTTGTTAGTCCATGCCTTTGAGAAACAGTGGGGGTGAGAGGTAAAGAGATTTTTATGCACGAAGAAGAAACGAATAAAAATGGTCTACTTACTTTCATGGGTAATGTTCTTATATACAGAACAGTAATTAGTATTTGAAATTTTAACTTTATTACTAAAGATTCTAATGGTTAACCAATTTAAGTTTTATATTCTTTGGAAATGGTTGCATAGTAACCATCTGAAGAAGAGACAGATATCCATAATATTTAAGCAACTTTGAAAACTCAATAGCAAATCCCCAACCAGGTTAAAAATACAAAATAAATTTGAAAGATATTCTTAAGACACACACACAAATGGTCCATAGGTACATGGAAAGGCTCAGAATTGCAAATCACCAGGCTGCAAATCAAACTCACTAAGGTAATGTCCATGTGGGTAGGATGAGGAACACTTATAATTTTTGACACTTGGGAGGTTGAGACAGGACTGTCAAGAGTTCAAAGGCAGTCAGCTACTTAATTAGATCCTGTCTCAAAATGACAGTCATATATACTGAGGGGTTGAGGGGTGAACCAAAGAAGGAGAATGTATTTTCCTTGGGCACCAAGGACACACATGGTGGACATACATACATGCAGTCAAATACACATGCATGGACAGTTTTTTTTTAAAAAATTAAAACAAAACACAATCAACAACTAGGCTCAACACTGTAACCTCAGTACATGGGGTGAAGGCAAAGGCAGGAGGATTGCCCAATGTTTGAGGCCAGCCTTCTTTACATAGTGAGTTCTAAGCCAATCAGGGCTATAGAACAAGGCCCCATCATAAAACACAACCATCCCCAAAGCCCTAATCATGGGATGAGAACACAGTGGAAGAGTACGTGCCTAGCATTCACAAAGCCCTACATTCTATATACAGAAATAAAAAACTCCCCCAAATTAAAAACAAAAACATACACAATCACAAGTTTTGTTAAGTCTCTTCCTCTTTTATAATAAATTCATTCATGTAAATATATACAGAAACACAAAAATGCTAAAAAGACTCTAAAGGAGTCTGGAAGTGGTTCGCCTAGTTCCTAGCTTCTGGATCACGCAATACCCATTCCTCCTAAAACCCAATCCATCGAAGCCAGCGACTGCACTGAGAGGTGCGTACACTTGTATAGAGAGGAGATGAAGTCTACACTGCCCACACTTCTTTCCCTTTCTCCCCAAACATGGCAGAGGTTAGCCAGCTACCCATCCTAATTTTTGTATGAAAGGCTGGACCAAAGCACCAAAGTCTTCTAAGCAAACATTATTCTCATGTAAGTAGATAGCATTACATTTTTTTCTACTTTCATGGACTTGATAGCACTAGTCTAAAATATAAGTTAAACTCCTTTTCCCTTATTAATTTTTCTTTTTGCTTTCAGTTCATAACTAAAGCATCTTTTATTTGGGGGCAGACGGCAGTTCCCTAAGGACACACAGCACACAGTTGGCTTCTAAAACCCTCTGTAGGTACTTAGTAACGACCACAAGTCTACTTTGTCAAACTCATCCACATCTAATTTCTTCTTCACCAAGACTTTTGTTTGTTTGTTTTTCGAGACAGGGTTTCTCTGTGTAGCCTTGGTCGTCCTGGAACTCATTCTGTAGACCAGGCTGGCCTCGAACTCAAAAATCCGCCTGCCTTTGCCTCCCAAGTGCTGGGATTAAAGGCGTGCGCCACCATGTCCGGCTTTCAGCAAGACTTTTTGGATATATTCAATTTTCCAAAGAAAAAGACATTTCTATAAGAACTTTGTAAACCTGGGAAGCCCAGAAGGATCTCATCTCAGCATAACAATCTTACCTTCCTTTCTTCAGCTGACAATACTCTAAATCGTATCATCCCCTCTTTTATTATGTCTGCTTCATCTGAAATGTCAGGGTTGTCGGACAAAATTTGACTTCTATTTTCTTCCAGCCACATCTGGAACCCAGTCTTTGGCCTAAAGTAGTAACATGAAAAAATTTATACTGAATATATTATTTAAAGTGTCACATGACATTTCAAATTAGTAGCTAACCATCAGCTTTTCACTACTCATACAAAGCAAGGGAGACACAACTGTACTTACTAGCTAACAGTGTCCATATTACTTTCAACAGTCTGGAGACTGCAGGCTCAGTGAGCTGAGGGGGGGTCACTCACCCTGCACCGACCAGTATAAAAGCACAGACCCTGCATCTTCAGCTCTTGTGTGGTTATAGGGGCTCTCTGAGCCCCTCTGGCCTAATGAAACTCCTCTGGCTATCATTCATAGGCTCTCGCCATTTAGCAAGCAGCTCTGTGAAAGCTGGCTGACTTCTCTTCCACCCTTCTCACCACCTCACCCCACTCACGGCTGACCGGGGTTCTTCCTGCACGGTCAAAGCATACTTGTAAAATTGATTCAATTCTATTCTACCTTCTGCACAAACTGTGTTTAGGTCATCAGAAGGATTAATGAAAATAATCAAGTTTCTGAGCACTTGTTTCTATGCATTCTAAATGCTTTATATATTACCTTATAGCAAAATCCTATAATTTGGAAATAATCGGTATCTCAATTGATAAATCAGGCACCTGGGGTTCAGAGAGATGAAATAGCCTAGTTTGGGTACATAGGGTAAGAGTAGGATGTGTCTGAACAGCTAAGCAGTCCGACACCAGAATCCCTGTTTAGCCCACCTGTCTCCTACCATTTAGGAGCTGAATAGATCCTAAATATTAGCCTAAATGAACAACACAGGTATGTACAATTAAAATTTTATTTTTAATTACTTTTGAACAGGGTCTCACTATGTAGTTCCAGCTGTCTTGGTACTGGCTTTGTAAACCAGGCTAGCCTTAAACTCAAAGAGAGCCAGCAGCTGCCTCTGCCATCTGAGTGCTGGGATTAAAGGCATGTCAGCAGGCAGCTGGGACGATGCATCTCAAACACAAAGCTTCCCTACATACCTTTGGTTTTCAGAGTTTTGAAGGCACACAGCCGGAGCTTCAGATGACGAACTTTTAGGATTTTCTTTTACTTCCTCAGTCTTATCAGCCTGTGGAGTTCTTTTCTGGAAATAGGATGCTGCTGATGCCTATGAAAACAAGCAGACATGTGAGTCTGGGGGCAACAATACAAAGATTTAAAAAAAAGGGGGAGAGTGTCTGGGCTAAACCAAGACAGAATGCACTCCCTTGCTCCATAACCAGTGATAAACATGCACTCCCTTGCTCCATAACCAGTGATAAACCCGGCACTTCATCCCTCCCAGGACAGAACACACGAGGCTCACCAAAGCGGTTACCTGCTTAGACCTTGGCTTTGGGGTGAGAGGCTTTATAACTGGAGATGTTTCATTATTTTCCACTCGATTAAAAGAAGTGGACTTCCTGGATGATTTGTTCATACTGTCTAAAATATTAGCTGAGCGTGTTGAATTCGCTGATATGGCTGGTTCTTTGGAATTGACTACTACCTAAAGAGAAGAAGAGAATGTCATATGTGAAGAAACAACTCCACTGTGGTATCCCTTTTGGAAATGAATTCATCATTGAGTATAACCCAAACTGAGACTGAAACAAGTTCTCCCAAACATCACATCCCAAGGACAGACAGGGAGAAGTCCTGTCTCAAGTCCTCAGCACTGGGTATTCAGAACTAAGTAGGACACAGGCGCTGAGATCAGATGGGAATGGCTTACAGATGTCTTTACAGTCCTTAATCCCCCAGAATCTAAGAAGGTCATCTGGAAACATCTTTGTATGGGTAATATTCAAACAGAAAATATCACTGGTTACCTTGAAGGGGTTTACCCGTCCTTGGCTGCTAGAGAAAATTGCACCTATTACAAAAAGAAAACTCAATAGCGTTTGGTCATTTAAAAAAAAGAAAGAAAAAAAAAATCAAGACAACCTCTGACTTTCACAATACTAAATAGAATATTTTAACCTGTATTCTATGAAAACAAAGGTACTTTTGGAGACAGGATCCCACTTTGTATGTGTGACTGGCCTGGAACTGCTATGTAAACCAGGCTGGCCTGACCGAGGTTTCCCTGCCTCTGCCTCTCTAGTGCTAGTATCCAAGGCACGTCCTTCCATGCCAGCCCCAGGTAACTTTAAAACAAATACAGACGATGTCTTTCCTCCTTCCAAGCTGGAATAATAGTATATGTGAACTGTTCCAACTTGCTGCTGTGAAACATAGCAGTGTGTAGACCTCTTCTCCCCCGGCCATGCAACAGTGATGCTAAGGTTAGGAATGTCCACCTTGTCAAGGAAACACCTACTAATGCCCCTCTCCCCGTCTCTGACAGTTACCCTTCTTCATTCACCTGTTTCTCAAGTTAAAAACAAAAACAAAGCAGGCTCTTTGCACTTCCAACTACCATCTTTCCTTACAACCCTACCCAACTTTCCAAAGCCCACTGACATTAACTATTGTCTCCTCCTTCCCACACACTTCTCCACACTTTGGTATGAGGTCTAACCCTCCTACACGACAGCTAAAGTCCCCAACCCACTTCTGTGCAACCAAACATGATAGCTATCTTTCCCTTTATTTGAGACCTCTCAATGGCTTCCTATACAGTGGTCTCTTCAATATTTTCTCCTCCTTTGACTTTGTAGACACTACATCCCAGACTTAGCCCTTTGTCTCTGGACCAGTGATCTCTTCCAGAGCTTCCTCTCCTCTTGTACCTGCTTAAATGCTGGAAATCCCCTCAACTAGGGCGCCATTTTCTTCTTACTTTACAAACTATAATGAGTGGTTACCAGTGCCCACGGTATAAACTGTTCTACTTATGCCAATGGTTTAACATTTATTTCATGAGGTTCTGAAGCAAATGCCTATGTAACCCACTTAGCTAATGGTAATTCATCAGCTTCCCCTATGGACCTGTTCCCTTCTCTAGAGTTTCTGATGCTATGTTGTTCTTCATTCGGAACCATCTTCCACCTTAGAAACACCAACTCTACCTTTTCTTTCTATTGTCACTACTCTAACTCTAACGTGGACTGCTTGGTGGTCTTATGTCCATTCCCCCTCCCTATCACGTATGATGGTGACGGTCCTGCTTAGAACCTACAGCAGCCTCCCAGGGATCTTAGAATGGAGACTGCGATTCTCAACACAGTCTGGAAAATCTTGTATATCCCTCCAAGACCCTACAGAACTGCTCTCTTTGTGCCACACATTCTGTTTGCTCTGCTCCTGCTCCCATCCACCACTCCCTTGTGGGCTGACTCATCTTCTAGTCTCTGTTGACAGCATTCCATGAGAACGTCCGCAGGTACCTATCCTCTGACTAGATTACAGCCACTGCTATGAGCTACAGGCTTACATATATTTCTTACCTGATTTAAGAGCTGGTGTATCAGAGGAATTTGCACTTTGGAATAAGTTCTGCCCTAAAATTAAAATAAATAAAACAATGTAAGTGAGGACAATGAAGTCATCCTTGATATTCAACATCTAAACAGCAGAGATACCTTTAAAAGGAAAAGGGAATTCAATTTCTCTTAGCCGACCAAAATGGAAAAAACAATACTAATGAGAGCTTTTATTTACTTATTTATTTATGTATTTTAAAATTATTGTTGCTGGGGGTTGGTGCTTTGTGCATATAGTGGTCAGAAGACAACTTTGAGCTGGGCGTGGTGGCGCATGCCTTTAATCCCAGCACTCGGGAGGCAGAGGCAGGTGGATTTCTGAGTTCGAGACCAGCCTGGTCTACACAGAGAAACCCTGTCTCCAAAAACAAAGAAAGAAAGAAAGAAAGAAAGAAAGAAAGAAAGAAAGAAAGAAAGAAAGAAAGAAAGAAAGAAAGAGACAACTTTGTAGATAGAGTCAGCTTTCTCCCTTTCAGTGTGTTCTGCAGGTGAAGCCCAGCACTGTGCGGCAGGCACCACCGTCTGCTGAGCCTCCGTATCTTTCACTGTTTTGAAAACATGTCTCACCATGGTTATGTGACTCTGGTTTTTCTTCAGAAACAGTGTCCTCTTGGTCCTCAGCATCTTCAACTTGACTTCTGACCCGTGGCCGACTCCACTCTGTAGTGGTGTGACTGTAACTAATGGATCATAGTATACCATAAGAAACAAATGCAAAGACCAAGTTCATAGTCAAGACAGTAAGGAAAATTCAAATAGTTGATGTTCTTTTACCCAGCATTCAGTTTTTCTCTGAAATCCTCTTCTTTCTCTTCTTCTGACTGGATTTCTGCCAATTCAGCTGCCTTTTCTGCAGCAAGTTCACTAAGTTTCTGAGCCAATATTAATTTCCGAGAGCGAGAAGCATATTTAATGGCTAAATGTACGGCATTTTGAGTCATTAGATCAGCAAGTTCCACACAGCGGAATTCTCGTTCCAGTTTACAAGACAGCTAATTAGGGGAGAATCAAAATCAAATCATGTTAAGTCAAACTTAAGGAAAAAAAAGGAAAGGAAAGGAAAGGAAAGGAAAGGAAAGGAAAGGAAAGGAAAGGAAAGGAAAGGAAAGGGAAGGGAAGAAAAGGAAAGAGTGACAGGACTAGTGAAATGGAAGTCGTCTGGGTGAGCTACCTAATGCTTCTAAAATGCACATTGTATATCTATAAAGTGAAAGTACCTTTGTTTTAAAAAGTATCTTATAATTAATGGCGTGTTGGCTTGCTCAACAGTATTCCTTAGAGGCTTAAATGAATAAAAGAACAGTGCATTTACAAATAGTAGCTTAGATTCAATGAAATGTGACATAATTCAGATGTAAAGTGCACGAGAAGACAACTGCTTAAAACGCAAATGTAATTCTCCTCATTGTTTTCCAGTTGCCGCTCATCACAATAGGGCAGGGAATTTTAAAAAGTGAATTAAAACAAAAAGCAGTTACTATTTGCTCAGAACTAAACAACAAATGCTACTACACAAATTTGGACAGGAAAAGTAGACATGTCTAAAATTTCATGTATATTGTCTGTGATCATCAACTATGAGAAATAACTATACAACTTCTAAATTAACATTTGCACTTTTTATGTCTATAATATAAAATGAAGGGTATTCTGGGACAGGAGGATTGACTCAGTGGTTAAGGGCTCAGCAGGGCAGTGGTGGCACTCGCCTTTAATACCAGCACTTGGGAGGCAGGGGCAGGCGCATTTCTAAGTTTGAGGCCAGCCTGGTCTACAGAGTGAGTTTCAGGACAGCCAGGACTACACAGAGAAACCCTGTCTTGAAAAAAATCAGAAAGATTGTTGGCATTATTCAGAAGAAGCACTTCTAAGCAAGGCAGAACTCTGACTCAGGGCAGCGGCACTCTTGCAGTGGCTAGAATGAATTAAGATCACCAGTACCATCCAGAGGGCAGGACATGGGATTACACTCCTTTCAATAAAAGCTTGAAAGGACAACGAACCTTAAGAGACTCTGCTTCAAAGAGAAATGTAGTGAAGAATCCAGGGCAGCAAACCCAGCCACTGGTAATAACAAAAGGCTAGGAAATCCGAAAGCCTAAGGACCGTCTCAAAACTGTCCAAGCGACTGGAGAGACCAACCGGAGCGAGCAAGACTGTCCGGAGCGAGTGGAGCCGAACGGGGATGGCCGGAGCGAGGGGGGCCGGAGCGAGTGGGGCCGAACGGGGATGGCCAGAACGAGGGGGGGGGGGGCCCAACCGGAGCAAGTGGAGCCGATCGGAGCAAGAAAAACAAAAACAAAAACAAAAAACTGTCCAAGCCTGGAGATCTCCAACAGTCCACACCTAAACTCTGTGGCAGAGATGAGCAAGAGTCCCGACAATGGCTCTCACTCTTGCAAGTCCCCTGGAGCATCAGCTGATGCCCAGTGAACGGGCACAACACCGGAAAAGCTTACTCGCACACCTACAGCCTTAGCTATAGGGAAATAGTTCAAATATTTTAACTGTAACATCAAAGATAAGATAGAAATTTTAAGGGAAAAAGTACAATTTATGTAACCTAGAAGGTAGAATGTAGTCTTTGTTTACATATATTTAAGAAATTCTACCTAGGGCTGGGAATGGAGCCATATGCCTTTACTCACTCAGGAGGCAGAGGCAGGTAGATCTCTTTGAGTTCGAGGTCAGCCTGGTTTACAGAGCAAGTTCCAGGACAGCCAGGTCTACATACAGTAAACCTGTTTCAAAAGAAATTTTTTTTCTCAACCTAAGAAAATAGTTAAACTTTAATTTTTCAACATATTTTACTCACCGCAAGCATTTTCATTAAGAGTTCCTGCTGCTCTTTTACTGCATGGTTTTTAATGCTCTCCTCATAGTCATAACCATTTTTAGCCAAGTAATCAAGGTAGTTGTGAAACAGAACCGAATGCCAAAATTGTTCCTGGAAAATGGGTAGAAGTACATAAAACTGAACATCCCTTTAATATTGGCCAAGTGTTAGGTGTACCTTAAGATACCAGCTTTAAAATATTTTCTGAAACCCTCCTTTCTATGTAATCTTACTTTACAATTTGAATCTCAATGTGCTACAATGCCTGGCTTTATGTTCTCGTCTTTTAAAAAAGGTGTATGTGTACAGCATTTTATTTCCTATATGACTCGTCCTCAGAGGACTTTATAAGTCAGTTCTGTAGATGGTTTACTTCCTATCATAACTAATTGCACGATTTCAAATGCCTTTAAAACAACAGGCTAGGTTAGAGGAGGATGAGTTTAGGATCAGTGTAGAGGGCTTACTGACCCTACCAGGGGAGCTCTGCCCCGTGACGGCCTGCCAGTCAAAGCCATTCCCTCGGCAGAAAGCCCTGAAAGCTGTGAGAGCAACCACATGAGGTGGCCTTGTGATCAAAGGCCTACTGCCTTATTTATTTAATCATAGGGTAGTAATATCCAACACTGTGATGATCTAAAATCTTCTGTGTAATAGGAATTTACTTTCAAATTTAGAAGACTAAGGCATCCACATACCTCCATTTGGCCTTTCTCTGTTGAAGTCTGACAGTAAGGAAGCTTAAAAGGTAATATAGCCACAGCAGGTCGTGGGAGGGTGGGAGGGAACCGAGAGCCTTTACAAGGGATGCACCTGTCAGTTAACAAAAAAAGTCCCACACTAAACACTTTACAATATCACAAAAACTGCTCAAATAAAACCTTTTCACAAATCAGGAACTATGAGCAGTAATACTATTTTAATAGGCCTTCGGGTTTGAAACTTTATATATAAAAAAAAAAACAATCCTAGTAATATTAACTGCTCACCA
This sequence comes from Mus minutoides, assembly GCA_902729485.2. Taxonomy (NCBI): domain Eukaryota; kingdom Metazoa; phylum Chordata; class Mammalia; order Rodentia; family Muridae; genus Mus; species Mus minutoides. Next base: position 791,604 of record LR750140.1, read on the forward strand.
GAGACATTAAAAAGAAGCCACACCCACAAATGCTGTTCACATGATATATGCCCCTTTGTCATGAAATGTGAACCTTTCCTTTATTGTGTGATAATAAATAAAAACACAAGTGTGAGCCAGCTGTGGTGGCACGCCTTTAATCCCAGCAGCCAGGAGGCAGAGGCAGGCAGATCTCTATGAATTTGAAGCCAGTCTGGTCTACAAAGTGAGTTATAGGACAGAGAAACCCTGTCTCAAACAAACAAACAAACAAACAAACAAACAAAAACTTCACCACTATCAAAACAGCACAAATATGGTTTCATAGTTTTATAGAGACCATGGTACAGGGCATGAGATCGGAGCATGAATATTTCAAATGTGAAAAACTCTGCTGTGGTAACTGCCGCACACTTACTCACAGGCACTGGAATGCGACTTGGTGAATGAACACGGCAGAGCATGTGCATTCACGGAGAGGGAAAGAACACACATACAAGCCACTGACAAGCAAGAACACTAGTGTATGTCTGAGCATTCTGCCTATAAAGTAACCAGTCTTTTGTTCAACCTTTCCCAGCTCAAATACTTTACTGGTTTCATCCAAAATTAAAAAGAAATGATGAGGATTTTATTAAAAGTCACTTTGCGGGGCTGGTGAGATGGCTCAGCGAGTAAGAGCACCCGACTGCTCTTCCGAAGGTGATAAGTTCAAATCCCAGCATCCACATGGTGGCTCACAACCGTCTGTAACGAGCTCTGGCGCCCTCTTCTGGAGTGTCTGAAGACAGCTACAGTGTACTTACATATAATAAATAAAATAAATCTTAAAAAAAAAAAGTCACTTTGCAAGTCATTATACATCAAAGGAGGACACTAATATTTCTTATTTTCTTAGCTTTAAAGGTTTTTCCTTGTGGAGTAATTGGGGGTTGAGGGAGCAATGACACATTTTGGCTGCTAATTTAGTAGGGTTTGTCTATGAATGTTTAAACTATTTGGAGTAGAAAATGTGAAAGGGTGAACAGCGTTACTAAGGAGGCAAAGTTACTTCAATTGTCTTTCAAACTGATCACAAAATTGGTTTTGTATTTAAATGAAAAATTGAAAAACAAAAACAAAACTTACTGTCTGCCCTGAACTGGCCAGACTCTCAACTGTCACCCTGGTCTATAAATAGAGTTCCAGAACAACCAGAGCCACACAGTGAGACCCTGTCTCAAAAAAAAAAAAAAAAAAAAAATCACACACACAAAAATATTTACAAAGTCATTTTGCCTTCCCAGAAATTCTGAGATGGGAACCTTCTGTCCTGCAGTTGAAGAGAAGGCACAAAGTCTAAACATGAGCAGTAGGTCCTGGCACCTCACCATCTTTTAGAGCAACACAGCCCACTCTATCTTTACCACAAACACGAAGAGCTAATGAACTTTTCCAAGCAAGGACAGATTAAGTTTCATGAAACCCAACAGTAGACTACTGAAGAAAGTGGTAGGCTTTCTTCCCTGGTCTTCAGTTATCGCTAGCCAAACAAAGGAAATCAGTAATCTCTATGTGAGTGTAAATAAACAGGACCACACAGACAGGTATGGGGTGCACAGCTCTTGGGAGGTGGCACACAGTCTCTGCACTTGGGAGGCTGAGGCATAAGATCATGAATCTGAAGCCAGCCAGGCTCAAATCCTTAAGCTCTCAGAAGGAGGAGGAGGAAGCAATGAGTAAGTAGCAGTTTCCAACCTCTAAAATAAAAACAACTTTATTTACTTAGAATAAAACTAAGATAAAACTAAGAAAAGCATGAAACATCCTATCTCAACACACAAAACTAAATACAATTTTATTTTCATCTTCCCTTTCTGTTTTTGAGCCATTGTCACAATGGATAGACCAGGCTGGCCTTGTAGTGCCAATTCTACCACATGTAGTAAAACTACATTTTCATAAACAAACTTTTAGTACCCCAACCCCACCCCTCCGGGCCCCAGTTTTTTGAGGCAAAGTTTCTCTGTGTAGCCCCGACTGTACTGGAACTCACTCTGTAGACCAGGCCAGCCTGAACTCAAGAAATAAAGATGTGTGCACCATCACTACCCGGCTCTGTCTGTTTTTGAGATTTATTCATTTGGTATATGTAAGTATCATGTGTACCACATCCAAACCTCAAACCCATGAAGTTTAGAAGAGAGTCCCCTGGAACTGGAGGTTGTGAGCCACTATGTATGTAGTGAGGTTCTCTGCAAAAGCAACAAGTGCTCCCAATTGCTGAGCCATTTCCACAGACCCCATAAGCAGACTTCTTAGCATCTCAATGTTTCAAATGTGTACTGTATAAGACTACTATAAATTGAATAGTATTTTGGTAGCACAAACCTTCAATTCTAGAACTCAGGGAAGTGAAATCAGTTCAAGGTTATTCCTTATAACATAGTTGAGTTTAGCCCAAATTGGGCTACAGAAGACTCAATTTTAAGAAACTCAAAATAATTTTTAAATTAAAAAAAGCTATTTTTAACTTTTTTAAGGTTTTTAAGGTTTTTCTTTAAAAAAATAAAAGCAATGTTTTTCCCTGTACTGTAGAAGGAATTCAGGACCGCCTGCATGTTAAGCAAGCACTACTATATCCCCAGACAACTAATATAGTTTATAATACCAAATATATTAACAATGGAATTCTACAGATTCTATAAAAGTAAACATGGAAATAAGCATTAAAGCCTTCATGGCTTTCTACTAAATTCAATTTTGCACTGTCTAAAAAAGACTGTATTTTCTCTCCTCAAATCCCCATAATGCTACTACCACCTCCCCAACATTCCTGCTCTCACTTTCAATCTACCTAGAGATGCCTAGAATACAGGAGTCTCTGTTGCCTTTCTCAGTCGCTAGAGACACCCATTCTGGATATTTTCATAAGTGGAATCATACAATATGTTGTCCTTTGATTTCTTCTACTAGTGTAAAATTTCAAGATTCATTTGCTTTATAAGCATGCACTTTATACCTTTTCACAGCCCAACAATACACACAGACCACACTTAATTTTCCCCTCACCAGTTGGCAGAAAATGAAAAGCAAATAAATAAAGGTATAGAGTCTCGTACAGAAAGGAAGCTGCAGCCAGGCACACTGCTACAAGATCGTATTTCAACCTCTAACCCTAAGTTAATCAGCTTTCTACACTGTGATGGCCCACCTTAGCTGCTGGGGGTTTTCATGGATACCAACCACCCAGTAGTGATCAGATTTTCCTTTGCAGTGCTCTCTTATGTTGCACACAGGAGTCCATGTATTCCCGAGCCCTCTGTTAAGCATTCGAACACAGCCTTCGGAATCCACGTAACAGGGAGTACCTAAACATGGAGAACAAAGAAGTCAGTCAACTGACACGGTACTAGTAAATAAATGGTTCAAAATTACATACCAAGGATTCAACTTTAATTGCAAAAGCTAAAGTTGGGGAAGATAAATCAGTTTCTTTCTGTAAAATTCATTTTCACAGAGACCCAAATGAAGAATTTAGACTTAAATTTACTAAAAAGACATACACACACACACACACACACACACACACACACACACACACACACAAACCTCCACTAGTTTCAGTGAAAGTTATGCCCTCTGCTGGAATATAACAGCAATTTTTTAAAGCCTATTTAACTTTTTTTAAAAGTTTAAACATATATACACAAATGTAATTTTTAATCTCATTGTAGTAGTTTTTAACAAGAAATTTTAGCATTTTATCCAATATAGCTAAAATATTATGACTTAAACATTTATGTAGTCAGCCGGGCGTGGTGGCGCACGCCTTTAATCCCAGCACTTGGGAGGCAGAGGCAGGTGGATTTCTGAGTTCGAGGCCAGCCTGGTCTACAAAGTGAGTTCCAGGACAGCCAGGGCTACACAGAGAAACCCTGTCTCAAAAAACAACAACAACAACAACAACAACAACAACAACAACAACAACAACAACAACAACAAAAACATTTATGTAGTCAATGTAAAGCAATAGCTGAGATTCTTCTTATATTCTTTTTCCAATACTGTCTTTCAAATTCAACATTGTATATTCATAGCATAATCTCAATTCAGAATGGCCACATTTCAAGTGTTCAAGAGCCAGCTACACATAGATTGAGCACAACTTTAGAAACGTCTTAATATGTATAAAATTAATGAAAAAAGACATACATTTATTAATAATTTGTATCTCTTCATTGCTATATAATAAAAAATATTAGAAAAATATATTTTCTAGGGCTGGAGAATTGGCTCAGTGGTTAAGAGCACTTGCTATTCTTTGTTTGTTTGTTTTATTTTTCGAGACAGGGTTTCTCTGTGTAGTCCTGGCTGTCCTGGAACTAACTCGGTAGACCGGGCTGGCCTCGAACTCAGAAATCCACCTGCCTCTGCCTCCCAAGTGCTGAGATTACAGGCATGCACCACCACTGCCCAACGAGCACTTGCTATTCTTACAAAGGACTACAGTTTAGTTTCTAGAACCCACAGAGGTGGCTCATAACCACCTGTTAACTACAACCCCAGGGGATCCAATGTCCTCTTCTGGACTCTTGGGTACATACATATACATAATTAAATAAAAAAATAATAAAAATATAATTTTCTTTGTAAACTTTCTCACCAGAATTCTCATGAATAGTGACACAATCATTATTCTGCCAAACAACTAAAGTTTTGATCCATATTAAAGTGGAAAATTTAAGTATATTTTTAAATCAATTAAGACCAAGATAATGAAGTTATTTTCTTGAAATGTGTCTTTTATATAAAGAAAGAAAATGATCTTGCCTTCAGCAGAAAACCCCAGCCACGTGAGGTAGGATTTCCGTGTGAGAGGAAGAGGGTCACCATGTAAAACCTGGTTTTTCTTCCGCCCCAGCTCTAGTAGTTGAACTCCAAGGCACTGATCTCCATCAAACCCTGTACCTAGAGAAAACACGTATGTATCAGGCACCAGGGTTACTCAGCCACAATCAAGTCTAAACTATTTTCTGTGAATTAACTTTGTGACACTTTTTTTGGGGGTGGGGGCTGTATCTTGAGACAGAGTTTCTCTAGGTTGCCCTCTCTTTCCTAGAACTAGATCTGTAGACCAGGGAGCCACCTGCCTCTGTTTCCCAAGTGCCTGGATTAAAGTCAGGTGGTACCACAGCCCATGACACATTCTTAAGACAGCCCCATTTTTATGGTTAACCCATATGAGCAACCTTTCTAATACACTAGAAGCAGAATAATATATTACATTGAACATTTGTGGAGACCACAGTCGGTACCATTACCCTGTTATGATCCTGGTCTACAACATGTGCCCATCATTTTCTGCTTCTTGATTGTAACTGTAATAATGACCAGCTAGTTTAGTAAGCCCGATTGCCTTCACATCCCTACCACAACGGACTGCACCAGAATAAACCATTTACCCTCCAGTTGGCTATATCAGGTGCTATGGAGACAGGGTTTCTCTGCATAGCCTTGGATGTCCTGGGACTCTCTCTTGTAGACCAAACTGGTTCTGAACTCTGTCTCCTGAGTGTTGAGTTTAAAGGCTCATGCTGCCACCATCTGGCTCAGTAGTTTACAACAGAAAGAGCAACTAAAACAGGGCCATTCAGAAATGGTTGAACAGCCAGGTGTGGTGGCGCACACCTTTAATCTCAGCACTCGGGAGGCAGAGGCAGGCAGATTTCTGAGTTCAAGGACAGCCTGGTCTACAGAGTGAGTTCCAGGACAGCCCAGGGCTACACAGAGAAACCCTGTCTCAAAAAACCAAAAAAAAAAAAAAAAAAAAAAGAAAGAAAAAGAAAAAAGAAATGGTTGAACACTCTGATGTAATCCCAAACGAAAATTCACTAACCATTTTTATGAGACTAAAATAGCAAGTTTTACCATCAAGCATCTTGACACAGTCCAACCCCTATTTAATTCTTACTTGCTGAGAAATGATGTAGGAAAATATTGTCTGTTTCCAACAATTAAGCCATTATGTTTTTATAAGAGTAGAAAACTTCCCGGGCACAGTAAACACACTGTATTCATAACACATACCTTTTAGTCAAGCTGCTTCAGGTGGCTTTTTGGTGCTCAGTGGTGGGATGGCAGGCACCATTCCAAGTGTGCATGTGGGCACTGAGAACCCGGGCTGCAGTGAAGTCACACCAACAGAGACAAACACTACTACAAACACTACAGACTTGGCGCGCACCTAATTTTAAGTTAATTGATGATTGCATTTAGAAGGCTTTCACTGTTGCTAATTTTTGTTTGTAACCTCATATGGGCTTACATTTAAAAAGATGGACGCAATGAAAGAGAAACAGCTAGCAGAAAGGTCCTAAGACAGAAATAAGGATAAGTGTTCACCGGACAGAGTGGCCAGTGGTAAGGGACAATGGTAAGGCATAAAGGGTGAAGTTCATATCCTGTTGGACACCTTGTTAAAGCATGTACTTTATTATTCTAAAAATGAAGTTAGAGAAATTTCAGCAGAAAAGAGAGACGAGGGCTGGTGAGATGGCTCAGCGGGTAAGAGCACCCGACTGCTCTTCCGAAGGTGCTGAGTTCAAATCCCAGCAACCACATGGTGGCTTACAACCACCCGTAATGAGATCTGACGCCCTCCTCTGGTGCGTCTGAAGTCAGCTATAGTGTACTTATGAATAATAATAAATGAATCCTTGGACCGGAGAGAGCAGGGACTGAGCGAGCAGGGGCCTACCGAGCGAGCGGGCCAGCTGGGGCTGACCGGAGCGAGCGGGGCTGAACAGGGGCCAGCCAGAGCGAGTGGGGACGACCTGAGCAAGCGGGGCCACTAAGCAAGTAGGGCAGACCAGAGCGAGCAGGGTTGACCGGAACAAGGAAAAAAAAAAAAAGAGAGAGATGATGCAGCTTTTAAAAGATTATCCAGACAACTATGCACAGAACAGACTGTAACACGCCTAGCAGAGCCTACTATGACCAGCATTGCAACATGACATGGCTGGGGGTTAGTTTATGAAATGAAATGAGGCAGCCCTGGAATGGGCTACTTGCAGAACAAAACAGAAGACATAAGCCGGGTGTGGTGGCGCACGCCTTTAATCCTAGCACTTGGGAGGCAGAGGCAGGCAGATTTCTGAGTTCAAGGCCAGCCTGGTCTACAAAGTGAGTTCCAGGACAGCCAGGGCTATACAGAGAAACCCTGTCTCGAAAAACCAAAAAAACAAAACAAACAAACAAACAAACAAAAAAAACAGAAGACATAGATATACATATTTTAAAACCAATTTTAAAATAAAATCCCCTAAAGAAGTTTCTCAAACTGTTTTGGGGTGTTTATTTTTGTTTGTTCTGAGACAAGGTCTCACCTTATAGTTCCGACTGACCAGAAGCTAGAAACTTTTGTGTAGACTAGGGTGGCCTTGAAAGCAGGAGATCTATCTGTCTCTCCTTCCCAAGTGCTGGGATTAAAGGTGTGCACCATCACACCTGGCTTTCAAAGAGTATATTTGACATGAGTCATGATTATCAATTTGGAGTTGCAAGCAACATTTTTCAAAGGTGAAATCAAAGAGTACACATTGTCCATGACACCTTTGTTTCAGTAACACTTGCAGATATGTACAAAATGGCAATGAAAAAAAATTATTTTTATTGTAGCTATGCTGTCAGCAGACTGCAAGGCTCCGACTTTTGGAGAGTAGCAGGGAAGACGAGGCTAACAACAACCAAAGGCAAGCACAGGAGGAACCAAAGGAGAAAAAGAGTTATTAGCAAGCAAAACAGTTGGACAAGAATGTCACATAAGGCAAGAGAGGACAGTACTTCCACCAGAGTGTTTAAAATAAAACAAACAACCTTGATCACTAACCTTGCTACAGTCTGTGTTAACAGATGGGTGGGGAATGAAGACAGAAAACAAGGAAAGGGAGACCCCAACGTCTGAAAGTCACTCCTAGCTGTTTTGGTCTTTTGCACTAGAAGTTGTAGGTTATTTCTAAGGTATTTAAACTGAACAATGTACTTGCCCAAAGATAAACTTTACACAAGCAAATAACCAAATTTTACCTTTGAATTCCCTCAGTAGTAGTCTATACAGTGGAGCATTCTTATGTTTCTTGCTTAGCAATATCGCAACATTTTTCTAAAGTCAAAGACTACAATGATGAAAATACTTACTAAATGGAAAAGAAGGTATACAATCCAAAACAAAATGAGGTATAACAACAATGAAAATTCAAGAAGTTTCATTTTACCAAAGTTAACTTAAGGTAAGTTAAGGTACCATACTATATAAGACAAGGAAAATCTACCTCTATGATAAACAATGCAAAGCTGTTCTCCGTGTCCTGCCATTGACACCACAGGTCCAGGAAGGCAGAAGACTTCTTTCTGAACACCTCCAATAGTGAACAGTCGAAGGAGCAAGGCAGTGGTAGCAGCAGCGGCCCAGCCTAGACCGAGGCATATGGCTTCGATGTCCTCATTCTGAGGCATATCTACTATCCACTCTTTGCTTGAATCCCAAGAACTGAAGTGCAAACAGTGAAGCTTGCTAAAAAATAAGACAAAATAGAAACGGCCACGTTTTCCTGTGATCTTTTTTCCCTTCCCTGAAACAGGGTTCCTCTGTGTAGCCCTGGCTGTCCTAGAGCTGCTTGGTAGAGTAGGCTGACCTAGAACTCACAGAGATCCAACTGTCTCTGTCTCCTGAGTGCTGGGATTAAAGGGGTGCACCACCCTGGCTGTGATATTTTTATATATAATTAATCACAATAGCAAAGTTTATTTTTCTATTTTACTATAACTTTTTTAAAAAGAAAATAATTATAAAATTTATTTGGGATGTGCATGTCTAGTACCAGGGACAAAACCATTGCCTTAAAGGTGATAACCAAACACTCTATGACATCCCAAACCCAAGAAATACATTTAAAATGATCTACATTAAGACTGTTAACTCATATTTTTAAAGAGTATTTAAAGATATAAGAACATGTCCATAAGATAATATTAAATGGAAAACTGGAGGTAAAGTCTATGAAGTGTTTCCATACCATAAGTGCACACAGGTAACAACCAAGACTTTAAAAAGATAAAAAGTATCAAAACCTTAAGCAACAATTCTCATTTAAAGAAAAAAAAAGAATAAACATGAAAGACCAAAAGGAGAGAAAGAAAAAGCAATCATTCTAAGGAAAACTAAAAGGATAACCATCATCAAACCATATAAACTAGTCCACAATCCACTAAGCAAAAAGAAAAACTGGACAAATATTACACTTTCATGTTCTCTTCCTTTGAAAATTTTCTTTTTCAAGTAAAGATTTCAAATCTAACATATGGCAAACAAAAAAACAAAACCCCAAAAACAAATAAATAAACAAACCAAACATACCAAAGCTGAGGCCAGCAGTTAGCCAAGACTAGGACTGAATTAATTATAAAAAATATAAAAGTGTTTCAGATGATAAAATATATTCTATACTTTGTAATATTTACAAATCTGTCAACTCATCAACCTGAGGTACTGTTATATTTTATTTTATTATAAATTATACTACAATATATTAAATTTAAAGGAGGATTCATAGAGACAGATGTCAAGAAGGATTCATATCAAACTATTAATTCTGTTTTTGTTTGGTTGGTTTTATTTTTAAATAGAGGGTTTCCTTGTAGCCCTGGCTATCCTGGAACTCACTTTGTACAGAGATGGCTTTGAACTCACAGAGATCCTCCTGTTCTGCCTTCCAGGTTTTGGGATTAAAGGAGTGCATCACCACTGCCTGGCTAAAAGTATTAATTCTAAAAGTATTCTAAAGGGGATTTTCTCTAGGTAATGAAGGGTACTTTCATTGTCTGAGTGCTCTATGAATGTTATTATTATAATAGTAATAACTACTGTTACAATATAAAATGTAATCTCATCTCTTTTGTGTTATAAATTATATCCTATCATTTTCATACGCAGAAGATGCAATGAGATCACTAGAGCAAAACATATTGTGAGGTATACTGGTGTTTACAGCTGTACTGGCTAGTTTTGCCTCAACTTGACACAGGCTGGAGTTATCACAGAGAAAGGATCTTCAGTTGGGAAAATGCCTTAACAAGATCCATCTGTAAGGCATTTTCTCAATTAGTGATCAAGGGGGGAGGTCCCCTTGTGGGTGGTGCCATCTCTGGGCTAGTAGCCTTGGTTCTATAAGAGAGCAGACTGAACAAGGCGGGGGAGGGAAGCCAGTAAAGAACATCCCTCCATGGCCTCTGCATCAGCTCCTGCTTCCTGACCTGCTTGAGTTCCAGTCCTGACTTCCTTGGTGATGAACAGCAGTATGGAAGTGTAAGCCAAATAAACCCTTTCCTCCCCAATTTGCTTCTTGGTCAGGATGTTTGTGCAGGAATAGAAACCCTAAGACAATAGCCAATTCTAGTTTCTGGTATTCCATATTATAAATAATATAATTTGATCTAACAGTTCGACAATGCCAGCTTCTCCCTATTTACCTTGCTAATTCATCAGCACTTTCACACGCCAACAAAATAGCTTCATGGGAAAGAGTTCCCATTGTGTAATTGAAAGCATTCGATAGATGTGTTGCATGATGGATGGAGGTGTCATGGAACTCCACGTCTATGGCACTGTCTTGATCGTCATTATAGCAGCGAATAATCCCAACAGAGTTCCACACCTACAAGTATGTAAGATCAAGTAAGAAAAACAGAAACTCCTAAGACTATATATACTAAAAGACACAGACTCACACTATAACTGAGTCTGTACCTAGAGTTACCATATTCTATCTAATTCAGCATAGCTTCAGAAAGCTGTGGTAATAGTGAACTTCAGTGACTAATTATTCTTTCCTTTATAAAAAGTCACATAATTAATTAGCAAGTGGAGTGTTTAACATTTTAAAAATTACATTAGTAATATAACGAATAAAGCACTTATAATTGGCCTTTCAATAACTAAAACCTTAAATTCTTCCAAATACCTCAAACTCTAAGATTCTACACAAATAGAGATGTAAATTACAACAGCTTTATTTTTCTGTTCAGATAACTGGTTTGTCAGAGGATAAATATATAAACTGAAAAACAACATTAGTAACATTTGGCAAGTTTAATTTTCACTGATGTACACTATAGGCTCACTCGATCCTTGTCTGTGTATCTGTCTGTCTGCCTGCCTGCCTGCCTTCTTTCCTTTTTTTTCAATGTGTGTGTCATTTTGCCTGCATATATGTATATATACACAGCACATGCACATCTGGTGCCCACCAACACCAGAAGGGCCCAATGTTAAACATAACTATAAATATAATATTGACACTTAGATGAATTATAGTACTTGATGAGGATTCTTAGCAATAAAGTTTAATTATGAAACACCACTCTTAATATTTTATGCCAGGACTATGTCTTCAATAAAAACATCTAACAAAATTTGCAGAATGAAAAACATAAAATAACTAGCAAATAACATACTAAATTTTGCAAGCTCTCAAACTTGAAGCAAAAAGCTAATATGTTCATTCAATTCAAGAAACATACTTAGAGCTGGAGAGATGGCTCAGCAGTTAAGACCACCGACTGCTCTTCTGAAGGTCCTGAGTTCAAATCCCACAACCACATGGTGGCTCACAACCATCCATAAAAAGAGATCTGATACCCTCTTCTGGTGTGTCTGAAGACAGATACAGTGTACTTACATATAACAACAAAAAAAAAAAAAAAAAAGAAAGAAACATACTTAATACCTACAGTGTTGTGCCTTGTTTAAAACACTAAGATATTAGGTTTTCGTTTTTGCTTTAAAAGTTTTTTAGTTTAAAGTGTGTGGATGTTTTATCTGCATGTAATATCTGTGTACCACTGTGGAGGCCAGAAGAGGACATTTGATTCTCTGGGACTGGAATAACAGTTGTGAGCTGCTACGTGGCTGTTGTGAATTGAATGTAGCTAGTGCTTAAAACTGCTAAGCCCCTAAGAGACTAGTTCTTTAAGAAAGAACAATCTCTGTTCTAACGGACCTTACACGCCTGGAGGCAGTTTAAAGAGCTCTTCTTTTTTTTAATAGTACTTATCACATCTTCTTATGTTTTAAAATCCAAATAGTATTTTATATTAAAAAAAAGAGCCAAGCATGAGGATACATTATCTATAATACCATCTCTCAGGAGGCAGGAGCAGAAAGGTGTCACAAAGCTAAGGTCAGTCTGGTCTGCATAGTGAGTTCTAGGCTACTTAGTGAGATTCTGAGAAATAAAGTTGGGAATATGCCAAGAGGTATTACAAGATATATAATCATATTTTTATATCATTTCATCTTGCAAAACAGAAATAACAAATTTTTCAATAATAATATTGAAAGATTAAAAAATTTTAGCTAACCATGAAATTAACCTACCATAAAACTATGATCAACTAAATGCTCTAACCCACTTAAGCAAGGTTTTTAAATTTGTTTTGTTTTGTTTTTTTGTTTTGTTTTGTTTTGTTTTTCGAGACAGGGTTTCTCTGTGTAGCCCTGGCTGTCCTGGAACTCACTTTGTAGACCAGGCTGGCCTCTAAAATTATTTATTTATTTATTTTCTATCCAATAAACTGTAGGGAAGAAAGAGTGCTGAAGTATTTTTAAAAGGTGAGTGTAGATAAAGGCTCACCATGAATCTGTGAGACAGATGCAAGGGCGTAGAACTTGACTGGAACGGCTTTTGTCGTGGGGTTGGCAGGGGCCCATCATAAAATGGCCTTTGGGGTTTTGTAAGGGGGAGGTTGTGAATACTTCTTGCCCTATCATCATCCCGTTCCTCTTTGTGAGAAAAATCAGCTTTCAGCATTGTAACATCTACAACACAAAGGATTGTAAGACAATCATAAAGTTAACAACCTAGAAAAAGAAAAGCATTATGGAGTTCTACAGTGAGGCTCCTCCCTGGCCTTAGCATAGCTGGCACACTACTCCCCTCCTCCACCGGGGCCCCCATGCTCAAAGAATGTGGTGAAGATGCACAAGTCCTAAGAGGTGGAACAGACGGTGCCTTACACTAATGTAGGCAAAGACACAGGGCTTTACCAGTAGTCACTGCACTGTTACCGCCCACTCACAGCAAAACACTCGTTTTACCAATCTTGACTTTTAAGATGGTTATTATTATTTTTTTTTTAAAGTTCTGGGTGGACCAGTGAGGAAACTCAGCAATTAAGGCTGCTTGCTTGGCCAACCTGATAAGCTGAGTTTGAGCCTCAGAAGCCATGTAGAGCTGGACTGAGAAAACTAACTCTATGTATGCTGTTACATGTGTGTGCACGCACTCACGCACATACACACACAAATCTCAATTTCCATAAAGATGTGGGCTGTGGAGGTGGCTTGGATGGTAAAAGTGTCTGTTGTGTAACTGTGGGTCCCTGACACTGAACTCCAGTTGGCAGATTTAATGGCAGACACTTACCTGACAAACCATGTCAGTTTTTTGGTTTTTGGTTTTAAATTTAGTTTTATGTATCTTGGAGTGCAGACTTGCACGTCGAATGGCACATGTGAGGGGGTCAGAGGATAACCCAGAAAGTGAGTTCTCTCTTGCTACCTTATGTGATCTGGGACTCAAATATAGGTTATGAGGCTGGGCATAAGCACCTCTATCCTAGCCCTCTCTCTAACTTTTCCATTGCCAATTTAATTGAGCTAATCTCTATTACTTCCTTTCGTTTGGGGTATAGCTTTTTTTATAGTTTGTTAAAGAGGCTTAGATTGTTGATTTGAAATTTTTTTAACATAGGGTTTAGAATGTACCTCTAGACCCTAATTAAGCCATCTGTGAGTTTTAAATAACATCTGGAAAGCTAATCAGCACGGGGACTATCACATGCACAAAGTCAAGGTCATACCAACTGAGTTTTCATCATCTCCCAAGTCATGATCTGCAGCCAGCATGAGGTCATTATTATCGTCATCCTCGCTTATAATGCCTTTTGAAAAAGAAGGGATCTCAACCGCATTGTCGTTTAGAAAATCGCCAACACTACTTGTATCATCTCCATCAAAAAGATCATTGTAATCCTTTTCCACTTTACTAGATACCTTGAAAAATTAAATTATAATGTATTAGTAAAACCACTTAGAAAAACACACTTAGGCAAAAGGCTGCTAATGTAGTATTGGAGATAAACCTTGTACTTTGCACATAAACATACAGCTTTCATCCCCAAACACAAACATTTTACATTTTGGGGTTTTTGTTGTTTTTTTTTTTCCCGAGACAGGGTCTCTCTGTGTCACCTTGGCTGTCCTGGAACTCACTCTGTAGACCAGGCTGGCCTTGAACTCAGAGATCCACCTGCCTCTGCCTCCCAAGTGCTGGGATTAAAGGCGTGTGCCAGCCACCACGCCCGGCTTGTTTTTTGGTTTTTTGAAACACTGACTCAAATATCCCTTATTGGAATCAAACTTACTCTGTTACCAAGGCTGACCTGAAATTTCTGATCCTTCTGCCTACCTACCAAGTGCTGGGATTACTGTCAGCCACCAACCAATCCAGGTCCCCAAAGACATTTATAAACTCTGCCAAGTAAGCACATACCTATGACTTAAGAATGATTAGCAAGTACATTTATTTTAAATGCTTTGTACTCTGGGGACAGGTCAGGATTAGGAAGATAGAGATGTAAATGAACACCATATACAGGCAGCTACTTAAGGTGCTATCACTATGCAGCCCTGCTAAATCTGTCTGCTTTTTTGATAAAAAAATAAATGTAACTCTTCACCTCCTTTTCAGATACTGGCTAAAAGACTAGGTGAACTCTCCCTGACACTCTGGACTTTCTCAGGAAGCACCCCTTCTCCTGGAACCCTCATACCTTTTTAGAGATGCTTGCTGACCTCCATGCCTAATTTAAAGACACAACTCTTTTTGTCCTCTCAGCAACTAGTGGGAATTTCGGCTTACCTTCTATTATTTTCCCTTTAAACTCTAATAAAATAGCTCTCAAGCTTCCTTCTAAGTACATTTTAAATTCTTTTATTAAGACTTAGAACCCTGCCAGGCGTGGTGGCGCACGCCTTTAATCCTAGCACTCGGGAGGCAGAGGCAGGCAGATTTCTGAGTTCAAGGCCAGCCTGGTCTACAAAGTGAGTTCCAGGACAGCCATGGCTATACAGAGAAACCCTGTCTCGAAAAACCAAAAACCAAAAACCAAAACCAAAACAAAAAACAAACAAACAAAAAAAAGACTTAGAACCCACAAAAAGGAACCCCAATTTCTACGATAACATGTAGTGACCATGAAGGGACACTAAAGACACCCCTATACTGCCATTACCTTATTGCTTGACACCTTTCCACTGAGGTCACAAACATTTTCCAGGACTCCAAGGTTTCCTTCCACATCAGTATAACATATCCGACTACAAGTGGGATGCCAGGCCAGGCCACAAATTGCATAACCTTTCTCGTGTTTTACCCTAAAAATTAAAAAATGGAAGTGTTTCAAGATATGGACTAGAGACTGTGACTCGGTAGCAAATAGTCATGGATTCAATCCTTAGCACCATCCATAAACAAACAAAAACTGCTTTTCCTTTACTTTCTAGGGAAATTTCAAATTGCAAAGATTGCAGGATGTCCGGGAGATGGTTCAGTGTGTAAAGCTTGTCACCAAGCCTGAGCGTGATCTCTAGAACCCTCACAATGGAGGAAAGAACTCACTCACACAATGTCCTGTGATTTCTATAGTACATTATGGCATGCAGGCCTCTACAGTGTACACATAGATACAAACGGTAAACAGGTAACTATTTTAAAAGTCAATGGCTTTCATAATCTAGAAACTATTTTCATTTTGAGTAACAGTCAGAATGTACAAAAACAATAAATTGTACCTTTCCATGCAGTCTTTGGTTTCCACATTCCAAACTACAATTAAGCCATTAATAGCACCTGCAGCCAAATACTGCCCACAGGGAGACCAGGTTACTACATTGAGTGTCTATAAAGAAACAGTTAATAATAATGTTGTACATTTTGAAACTACTCACTTTATTACCCCCCAAATAGTTTAAATCTCTACTCTGAGTTATTCTAGTTACATTTGATATATAAAATACAATAAAGTATATTTATTTTTAACCTTTTTCAATAAAATTCAGCTATTAGCATATATCATATCATTTTGTTAGCCAAGAGAAAATTAATACCTGCCTAACTTAAAAAATGAAACATAAAACAATGTTAGTATCCTGTAAAGAAAAACAAATAAACAAACAAAACTACAAGGAATCCTCCTAACATTCATCAAATGAAGACAGCCAGTAAGTGAGGTGAACCTTAGCACATCACTGTTCATACTCCAAGCCTTTAGCTGAAAAAACATGCATGATGGGGAAATGAGAGCTACAGAAAGAATAGGGAAAACAGCAAGGTGCTGGTGAGTTGGCTCAGCGCTTAGGAGCACTGGCTGCTTTTACTAAGGACCTGGGTTTCGTTCCGTTCCAGCACCCACATGGCAGCTGACAACCATTCAGAACTCCAGTTCCAGGGGATCCAGAGCCCCCTTCTAGCCTCAAACACCAGGCACATACATGGTCCAATTACACACACACACACACACACACACACACACACACACACACACACACACACCTCATACACTTAAAAAAGAATAAATCTAGCCAGGCATAGTGGTACACATCTTTAATTCCAGTGAGGCTAAGGCAGGTGGATCTTTATGAGTTCAAGACCAGCCTGGTCTACCTAGGGAGCCCCACACCAGTTAGGGCTTTGTGGTGAGACCCTGTCTGAAAAACAAACAAAATAATTCCTTTAAAAAATAAAATACGGCCGGAGGGAGCGGGGTCGGCCGGAGGGAGCGAGCAAGCGAGGTCGGCCGGAACAAGCAGGGTTGACCTGAATGAGGGAAAAAAATAATAATAAAGTAGCTGGGCGGTGGTGGCACACGCCTTTAATTCCAGCATTTAGGAGGCAGAGGCAGGGGGATTTCTGAGTTCGAGGCCAGCCTGGTCTTCAGAGTGAGTTCCAGGACAGCCAGGACTGCACAGAGAAACCCTGTCTGTCTCGAACACACACACACACACACACACACAGACACACACACTAGTAATAATAAAATAAAAAATAAATAAAAAGTAAAAATTAATCTTTTTTTCTATTAAAGTTTTGAAGACTAGATCACAAGTCTTACTGAAACGATAAAATTCAAGAATAGGGCTGGTGAGATGGCTCAGCGGGTAAGAGCGCCGACTGCTCTTCTGAAGATGCTGAGTTCAAATCCCAGCAACCACATGGTGGCTTACAACCACCCGTAATGCCCTCCTCTGGTGCGTCTGAAGTCAGCTATAGTGTACTTATGAATAATAATAAATGAATCCTTGGACCGGAGAGAGCAGGGACTGAGCAAGTGGGACCAACTGGAGAGAGCAGGGCAGACCAGAGCGAGCAGGGTTGACTGGAACGAGGAAAAAAAAATTCAAGAATAATTCACTCTAATATCAAGCTAAGGGTAATTTTGTTTTTTGTTTTACAAGACAGGGTTTTTCTGTATAGCCCTAGCTGTCTTGGGACTCTGTAGATCAGGCTGGCCTCCAAGTCAGAGATCCATCTGCTTCTGCCTGAGTGCTGGGATTAAAGGCGTATGTCTCTGGTACTTGGAACTAAGTAATTTTACTTCTTATAAACTTATCTTTTATTGACTTATTTTTTGTGAATAGGTATTTTGCCACATGCGTGCCTATATATGATCTGCACATATTACTGTGGAAGCCAAAAAGAAATCATCAGATCCTATGAAACTGGGGTTACAGATGGTTGTTAGCATGTAGGTGCTGGGAATCAAACCTGGGTTCTCTGGAAGAGCAACCAGTACCCTTAACCACTGAGCCATGTCTTCAGCCCACACATTTTCTATCTGACAACAGTTTTTAGTTAAGTTTGCATTAACTCTTGTCTATATTCCTACTCTCAGCGTCACTTCCAAAACCTACCTGGGAGATGGAACTATCTGAAAGATCGAATGAATTACTCCAGGTTTCTCTTCTGTACAGCTTAACAGATTTTTCCACAGGAACTGCTAGTAACTATTGGGAAAGACAACGTTACATAAATTCATCTTGCAGAGCAAAACTAATTTAGCTAAATTATAAGATATAAGAGCACATTTCAACTTTAATCACTACTTACAAAATTCAAAAAAAAACTTGACTTCAAATTTTGATAAGAAAAATATGAGTGACTATCATTCTATTACTTTCAGTGAAAAACAAAGCAGTAGTATAGTAGCTACTGCATATAATAAATATTGTGTATGCATATGTGAGAAAGCAAGCATGCTTCAGTTATACAGAGAGGTCAGAGGACAACTTGTGGAAGTCTGTTCTCTCCTTCTGCCTTGTTGGCTTCTGTGGCTCAGACTTGGGTTTGAGTCACAGATATCCAAGCACATAAAAATTAATTAAAAATCTAATACTTTTAAGATAGCATTTAAGGTATAACATTATAGAATACTTGAAAAAATATAAAATGCTTCATGAATCTAAATGTCATCCTTGTACAGGGACAAAGCTAAATTCTCTGTATCATTCTAATTTTAGTAAATATGCGACCAAAGTGAATATCCCAGTTGTCCTGTAACTTGTTCTGTAGACCAAGAATGGCCTTGAACTCAGAGATCTGCCTGCTTCTGCCTTCAGAGTGCCTGGATTAAAGGCATGCACCACTATTGCTAGGCCAATCTATACTCTTAAGTGCTCACTTAGCTTATGAAAGTACACAGCCAGCTTGATCATGAGCCCCTTCTTTTTAAAAAAAAAAAAAAAAAAAAAGCCCACTATACATTCCTATAATCCCAGGATTTAGAAAGAGGCAAGAGAATTCTGACTTCCAAGCAGCCTGGGCTGTTGACATAGCTAGTCCTGTGTCAAAGAGAAAATATTCATTCACAAGATATAAGAAAAAGGGTCTGTTCTGGAAGTCTCTCCAAATCAAAACCAGTTCTACTCATAATGGTATATATAAGCAGACTATAAAAGTACAAATTCAAGCAGGGTGTTTGTGAGCCTGTAATCTTAGCACTCAGAGGCAGAGAAGCTGCGTAGCAAGCTTGATCATGACATGAGCCTTCGCAAAGTACAACAACAAAGAATGCATAAGCACATGTGCATGTTTAAATACTCATATATAGAAGTATCTCTTTATTAATAAGCATTATCATCCTATCTATACCTACTAATTTGTAGATTGATGGTTTGTACTTAATATATATTAAAGTCTACTTCATGAGGACATAAGAGACATTCCTCATTGTAACCATTATAGAAAGTCTTTCTTTCAGGACTACCAACATTTGTTTACCCAGTTCCCTATCCATGAGCACCTGAAACGTCTGCAATCTCATAGAATGGTATAGTTTTTGTTATGCATATATTGTAGTGCACATGTATAAATATACTTATAGGATATACCTAAAAGTAGCCCTGAGTCATTCATTCTGAGTATGGCTTCCAAATCTCTGCAACACTGCATATAATCGTTTCAGAGTTTTCATTAAGCATTAATGGAAAGAAAAATATAAAAATAATTCTGTAAAACACACAATTTGAAAAGCGCCATCCTTTCACCTTTATGAAAGTTCAAGGGCACATTTATACTGTCTTGGCGTTATTAACTCCGTAGAGACATCTTGCCAGCTCACATCTCAACTTAAGGCTGAAAGGTAAGCACTACTTACCTTCCCGGTCTGGGGCTGCCATGCGAGTCTGCAGATGGACTTTGCATTCACCACATCATTGCTCTTTTGCAGTACTGGCCAACTAACAGCACAAGTCTGATTGCAAAACATGAAAGTTGACTTCTCTTTATCAAAAGTTTCTCTCAAAATAGATACAAAGCTGAGATTTAACAGATGGTTCTTCCACGTGTTAAGTCTTGAGCAAAAGCAACTTAATACACTTTAACTGTCACACCTAGTCAGCCTATACTGTTTTTAAGTCTTTCAGGTACAAGAGTACAAATTTTATACAAGAGTATTTTCTGTGCACATTAAGCAAACATGACTTTCACAAAATAAAAAGACCTTCAATAAATTAAAATACCCATGTCAACAAAAATAAATAAATCTTGAGAGGTCTGCCATAAAATGTTAAGGGATGGAAGCTATCAAAGCCAGAAGTAATTTGAGAAGTAATGCAGAGAAGGCACAGTAGCTACTAAGGCTAGTCCATATCAGCCACAGTATGTCTGATGACAGACCCACTGATCACCTCAGAGAGCTGATTGTTCCTTGTGCCCATCTGGAGAGCTTTTTTTTTTTTTTCCATTTTGTCTTTGAAACCTGTACCAAGCTAGGTTCAAGTTCTATGTGACTCTGCAAATAAAATGTGCTCTCTTGTCTTATTCATTTGTCTATTAGCAATATCTAATACAAGGTCAAAACAGGGTAGTTATATCCTAAATACAATGACTAAATTGCCCCCTTTAATTTATTAAGCTTAAAGGTTAAATAATATTTATAGTTCCTCCCATGAGTTGGTATAAAAACAATTACTATTCAACAAGTTCATGTTTATGTCAGACTATTTTAGAATAATTAAAGTAATGCTTAATGTTATTCTAAGAAACAGATTAAAAAGATAAATAACTAATTTAGATCAATAATATATAATGCTCAAAAACCCTATAAATGGACAAATTTTTTGTTATTGTTGTTTTTGTTTTTGTTTTTGGAGACAGGGTTTCTCTGTACAGCCCTGGCTGTCCTGGAACTCACTTTGTAGACCAGGCTGGCCTCGAACTCAGAAATCTGCCTGCCTCTGCCTCCCGAGTGCTGGGATTAAAGGCGTGCAGCACCACCACTGCCCAGCTGGGCAAAATGTTTTAAATTCAATTTTATTTATTTACCTGATCAGATATATTCCACACTCTGACAGTTCCATCACAACTAGCTGATGCCTACAAAAATAAACAAATTATTTCTCTATAGTTATCTCTATTATGTGCATATAATTGTATATAATTATTATAACTATAATATCACATAGAAATTGATTCAACTGGTTTAAAAAGGTTTTTAACAACAGGGTAAATTTTTCTCCCATAGCTTTAAACACATCTAACAAAAAGAAAAAGGAATGAAAGATTTACCAGAAAGATATCCTTAGGATCAAAAGACAGACTTAAAACAGGGGCATCATGTCCTCGAAAGGTTTGCTGCTGGCTGTTATCCATCACATCCACAACTTTGACCAGAAAATCACTGTAAACAGTTAAGAGGAATCACATGAACAAATGCCAACACAAAGCCTCTCCTAAAGCTAAAATATTTCAAAACCAAGAGTGAAGTGAAGGCTACAATTCTTTTTAAACCTACTTGCAAACTGTCACCCAAATTAAATAACTTGTTTAATTTTGTTCAATAAAAATTCTGAAAATATACATCAAAACTTCTTATCTTGATAAAATACAAGCCCTGCTTACATGGCTTCTCTAGACACTCCTAAGCTTCTACTGCTAATCTAATTAACTGTTATAACCATTCTAGAAAGTTCTATCTATCACACCCCCACCTCAGCATTCAGTGAGTTCATTTTTGTCTTATAAGGAGGATTAAGAGATTCTGCAGGAGCTGGAGCTGGTGGTGTACATCTTTAAACCCAACACTCAGGAGGCTACACAGAGAAACCCTATCTCAAAAGCAAAATAAAACAAATGTAAGGGGGGAGAGAGGGAGAGGGGAGAAGGGGAGAGGGAGGGAGGGGGAGAGAGAGAGAGAAAGAGAGAGAGAGAGAGAGAGAGAGAGAGAGAGAGAGAGAGATTGATTCTGCAGAAATCCTGATTTTGGTTCTACCTACAATAGTTTTTAAAATTTGTAACAAGTTATCACCTTTCTCTGGTCTATTTCAGCACAAAAGCTATATATAAAACTACAATAAAGGTGGACAGTGTTCTAAGTTCTAAAACTGTCACTCTTCTAACACTGTGTGGAGCTGAGCTCACCTTGACCCAGCAGCAATTTTGTTGCCGCCTCTATTGAAGACCACATGGTTTGCATTTGTAGTGAAGCGTGTTAATATGCCATCAGGAACTCCTTCAGGGAATGTATAGACTTGGATGGTATTATTAGAAACTGCAGTGACCAATTTTCCATTCTTAAAGAAAAAAAAATTAAGGTTAGACATACTGGCACAACAAATCCAAATCAGTTAATAGTATCTCTAGAATGAAAAATCCTGTTAAAACCACAAAGCCTTATAAATGTAGTTCATGTAGAGAGAACTTTTCAGTATACAATTTTCCAAAAACACTAGTGAGAAAAATTTCCTAGAAAAACTTAATTCTACCTCCACAAGCCAATCTTTAGCCTGTAGTTTTTCTTTTACTTCTGGCAAGAAAAAGAGTTATATTTTCAAGGATGCCAAGTATCATAAACATGAGGAGACTAGAGGCTATCAACGAAAGAAAACAGTTTTGGTGTAGAAGACAGTCAAAAGACAGAGCCACCACAGCACAGCCCTGCTTCCACAATAAAATGATGCTGTACTGGCTAGGTTTGTGTCAACTTGACACAGCTGGAATTATCACAGAAAAAGGAGTTTCAGTTGGGGAAATGCCTCCATGAGATCTAGCTGTGAGGCATTTTCTCAATTAGTGATCAAGGGCCCCTTGTGGGTGGGACCATCTCTGGGCTGGCAGTCTTGGGTTCTATAAGAGAGCAGGCTGAGCAAGCCAAGGGAAGCAAGCCAGTAAAGAACATCCCTCCATGGCTTCTGCATCAGCTCCTGCTTAAGTTCCAGTCCTGACTTCCTTTGGTGATGAACAGCAGTATGGAAGTGTAAGCCGAATAAACCCTTTCCTCTCCAACTTGCTTCTTGGTCATGATGTTTGTGCAGGAATAGAAACCCTGACTAAGACAGATGCCTTTTGGAACAGGGTGAAGGCTAAGTAAGAGCAGAGTTCACTGCTGAGATGGAGTGACAGGGAGACAAAAGTGACATGGATTGTGACAGCCATAAGGAAGGCAGACAAGAAACATTGTCCCTCAGAGACCAGCAAGAGTCAACTTAATGCCACCCTAAATCTATGACTTTCCCCTCCTGGGTTGTGAAGCAATAGAGTTGTAGTGCAACAATGAGAAATTTATATTTTATATAATTTTTCCACCTACGTATAAAAGACACATGCCCATCATTTCTTCACAGCAACTGAAATAAGTACCTTCAAAGCACACGAAAATGCCTTTTCTCCAACATTAACAGACTTAGGATCATCGTCGTCCAAGTCTTCCCACATCCTGACGTCACCATCACTGCCACAAGTCACAATATAACTGTGAAGGACATACACATTTTAAATGTCACCCAGTTTTAGGAACTCTTCAGGAAATGCTACTTTTATATATTTTCAAACAAAAATCAAGACATTAGTGAATATTTTTTCATATAAACATCAATAACAGACTCTTAACTTCCCTTTCTATAAAATGGAGAAGAGTTTAATGTTCTCTGCAGTTCTTCCTTGGCACAAAATTATTTCTTGGTAATAACGTAAGAGAAAGATGAGCACATGATTTCTGCAACAGCAAGGACTGTGTCTGCTCAGACACCATCATATCCCCAGTACCAGCTCCAGACACACAGAAACTATAACCAATGTTTGAATATATGAGTTTGACGAGTACCCAAAAATAATTATTAAAACAACCACGTAAATCTGTTATCACTTGTTTTTCAAACTTCTCATTGCCCAAGTGCTTTTGTCCATTCTGTTTATGTCCTATTTGGACACATACAAAACAGCAAATTAAATAAAACAGTATAGGGCTAATGGCAAAAAAATAAAATAAAAAAGAAGAAGGAAAGAAAAGGAAGGGAAGGAGAGAGGGAAGGAAGGAATATGAATAAAATAAATGTTTAGAAGAAAAAAATGATTAACTCCCAAATGGGGAAAGCAGAGGGGTCATAGGAAAGTGTTCAGCAGTGCAGTAGCACAGACTATAATCTCCGTGCTTGCAAGGCAGAGGCAGCCTCAGCTACACATCAAGTTGGAGACCAGCCTGTGCTCTATGAGACCCTCACTAGGACACCAGCTTCTATGCAAGAACTGTCCACTTGAGTGGGCATGCGTGACATGGCTGCTATGGGGGTAACCAAGTGCTATTTGGATTTAAGGTCTATTCCACAAAGGGGAACCCATTCTTGGTTGGTAAACCCTTTCAAAAGCCCATAGCAGGGAAGGTCTTGGGCCCTAGGGGGGTATTCTGTACTACTGCGTAGCTAAATTGCATAACCTCAAACTGCCTTCTAAATATTTATGTACATTACAAATGCTACCCTCAGCCTTTATTAGAGAAGCCTCTATTTCCAGTAAATGGTGGCGAATGTAGAGCCTCATGACCGCACAAGGTGCTGACAAGAAGAGACTTCTCAGTGTTGAGCCCTAATTAGACATTTACATTATGTCCTCTTGTACACAGGGAACACTGTGAAAGAGAAAGCTGCCAAATTCCATCTCCTGGGCAAGACAGTCATTGCAACTTAGAGCAACTGCTGATGCTTAACTGGCTCATAAAATGAACATGACACCGAATGAGAACGTGAGTGGCGGGAAGGCACTCCTCTGGGTAAAGGATTTTAATTTTTCTGAGGTCCTAGAAGTGCCACGACAGTTCAAAGCAAACAAGCCTCAGGACAGAGGCGTTCCTTTATTCCTTCCTCTCTCCCTCCGCATCGGTCACCTTCGACTGGCTGTCCATGCCGAGAATGACGGCTAACATTCACGCCGGAACCGTCCTTTGTTTCCAAAGACGCTTACCTTCCAGAATCATCAAAGCAGACTTCGGTGTGTCCTTCCGTATGTCCGTACCTCATGGGCTTCTGTGTGGCCGGCATCTTTCCCTACCTGAGCCGTTTTGTAAGAAATAGTATTTTTTCAGGAGGGAGATCGTCCTCTGCGCGCCGTGCAGTCCTGTTTCCCTCACCCGAGGAGGCACAGCACGATGCGGCGGAAGGTATGTCACACACGCCGGGCAGGTGACAAGCTTCCCCCTCGGCAAGCACGGGCAGCGCGAACGAGGAGCGGCCGCGTGCACCAGCTCTGATGGAAGTGCAAGCCTCACGGAGCCGCTTCCCGCGCTCTGGCGCGCTCGCCCTGTGCGCATGCGCGGCCCGCCGCCGCCCAGCGCAGGTCCGGCCCGAGGTCGCCGGGTGGTGGCGTCAGAGGCGCGCCGCCTCGAATCCGAGAGCGGGTGGCTGGGGCCGCTCGGAAAGAAAAGGTGGGAGCCGAACCCGGAAGTGGCGGCGGTCCCTGGAGAGCAGGCGGAGGCCGCGGCAGGTCTGACACTGGGCTGACCGTGGAGCAGGGGCGGGGGCTGACAGCCAGGCCTCTGCCTGGAGGGAGCTGCACGAGGAGCGGGAGTGGCCGGGCCTCCCTTCAGCGCTTGAGCGAGCGCCGGGTGATGGCGGTGGTGATGGCGGCAGGCGCTGGGACAGCTCCGATTGAGCTGCGCTCGGAGAGGTGAGAGGGGGAAGGGTGGCGGCGAGGGCTGGGGTTTGACGCCTGCCCTTTCAGGATCTCCTCCCGAGCAACCGTAGTCGCCTCCTTGAACCGATAGAGCTCCTCCGGACCGGGTTAGGGACAGACCTTGGCAAGCCTTTCTTCTTCACGCCCTTCATGCCCTCACTTTGTCATTTCTGTGGTAATAACGGATGGATTGATTCTTGTTTCTTGCGACTCTAGCTAAATAATGCTTAAGAGAGTTAACTTGGATTTTCTATTTAGTTCCGACCAAAGTTTACAAAACTGCTTTTAGATCTAAGAAAAGAGTTCTAATTTGTATTGTTACAGGTTTCTGTTCATTGCAGTCGATAACACATCCTCTGCTAAGTCGGGTCTTGGCCCGTTAAGTTTATGCTTTTCTTGTTTCTTCACGTTCTCCATATTAATAAATTTGTCTCTTGAAAATTATGATTTTCGGTGATAATTATCTTAGGGAATTTGACGGCGTTTTTTGTGGTACCCACTGTACAGTTTAAGTCAGACTTATTTTTATTACCGGAGAACTCTACAGAGGTAGATCTAGATAACTTATTTAAAAATTGCAAGCTTAGTTATTACTCAAACCGTGGTATTCTTGCTATGGTGGCATTTTGTAAGGCATTTCTAAGAACTAGGGTTCCAAAAAGACACTCAGATTTATATATGAATAAAAAGGAAGAGCAGTTGGCTCAAGTAGAACCTGAGATTCTTTTTTTTTTTTTTAAGATTTATTTTATTTATTATATGTAAGTACACTGTAGCTGTCCTCAGGCACTCCAGAAGAGGGCGCCAGATCTCGTTACGGATGGTTGTGAGCCACCATGTGGATGCTGGAATTTGAACTTATCACCTTTGGAAGAGCAGTCGGGTGCTCTTACCCGCTGAGCCATCTCACCAGCCCAGAACCTGAGATTCTTAAAAAAACAAAAACTATTGTTCATTTCCCACAAGAAAAAAGGCACCTGAGACAATGACTTCTGAGTAACTTACTTTTATTTTTAAATTATTCAGTTTTTAGATGGGCCAATTTATAATTCTTTTACCAATAAAAATGATTAGGTACAATGTGAGGTTCAAGTTGAGCTGATGATACTCATTTATATATTGAATATATCGTAATGGGATTTCAAAGTAATGCTTTTCAGAGCGCACCAGTCAGAAACTTGCAAATGAGAACAAGAGATATTGCTATAAATACTTTAGACAGTGCCTGTAATATACCATTTGATTTTAAAACTATGAATGATGTTAGCACACCTGCCCGCTCTCTCTGCCCTAACAGCCAAGCCAGTATTGACAGGTTAAGTTAATATTTCCTTTGCTGATTTCCCAGGTATGAATAAGTTTAAGCCTGATGATTAAATAGTTTAGTTTTTAATTTTAACTCTAACCTGTTGTATGACCTTGAGTGTGAGTGTGTGTCTTTCCTGAATGTCAGATTTCTCACCTCTAAAGTAGAGGTGATGCTTAGTTCCACCAAATTATTGAAGTACATAGAAGATACTCATAGTTGTCTAAAACTATTAAGGCCTCATGTTACTAGTTAGGCACTTTAGGTATTTAGTAGTTTTGTTTAAAGTAGCCTATAAAACCTTCAAATGCTAAATGCATCCAAAACTGTGACTGCTGCCTTCAGCAAGTCTATGAGCCTGCTGTAGGCAATAGATTTTAAGCAGTATGTACAGGATAATAAAGTAATGGAGTTTACATAGCTAAAGTACTACATTTGCAAAATTGTCAGTTTATATATAATAACGTAACATTTGAAAAATAAATCAGTGTGCCTGTAATTCTCATATGGGTACCAAAATTTCCCAAATGAATTATTTATTACCAGTGCATATCTCATTGGTGTGGGTATCTGAATGAGCTAACTAAAAATAATACCAAGATCAGAGATTCAATTTCACTGAAGTTTAGTTTGCACTGGGTGACCATTTTAATACCCTGAAGTTCACAAAATAGTGTTGGTCTCATGGACAATAGGTTGAGAAAACATAGATATATTACCATTCTATCAAAGATAAATATTACATATAAATAATGTTTTATGATCCTACATAGTTACTAAGAGACTATAACAGTTTTGCCTACAGAGGAGGGTTTTTTGTTTGTTTGTTTGCTTTTGTTTTTGTTTTTTTATATATATATATATATTTTTGGTTTTTCGAGACAGGGTTTCTCTGTGTAGCCCTGGCTGTCCTGGAACTCACTTTGTAGACCAGGCTGGCCTCGAACTCAGAAATCTGCCTGCCTCTGCCTCCCAAGTGCTGGGATTAAAGGCGTGCGCCACCACTGCCCAGCCTTTATGATTTAATTTTTAATTATAAAAATGTGTATGGAATGGGTATTTGTGAGTGCAGTGCCTACTGAGGCCAGAAGAGGGCATTAAATCCCCTAGAGAGTTATAGGCAATTGTGGGCTGCAAAATGTGGATTCTGGGAGCTGAATTTGGGTCCTTTGCAAGCACAGCAAGTAATTGTAACTACTGAACCATCTCTCCAGCCCAGCCCCTAAAATGTCTTTTTAATAGAATATTTACTTGGTTTAAAAATCATTTTTATTATGGAAGATGAGGCTAGAAAAGAGTGTAACAATAGCTAAGGAGAACCAAGTATTGAAAAAGATAACTTTTTTTTTTATCTCTCTGTGAATGAATTATGAGTGAATATGAATAGAATATTTATTCTGGGAGTAAATAATACTTGTATAAACCCAGTAAGGTATAAAGGAGATATAGTAAAAGTCCTCTGCTCTTAGCCACCTAGTTCCTCCAGCTCATTTGATTACATTGTCAGCACTAGATTGACTTTGAGCATAGTGAGACAGAGATGATCAAGTTTTAATGTAATTTCCCACATTGCATTCTGATCATAGTCATCATCACGTCACTGTACCCCTTAAGTCTTCCCAGGCCCTCTGCTTAGTAAGCTGCCACTGTCCAATTTGTGTTGCCAGTCTACTCAGGAATATAGGGCCATCCCCTGGAACACGGTGGCCTCAGCCTTTGAGAAATCCGACTCTTCCTCCCCTAGAAGTATCACCTGTCAGAAGTTTCTCAGAAGTACCTCTCCATTCCATGGTAGAGTGTTAACTGGCTTGATCTGTGCAGGTAGCCACAGCAGCTGAGTTCATGGATTTGATGGTTCTCTCGTGTCTGAAAGACAGTTTCATTCCAGTTCTCCCCAATCTCTGGCTCTTAAGATTGCTCTCTTTAGCCAGGCAGTGGTGGCGCACACCTTTAATCCCAGCGCTTGGGAGGCAGAGGCAGGCAGATCTCTGAGTTCAAGGCCAGCCTGGTCTACAGAGTGAATTCCAAGACAGCCAGGGCTACACAGAGAAACCCTGTCTTGAAAAACAAAACAAACAAACAAAAAAATCTTTCTCTTTACCTTCCACAACGATCCCTTAGTTTTGGGGTGCATGTGATTTGAATGCCCCATTTGTGGCTGAACACTGCATTGACATTAGTACATTTCCATTCATACTTTGATGAATGGAAAATGTTTTGTTAACCGCCATCTACTGTACAAAGAAACTTCTCTGATAAGTTCTGAGAGATGTACTTATCTTTTGGTATAGAGCTAAGAATTGAGAAGGCAATTCCACATTGTGCCCATTTAGCAAAATAGTAGTCGTGATTGAACCCTGGTGCCTTTTAGTGGTTTTGCTGTTGTTGTTTTGTTGAAACAGTCTCACTTTGTTTCCCGGGCTGGCCAGAACTCAGCTAGGTAGACTAGGCTGGCCTTGGACTCAGAGCTCAGCCTCCCCATCCTTTCCATGTACTATAATTAAAAACATTCCCCTCCACACCTGGCAATATTCAGGTTGTTATAGGTGGAAATCTAAAACTCAGAAATGTTCTGATGCACCAGAGACACATACCGACCATGCCAGACTCCAGCTCTTTCACTTATCCAAAGCAGGCTGCTATACCACCTCTAGATAAAGCTCTTACCATAAAAGTCAGAATTTAATGAAACAGATTTTAATAGGTATTGGTCTCAGACTTGTGTAGTCTAAGCTGACCTTAAATTGGATATTCTATTTCACACTCCTAAGTCCAGGAATTATAGACTTGTGCTACCACACATAGCTTTTAAAATTAAAACTTAAAAAAAATTAAATCTAGATTCATGTTTTACTAGTATTTGGGTGAAATGTGTTACCTACCTTAAATGTAATCATATATAATTATTATAAACTAGTAAAAAAGAATAATCTATAGCTTTTTTATTTGTATTTAAAAAAAAAAAAAAAAGCCTAGCATGGTGGCCACATCTTTAATTCTAGCACTCAGGAGGCAGACACCGGTGGCTGTCTTTGATCTTTGAGTTGAGGCCAGCCGGGTCTACATAGTTCCAGTACAGTCAGGACTATGTAAAGTGACTTTGCCAACCCCTCAAAAACAAACAAACAAAAAAACCTCTTGTCTAGTATTTTTGTTTAAATCCTAGTTAAGTTAGCTTAAAGGACTATAAATTAGGAAGCAGGCCAGAGAGATGGCTCAGAAGTTAAGAATACTGACTGCTCTTCTAGAGGACTTGGGTTCAATTCCCAGGACAAGGTATGCAAGCTAAACAAACATCCATACACACAAAAGAAAATGAAATACATTTTTTAAAGAAACTATAAGATTTTTATCACTAAATATTTATTTTTCACTCAATATTTTTAAGGAATCCTAAACTTTAAAGCTTTAAGGCTGGAGAGATGGCCCAACAGCTAAGAGCACTTGCTGTTCTTTTAGAAGACCAGGGTTCAAGTCCCAACACCCACATCTGATAACTCACTATTCCAGAAGATTCCTCTTCTGGCTTCTAGGAGTACCTGCACACATGTGGTACACATACCTGTACTCAGTCACAGACACATAAGTCTTAAAACAAACGAACAAACAAACAAAATATCAAGCTTGTTTAAAGGAACACATTTAACTAAACTTTAATGTTCTTTGTCCTTTATGGTATTTAGAAATACTGGAGCTTTAAACTTCAGATCGTTTTTTTTTTGTTTTATTACTCATTTTTGTTGAATCAGGCTCCCATGTAGTTCAGCTGACCTTGAGCTCCTGATAGCCTTACATCCACCTCCAGGTGTTAGGATTTCAGGCGTGTACTGCCTTGCCTGTTATAGGTTCAGATTTTCACTGTATATTTTTGTGCAGTTTCTAGCCTTAAATATATATAGCCATTGGTGTCTCTTTTTCCTTTTTCTTTCTTTAACTTTTGCCACTTGTTTGTCTCATTTTTAGAAAAGTCTTCAGTAATATTTATTTTTATTAATCTCAATAAATGTTGTTTTCATACTGTGTAAAACTGTGTCCTGATATTACAAATAAGAAAATTGGATTAAATTAGAGTTATACTTTTTGGTGTTTTTGCAGTGTTGAGGATTGAACTTATAGCCTCATGCATGCTAAATCAGTTCTCTATCGGTGATCTGTACCCCTTTTCTTTTTTTGTACCCTCTTTCATAAATTTATTTGAATACTCTATACTATCTTGTAATTTAAAATTATAAATTAGGAGGAAAGTACACTTATTCCATAAAGTTTTTTAATAGCATACCTTAAATATTCTGTTTCCTAAGATTCTGTTGCTCTTCCTTTGAGGAGGCCAGGTTTTGCTGGTGGTTAGGGCTGGGGGCCATGGTTGAGTGTTTCCATATTCTTGGCCTCTTGGCCTCTTATTCAAGAATTTGAAATCAAAGCTCACACAGAGTTGTGAAAGTAGCAAGGAAACAGTTTAAACAAAGCAGTAGGAAAGATCCTAATGTGCTGTTAGAGAGCATTGATCTCCTGAGCCAAGCCACTCAACAGCCCCAGCCACTGCTTAGGGCTTCCTTCAGCAGAAAGAATTTGTTTTAAGGGCTAAGGTGGGGTGATTTCCTGTTTGATTGATAGATTAGTTCATAAATCATTTTTCTTTCCATAATGCATCTGATTTTAATAAAATGCACACTCAAGTATGCATAGACACAAGAGAGTAAACAGGAGATTCTTTAAAAATTAACTGACACAGTTTTGCTTTATTACGCTTAATACTAAAGTCAGTTTACACTGGATCAGAACCAGGATACATTGCAAATACATCTGAATAGAAACTGTTCTTATGGGAAGAGAAACCTGCATCACTGATCACTGATTGGATCACTGATTGGACCTGTAGTTATAGGTTGATGCAGGTTGCTTGGTGCATTGTTCATAGAAGGGTATGCTCATAGTACCTGCAGAAAGGGCTAGGCTGCTAAGTGCATTATCAGAAGGTGGGAGTAAAACAAACCCAGGTAGAGTTCAGATCCAAGCCACTTACTCCCTGGGCTTTCCTAGATCACGTATATTTCCAGCCATTGCTGTTCTGACCTTTATTCTAGACTAGCTGATGTCAGTTGATAAATGATTTTATCTTTACTTCATAAGTTCATGGAATGTACATTCATTTTAATGCTTTCAAAATTCTGTTCTATAAAAGGTATTTTTGGTAAATACAGAAATCTGTGCCTTAAGCAGATTTCTTTACTGAAGGGCCACTGAAAAGCTTCGTTAATGTGCATGTCTTTCAGAGGGCTTTCTCAAACTTGTTTAACAAGAAGACCACCACCCTTTTTCCACAATAAGTATTTGTGTCAAATTATTTTATTTTGACAAATACTAATTTTATGTATTTATGGAATACAATGCAGTTTTGATGGGTATATACATAATAGTTCATTCAAAACTTAACATAACTTCTTTGTAATAAGAAAATTAAAGTTTATCTTAGCATGTTTTTAAATATACACTACTGTTAACAGTTGTCACCATGCAGTATGATAAAGCACTGAAACTTCCTCCTACACAGAATTTTAGAGCTATTGTAGAATTGTTCCAAGCTCTGCTAGGAAAAGAGAGTGGGAGAGGTGGGGGAAGGAGAGGACTGGATTTAACATTGTGTTTGCGCATTTCCTTTTGGTTTCTTTGGTTTTTGGTTTTTTTAAATTATCATCCAGTTCATCATTGTGAGCCCTAGCTAACTCTTGTTGTTGTTGTTGTTGTTGTTGTTGTTGTTGTTGTTGTTGTTGTTTTTCAAGACAGGGTTTCTCTGTATAGCCCTGGCTGTCCTGGAGCTCACTTTGTAGACCAGGCTGGCCTCGAACTCAGAAATCCACCTGCCTCTGCCTCCTGAGTGCTGGGATTAAAGGCATGTGCCACCACGCTCGGCTTCCTAGCTAACTCTTTAAAGGATATACTTATAAGTGCTTTGTAGAAACATTTTTTTTTTTGCTAGAAATTTTTTTAAAATAAAATGATTTGCTAGGGAACAAAACTAGAGAATGAAAAGCTTTTTTTGTCATCTCGAATTTTTTCTTCCTGTACAACCTGTTTTTAATTTTTTATTTTTGATGTAATATTCCAAGGAGTTCCTCTGTAGTCTGCTATCCAGCAATTTCCATTAGTGAAGCCCAAATGTTTATTCATCATTTAACTTAAATATCAATGAATGTTTTGGTGGAGTTTGGGGCAGGTGGTTGCAGGTAAACATGGAGTCACACATTTTTTGGAAAGGTCACAAGACTGAATCTCTATCACAATAATAATGTATTTATGAATTATTTATTATGTTGAATTACTCTTTAGATCATCAAATTTATTTTAGGTTAGTACTGGAAATTAGAATTCTAGTCTTAAGTGTATATCAGCACTGTAGGCATAAGTACTTCAATGAATAATTTATATAACACATAAAACATTCTCTATCATCCTGCAATATAGAAAATACAAATTAGTTTTCCAGATGTTTAACCCTTTCATTATTAACTTTTATTTTCTGTAAAACTCTTGAATTAAAATTACCTTCTTAGCCTTACTCAATAAAAATATTAGTTAAACCTTTTGTTAGTGAAATTAGCAGGTGGACACTTTCTCGACACTGTCATTCCAGTTGAATGTGGAAACTTGCTTTCTTGAAGTGGCGCTTACGTAAACTTGCTTTTTAAACATTTGCCTCTTGCTCATTAAGAAATAATGGCTTTATTTTTAAATGTCATTGTTGATTCCCCAGAGCTGTGTATAACATGGCTCCCTTCATAAAAAATTAATATTGAGTCAGGATCTAAAGCCACTTCTCCCAAAGGATTCTTTTTCTCTTCTTTAAAAAAAAAAAAAAAAAAAAAAAGAGGAGGGAGAGTTTCTCTACAGCTGATAACTATCTCCAGTTAACATCTCTCCAAATCCTGCTGTGATTTTCTTTTTTTTACTGCACAAAATTGCTGATAAAGTCTCCCAGTCGTTCTCTATCTCTTCTTCCTATATACAAAGTTTTGTTTAAATACCAAGAATTTGCTTGGGGTAGAGAGAGCACTTATCCAACATGCATGAAGCCTTGGGTTCTAACTAGTGACCTGGTAAGAAGTAATGATCAGGACAATAGACAAAACTTTGAGAAAAATGGATGACTGGCTATTTGTAGCTGTGTTGATCAGTGTTCTATTGCTGTGAATAGATACCATGACCATAGCAACTCTTATGAAAGAAAGCTTTTAATTGGCTGGCTTACAGTTTCAGAGGTTTAGTTCATTATTATCATGGTAGGGAACGTAGCAGCATGCAGGCAGATATGGTGATGGAGAATAGCTGAGGGCTCTACACCTGGATCCATTGGCAGGAAGAGAGGAAGTCCACTGGGACCTGGCTTGGACTTTTGAACCCTCAAAGCCCACCCCCAGTGACACACTTCCTTTAATAAGACCACACCTCCTGTACTGGCTGCTTTTGTGTGTCAACTTGACACAAGCTGGAGTTATCACAGAGAAAGCCTCCCTTGAGGAAGTGCCTCCATGAAATCCAGCTGTAAGGCATTTTCTCAATTATGATCAAGCTGGGAGGGCCCATTGTGGGTGCTGCCATCCCTGGGCTGGTAGTCTTGGGTTCTATAAGAAAGCAAGCTGAGCAAGCCAGTAAGAAACATCCCTCCATGGCCTTTGAATCAGCTCCTACTTCCTGACCTGCTTGAGTTCCAGTCCTGACATCCTTTGGTGATGAATAGCAATGTGGAAGTGTAAGCTGAATAAACCCTTTTCTCCCCAACTTTTCTTGGTCATGATGTTTGTGCAGGAATACAAACCCTAACTAAGACACCTCCTAATCATTTTTTTTTTTAAATAATGCCACTCTCTACTGACTTAGCATTCAAATAAATGAGTTCCTGGGGGCATTCTTATTCAAACCCTGTTATTGAGAACAATATGATTGAATTTTTATGTTTTTAAGAGTTTGGAGCTATAGTAAAATACAACTTTAATTCCAACACTTGGGAGGCAAAGGCAGCAGATCCCTATGAATTCAAGGCTAACCTGGTCTACATAATGAACTCCACACTAGCCAGAGCTATATAGTGAGAGAGTCTCAAGTATAAATACTTTTAAATGAATTTGGGGTACTAGGGATGTGCCTCATTAAAAGAGCATGTGTGAAACCTGGGTTTGATCCCAAACACCCACAAGTCTAAAGAGACTTGTGAAAGATATTAGAAAAATTTTTGTTATTGTTTCAACATGATACATTGTTTGCTTTGAGTGTTTGAGGTCGGGCCTTATATAGGCCTGGCTGACTTCAGACTTACTCTGTACCTAAAGATAAGCTTCCACTCCTGATCCTCCTGTCTCTACCTCCCAAACACTGGGAGGACATTTGTGCCACCATGTGCAGCTCACATGATAACTTGTTTCTCTTTCTATACAGTGGAAGACATTCTGAATACCTTTTGCAGCATGACTTGGACATCCCAACTATCTTTTTCTGTTATGATCTTCCACAGCAAAGGACTTTTCTAGTAATTGTTAAGAGGTTACCTATAATATGTACTATATAAACTAATAAAAATCTGTCTGCTTAGTAGCTTTAGAGAGACACTTGTTAGTTCAGTAAAAAATTAAATTAAAACACTTGCCATAGTTTAAAGATTCTTTTACTTCAAATACTACAATCCAAAAATCCATTCCTACAGTAGCAATACAGAATAAGACATGAAGCAGGCTGGCCTGACTCTTCTGCATTATGGGACTCCTACTTTTCTCTCAAGGGTAGCATAAGGCAAATTTCCAAATAACCAATTTCTTATATTTTAATTTCTAGGAAACAAAAATTTCAAGGTATTTGTTGCACATTGAAAACTGTAACAGTTGCATGATACTCTGAACCATACATTGATACAACACAAATCGCTTTATAAAGTTAGGATTTCTAGTCTGACATGCTATAATTTTAACATTTGAGAAACAGGGGAATTAAGAAGTGGACACCACCTGGGCTACATAGCAAACAAAGGGTTGGGGTGTAATTCAGTGGTAGAGAGCTTCCCTTCTGAGAGCCAAGCCCTGACTTCAACCCCCAGAACGTGAGCGTGACTCCTCAGAGTTGTTGTCTAGTCTTGCTCTAATATTCTTTTGGTGACTTTCCCGAACATTGATCTGTTTCCCACCAAGATCTCTGACCTGCCTGTGTGTCTTGTGTCTGTTAGCTGGCTGCCGTCTAGCACTTTAGACCTTAGCTCACTCCTATCAAGAGACTTACTTCTATCTGCTCCTCTGAATTCCTCCTCTCCTGGTTGCATGTCTTCTTGATTTAGACTTTACATTCCACTTTTAGAAAACATCCTATCTATTATAAAGTAAAATTGTTGATAAATATGAAATTTTATTTTGTCCTCTCCCCCTGTTTGATGCTTTGGCTAGTTTTCCTTTAAAGAAACTCACCGTTGGCTTTGCAGTGTTATTGAGAACCATTTTATCAGTAGTCCTTTCCAATGCCTTCCAGAGTTTCTTCAACATAAGTTCAGCCTCCCTTGGGACCAGAAGTGTTTTAAATTTTGTTTGTTTTCTCAGATATTGGAATTTTTACATATATGTAATGAGATGTCTTGTGAATGAGCCCAAGTTTAAGAAATTCATTCATGTTTTATATAATACCTTACATACATAACATGATGATAATTTCACACAGCATTTTTAATGTGCCCATGTTTTGCCTGCAGCCAATTACGTGGTCAGGTGTGGGATCTTCCACTGGTGACAACATGCAACACTAAAAGAATTTGAGAGCCGGGCGTGGTGGCGCATGCCTTTAATCCCAGCACTTAGGAGGCAGAGGCAGGAGGATTTCTGAGTTCGAGGCCAGCCTGGTCTACAAAGTGAGTTCCAGGACAGCCAGGGCTGCACAGAGAAACCATGTCTCGAAAAAAAAAAAAAAAAAAAAAAAAAAAAAAAAAATATATATATATATATATATATATATATATATATATATATATATTTGAGAACTTAAATTAGGGATCCTCAAACCATCTTCATTATTTCTAGAATTCTAGGTTTTTAGAATGATATACTATTTAGCAGGCTCCTTGACTATGGAAACACATGTCCCTCTGTTCTGAGGGAAAAAAAATACTGTTGAATATAATGGCAGTACTGAGTGATGGTGTTACTTGAGAAGTTAGGTGAAATTAGGAATTTATTTTAAAGTGTACTACTTTGAAAATGCCTTAGTCTTTAACCACATTACTTGACTGTTGAGATTTTGTTTTGTTTTGTTTTGTTTTGTTTGTTTTTTCGAGACAGGGTTTCTCTGTGTAGCCCTG
The DNA here is from genome assembly GCA_902729485.2 of Mus minutoides. Lineage (NCBI taxonomy): Eukaryota > Metazoa > Chordata > Mammalia > Rodentia > Muridae > Mus > Mus minutoides. The sequence goes on from LR750140.1 coordinate 828,751, forward strand.
GCTGTCCTGGCACTCACTTTGTAGACCAGGCTAGCCTTGAACTCAGAAATCTGACTGCCTCTGCCTTCCAAGTGCTGGGATTAAAGGCGTGCACCACCACGCCCGGTGAGATTTTTTAATGTTCTAAAATTAAGAAACATAATCATAATTAGCATATTGAGTGACTGATTTTTCTTAGATACAAAATTCAGCTTTCATTTGCAAAATGTTTGGAGTAATAGGACCGTGACTCTCAACTCCTGGCTTAACTCTTGCTCCACTTCAAAATAAAGGGAGTCTGGAGAGCTGGCTCAGAAGCTGAGAGATGTACTGCTCTTGCTGATGATCTAGGTTTGGTTTCCAGCACACACACCAGCAGGCTCACAACAGGGGACCTGATACGTCTAACCTACTCAGGCACCTGCATGCATATGGTACACATAAACACACCGCTACACAAATAGAACTGAAAATGATTAAAAATTTAGAAATAGTTCTGTAAATTCATTATAAATTCTAGTATATGTAGCCAAGGAACGCCCTGTAGAAATTTACCTGTTTATTTTCAAGTGATCAAGAATGTAAGAGTATTATGTGAGTAAAATACTTCTAAAAGCTACATAGATTGATAATGATGTAAACACTTACTGAAATTAATTGGCAGAACTCATTTAAGAATTTTTTTTTTTTGGCATTCCCATTGCTCAGTGGTAATTATTTACTTAAATTCTAAAAACTTTACAACTTAAAATTGTTCTTGTTTGAATCTGTAGAAATGGAAACACGTGAAGAAACAATACTGGGTATTAGTTCTCAACCACTAGTTCATAGATTCCTAACTATTTCTAATTATAAAGATTTGACTGGCCTGTTGTGAAATAAGTAAAGTATAAGTTGGAGAAAATGACACATGCCTGCAGTTATAGCACAGAGTTGGGGTCAGAAGAAATATTGCAAGTTTAAGGCCAGCCTGAGCCACATAGAGATTTCCAGGTTGGCCAAGGCTACATTGCAAGATGCTGTCTCAGGAAACCAATAAGAGAAAAATAAGGGAAGAAGAAATAGGCATAAAGTATACTGCAAAGTTAGGAATTAGTTCTATCCAAGCTTGTATTATGGCTAAGAGAGGACACATACTGAGAATTAGCTATGACAAAGAAATCCATTATCCTGCCTCCATGGTACTAGACAGTATCCCAATATGGTAAAACAGTACATTAAAGTGGGAACAAGACACTGGGGCTGCCTTACAATGTGGCCAGTACTCTTGTATATACCAATTAGGCTTTTCTTCTTGTGTCCAAGTAAGGCTTAATGTACAATATAGCATAGGTGAGCAGGTTGCTAATGACTTCCTTTTTTCTTTTTCTTAGATCCGTCCAAAAAGTGCCCAGAAGAAACTTCCTCTTAGAAAAGCTGAAAACACAGTATTTATAACACTGGAAAATTGTAAAGAATTTGTTTAAAATGGCTGAAAACAATAGTAAAAATGTAGATGTACGGCCTAAAACAAGTCGGAGTCGAAGTGCTGACAGGAAGGATGGTTATGTGTGGAGTGGAAAGAAGTTGTCTTGGTCCAAAAAGAGTGAGAGTTGTTCTGAATCTGAAGCCATAGGTACTGTTGAGAATGTTGAAATTCCTCTAAGGAGCCAAGAAAGGCAGCTTAGCTGTTCGTCCATTGAGTTGGACTTAGATCATTCCTGTGGGCATAGATTTTTAGGCCGATCCCTTAAACAGAAACTGCAAGATGCGGTGGGGCAGTGTTTTCCAATAAAGAATTGTAGTGGCCGACACTCTCCAGGGCTTCCATCTAAAAGAAAGATTCATATCAGTGAACTCATGTTAGATAAGTGCCCTTTCCCACCTCGATCAGATTTAGCCTTTAGGTGGCATTTTATTAAACGACACACTGTTCCTATAAGTCCCAATTCAGATGAATGGGTGAGTGCAGACCTATCTGAGAGTAAATTGAGAGATGCTCAGCTGAAACGAAGAAACACAGAAGATGACATACCCTGTTTCTCACATACCAGTGTCCAGCCTTGTGTCATAGCTACCAGCAGTGCTTCCTGTACAGGTGCTCACATAACTGGTTCTATGATGAACTTGGTCACAAACAACAGCATAGAAGACAGTGATATGGATTCAGAGGATGAAATTATAACACTGTGCACAAGCTCCAGAAAAAGGAACAAGCCCAGGTGGGAAATGGAAGATGAAATCCTGCAGTTGGAGGCACCTCCTAAGTTCCACACCCAGATCGATTACGTCCACTGCCTTGTTCCAGACCTCCTTCAGATCAGTAATAATCCGTGCTACTGGGGCGTCATGGATAAATACGCAGCCGAAGCTCTGCTGGAAGGAAAGCCAGAAGGCACCTTTTTACTTCGAGATTCAGCACAGGAAGATTATTTATTCTCTGTTAGTTTTAGACGCTATAGTCGTTCTCTTCATGCTAGAATTGAACAGTGGAATCATAATTTTAGCTTTGATGCCCATGATCCTTGTGTCTTCCATTCTCCTGATATTACTGGGCTCCTAGAACATTATAAGGACCCAAGCGCCTGTATGTTCTTTGAGCCGCTTTTGTCCACTCCCTTAATCCGCACTTTCCCCTTTTCCTTGCAGCATATTTGCAGAACGGTTATTTGTAATTGTACGACTTATGATGGCATCGATGCCCTTCCAATTCCTTCGCCCATGAAATTGTATCTGAAGGAATACCATTATAAATCAAAAGTTAGGTTACTCAGGATCGATGTGGCAGAGCAGCAGTGATGGGAGGGTTAGAATGTTGGCCTGCATACAGATTTTCATTTACTATTTTATTTTTCTTATGCCTCTTTGAATTTTTGTACAAAGGCAGTTGAATCTAAAATAAAACTGTGCCCTAAGTTTTAATTCCAGATCAATTATTTTTTTTATGATACACTTGTTATATATTTTTAAGCAGGTGTTTGGTTTTTGTTTTTACCATGTAAATTTACATATCGTCCAGGCATATTTACAATTTCAAGGCATTGAATATACATTTGAATATTCTGTATTTTTTAAATATTCTTTTGCTCTTTCCTATGTGTGAAATATTTTGCTAATCTATCAATATTCTTGTATGACAGAACAGTTACCTATTCTCTTTTCATTTTGAAGATCTTCAGTAAAGAGTGTTATAATCAATCCATTATAATGTAGTTGACTTTTGTAATTTGCCAATAGGAGTGTTAAACAACAAAATGATTTAAAATGCAACAATGTATTTTCATTTTAAATATTAACTAAAACAAGTTTGTTTGTTAGTTACTCTAGCCAATGAGAAAAGAGGATGTAGCGTCCTAGAGGTGTATTGGTTCTACAGTTTGGCAGGATTGGCAGGATCGGCAGTTAATACAAATACAGCATCCCCTCAACCTGGAGGGGAATATAACTTGTGTTCCTTTCTTACTGGAAGCTTTACAAAGCAAAATAGCAGTATTAGAAGCTTGGAGTTGCTAAGGCAACTCGAGTTTTCTCTATTAATTTATAGACTATTGCATCTACTTAGCTCTTTTTTAGGAACTCTGGTTCCCAGGGGAAAATACATAGTTTTTTAAACAGCTCCTGTATCCACCAGTAACAAAAAAACTGAAGAGTTTCTCATTATTTTAAATTGATCTTAAATAAAGATGCAAACAAAACCATGGCTCAGCATTTAGGACGCTTAATACTGCTTCCGGTATTTACATCCTACATAGTCATTTCTGTCCTCAGAACCAACAGGAATTAGATGGGGTGGGGCAGTAGGTCCATGACATGACGTCACAGGCCTAGAGGGACAAACAGTGGAGGGGTGCCCTGTTTCTCTCTTCAGTGACTGACCTTGACAGAGTGCCCAGTTTTCTTTGTGGTGAGCTATCTGCCTCTTTTAAATATTGTACTAATTATTTTACTTATCTTTTTCTGTGTGTGACAGTGTCTCTCCATGTAGCCTAGGCTGACCTCAAATTTGAGCTCCTTCAACCTGAATTTCGGATTACCGGTTTAACCCACCATGAACAGCTACTGATGGATGGATATAGATTTCTCCTTTCCTTTCCTTTCCTTTCCTTTCCTTTCCTTTCCTTTCCTTTCCTTTCCTTTCCTTCCCTTCCCTTCCTTCTTTTTCTTTGTTGTTGTTGTTGCTGTTGCTGCTGCTGCTATTTGCTTAGCTTGGATTGGTTTGGTTGTTTAGTTGGTTGGATTATGGTTTTTTTGAAAACAGGGTCTCTCTGTGTAATCCTGGCTATCCTGTAGCTTGCTGAGTCGACCAGGCTGTCATCAAACTCAGAGAAATACTACTGCCTTTACCTCCCAAGTACTGTATTAAAGGCATCTGACACCATGTCTGACACCATGCATGGCTAATAATTCCTCCCCCCTCTTTCTTTCTTTTCTTTCTTTCTTTCTTTCTTTCTTTCTTTCTTTCTTTCTTTCTTTCTTTTTTTTTTTGGATAATGTATTTCTTGATGTTAGTTCAGCTGTATTAGAAAATTTGCTTCAACCTGATTAAAAGAACATTAACTCATACATTTCTGAGTTAGAGCAAATGTTTCTCTTTGGTATGGTGATACATGCCTCTAATCCTAGCATTTGAAAATCAGAGGGATGAAGATTGCTGCAAGTTTAAGCCAGTCAGAGCTGTGTGCCGAGAATTTGTCTCAAAAAAACAAAAAGCCTTATTCTTGTCACATATATGTTGAAGTAGCCTTTCCCTGCCTTGAGGATGTGTTAAAGTAAAAACATTCTTCAGCAATAGCCTTCTCTGAATATAGCAGTTCATACCTGTATTCCCAAAACATGGGAGACTGAGGCAGAAGGATCGCCATGAGTTCTGGAAGAACCTAGGCTACAGAGTGAGATCCTATCTCAATATCCCTGCCCCCCACCCCGAAAAGAAACTAATAGCTTTGAATTTTTCAACAATTACAAAGTTAAATGGGAAAAATCTTTTACCATTCTCTTCTAGAATTTTTTTTTCCTCAGTGGTCTAAAGATGGTGTGATCCGTGTGAGAGGAAGCCCCTCAAGGTGTGCTCTTAGAGTTGTACTGAGGCTCAGGCTGTGAACACCAGTGTCAGGGTCTAAGTGTCTAAAGATGATGCTGACCTTCCCTGACAGTAGACAGTCCGACTACCTCAGTTTGTGGCGGCACTTTTGTAGTTAATGAGATGCTCATCTTATTAACCAGTGTAACATTTCCTAAGTATCCATCTTTGGTGAAAGAAAATTTATAGTGTGGTAAGACTCTACTCATAATTACAGCTCTATATCAGAATTTGATAAAACCTTTTGTTTCTGTGAAACAATTATTTTTAACATTTTTCTTTTAAAAGTAACTTTTTATCAGTACAGAACTATCTAAGGAATGACTAGCTTATGAATATTCTGTTAAAAGGTAGTTTTATAAAGAAAAGTGAAATGTCTTTTATAGTGGTAAAACTAGTATTTATATGAAAGTCAAAATCAGTAGCTTTTAATATACTTCAGACTGATTGCTTACGATATATTTTCTCTGGCTTTTTTATTCTTTTCAATTTTAAGGTTTTAACAACTGTTAATATTTTCAAAATACTGCCATATGTGTAGCTTTGTAATGTGTATTAAATGAGGACAAGAGAGCGACTTGTATACTCTGAAATGCTTTGTATCTTTCCTTTGGTACTTACTACAATAAAAAGAAATTTGGAAAGTAGAGATATATAAAGACTTGGGAAGAGAATTATTTAATGTGAAGGAAAGAGAAGAGAGTGACAAAAAATTAGGCATTTGAATTTAGAGAAATTATCCACAATCACTGTGTTCTTGTGATGACCATCAGTATTCAAACACTAACTCATAAAAAGTTTAAAATATATTTGAGTTAAATATCTAAAATGCAACTAATTTATGCTAAATTAGCATAAATAAATTTTAAGAATTATGCACGGAAGTCTAAATTAAATGAAAATGTTAAAACTCTTAAGTTGAATTTTGGAACATTTGAATAGTATTAATTCTAGTTGAAAGACTGTCTAGTGCAGGCCTTGATGCCCACAACTTTAATCCTAGCACTGGGGAGACAGAGGTAGCCGGTCCCTCAGAGTTGAATGCCAACCTGGTCTACATAGTGAGTTTCAGGCCAGCCAGGGCTACATAGTGAGACCTGTCTCAAAACAAAAATAAAAGAAGGAAGAAAGAAAAGGAATTGAAAGAAAAGCAGTTGGTATGGGGGAAACGTGCAGAGTTTATTTGTGAGAGAGGATGGAGCTAAAAGAATCAAGATAAAATATTAAAATTAAGAATTTAGGCATTACCTCAGGGAAAAGGTCTTGACAGCAAAAGGGAACCACTTTATCGCTAATAGCTCGTCTGGAGCAGACGCCAGCTGCTCTGGGAGCCATCCAGCACAACCAGGAAATGAACTTGACTTTTCCATTTCTCTTGAGGCTTTTTAGGACAGACCCTTCTGCTCTTTGTTAGACCTATATCTTGAGTCATGCTACAATTACTAAAATATGCTGAATGAATTATTTTTAAAAGTTTCTTTGGGTGTTTTTTCTATGAAGCGTTCTATGTGATTTTTCTGATATATAACTGTGTCAGTGGTCTAAATAATGAATGGAGGGGATATGTTCATTTAAAGGGGATCTGATAGGAACATTAGAGGAAGCTTTTAGTCAGCCTGTGGCTAGATTTATTGATTTGGTAAGCAAACCTGTATTCTTTGCTGACTTTCAGCTAATGGCTAACTCTGGTCAAAGAATGGCTTTTGCTTATGGTTTTGACTTATTATAAATAAGATTAAGAATGTCTTAGTAATTAGGAATCCTCTAAAACAGAACAAGCCGGGCGGTGGTGGCACACACCTTTAATCCCAGCACTTAGGAGGCAGAGAAAGAGGCAGGTGAATTTCTGAGTTCCAGGACAGCCAGGGCTACACAGAGAAACCCTGTCTAGAAAAGCCAAAAAAAAAATAAAAAAATAATAAAACATACAACAAATGTGCAAATAAGACTCATCTTTTTATAAGAAAAAACACATAAGCCTTTATCACTTATTCATGAGCTAAAGCCATTAAGATAAATCAAATTATCAACTTTCAATCTCCGAACTTTGGATCGCTTTATAGATCCATATAATAGAGTACTTCTTTCCTGTGAATCTGATGCTTTGAGATAGATCTCTTACCCTCTTTTCATTAAAAGTATTTGTCAGTTTTAACTATAGTCACAATCAGTAGGCAACTATATATTTTGGCTGAACAAATTTCACAGAGTCCATACTTAATTGTAAGACAATCCTGGAGACAAAACAATGTTTAAAATAGCCTATTTATCTAGGTGTAGTGGCACAGGCCTCTAGTCCCATCACTTGAGTGGCAGAAGCAGGCAGATTTCTGTGAGATCAGGCCAGTGTTACATCCTGTCTTGAGAAAAGAAGACGAAGAAATGTAAAGTAATGGCTATCTAGTGGAAAAGGCTTTAGGACAAAACTAACTTCAATACAGTGTGTCTATTTTGTAATTTTGAATGGATTGCTCAATCCTAAATACTCCTTTGTCTTAATTTCCTGTGAAATGTAGGTAATGGTAGTAATGGTACTGTCCCTTGGTCTCCTGAAAGTAAAAGGTGTCCCTTGGATCATAGTTGAAAATAACTGCTGAGTAGCTATTCAGTACTAGTTGAGAATGACACATTTTTAAAATAGCACCTTTGTGGGACATACAAAGTCATATTCACTTGTCTGTAATAAGCTTTCTTGACTTGCTCTGATAACGGAGATAATAGAACAATTTGGGTTTATGGTTTAAACTCTACAATTAGATAATTGGAGTTTCCTCCTGCCTTTCAGAAGATCTATGTAAACTGATGTTTGCCTTATTTGGAAAGATGATTACATTTGCAGGAAATAAAGATCATTTGGCCATGGTTATAAATCAAATCTAAGCTATCAGACTTAGGAGTCATGGTGTAAAACTCAAGAAAGTTTATTTAAATTATGCTGGCTTTGCTAGAATTGGATACATTTGTATGAGCCGAGTATGAACTATATACACTTGAATATCAGAGTTTAATGATTTCACAAAGCTATGTTGTCAATCATGGTGTGTAACCCATATTGTTTCTTCTCACTTTCTAATCTTGACAAATATTTCTGTGGGTTTAAAGTTTTTGATCTGAACAAATTTTCGCTTAATTAAATCTTAATATATGAAATCCAAAAGCTTTGTCGTTTTTTAAAGATTTGTGTGCATGTGTTAAGTTCAGGAGCATACCATGATACACTTGCGAAAGTCAAAGGACAACTTTTTGAGGGCTAATTGTCTTGTGGCTTGACTTTGAGGCTTAGCCTCTCAGCCTCCAACTGTAGGCGTGCTGGAGTTCCAGCTGCTAGCCACAGTGCCTAGGTTTTCACATGGGTTTCAGGGAGCAAACTCAGGAGTTTTTGGCAAGGACCTTAACCTGCTAATCCAAAACCTTGGCCCCAGCCTTGTGGTTTTGCTTTTCAGTTCTTAGTATTGGGGGGTGGGGGTGGGGAGGATGGGAATTAGCAGGTGTGAGGTCAAAGGACAATTTGTGGAGTTACTTATCTTTTCCCTTCATTCCAAGGGTCAAACTCCGATTGTCAAACTTGTACAGCAGGCACTTTAACCTGCTGAGCCATGTTTCAAGCCAGTGGTTTGGTTTTTTAAGCTTTCCTACCTCTGAATGAAAGTGAGAACATGACCACTTTTTGGTGTGGTTGAGAAGAGAGGTTTTACTGTAGATATGAAGGAGAGAACAGCCAGTGGCGTCTGGAAGAATCAGACTGAACAAGGCTATGGCGGGAGGGGCAGAAGAGGGGGTGGGGTGGGGGTTGGAGATAAAGAGACCTGACAGTGAAAATGAAGTCATAGAGGTCAGAAGTTAGATAGGTTTACTGTAGTGGTTGAGTGAGAAGTGCTGGGGGAAGCCAGAGTTACCTGTCCTGGGTTTCTTTGGGACCTGACATACATCAAAAGTCTGGAAAGGAAAAAACTGAAAATTTTTATATAGACTTAGATTTTGCTTTCTGGTATGTCAGTTTTGAGTCTCCCAGAAACAGAGGCCAGTCTCAAAAACCAACAACTCTCATCTTAAAGCAGTGGTTTATCAACCTTCCTAATACTGTGACTCTTTAATACCATTCCTCATGTTGTGGTAACCCCCAACCAGAAAATTAGTTCATGGCTACTTCATAACGGTATGTTTGCTGCTGTTACAAATAATAATGTAAATATCTGATATTTGACCCCTATGAAAGAGTCAATTCTCAAAGGGTTCATAAACCACAAGTTAAGTAAGAACCACTATTCTCAATTTAAAACTTAAAGGGCTTATTCTGGAGCCATTTTTGAATGACGATGGCACCCAAACACAAATTTAGGTTACCTCAAATTCCATGTCTCAACATGGAACCAGTATCACGAGGTTTTTAGTTTTACAGAACGGAGAATGCTATAAATCAAGGCAAAGTTTAAAACACACTGGTGGATGGATACATTGGAGGGTACATCAAGATAGAGGTAGCTTTTCTATACATCTAAGACATTATCTGATCACATTCTTAGCTTTTGGATTGACAGAGGCTAGTTGCCTGTTAATAGCTCTAAAGGGTTTTTAATCTTATTGCCACAAGATGTTAGTTTTGACACAGGTGGCTGTTCTGGAGGGCTAGCACTAGCCCAAGATAATAAGGTAATTAGCCCCTGGACCTGCAACATTCCAATCTTTCCACAGTACTGAAATTCCAACTTATACACTGAGTCTCTGCAGACAGATGCTTTTAAAAGTTTCATTCGCAAGACCTTTAGAAAGACTTCCCTTTTCCCTCTCATCTCTTTACCCTCGATTTTAGCCGGACTACTGACAGCTTGAAGCCTGTCTACAAAAACCTCTGAACACAGAGAATCCAAAATCCGCTTCCAGTCCCTGGGTTGCGGTGAGCATCACTGGCCAGGGGGTTCCTTTGGGACTTTTGGACTCAGGAAGCAGGGAAACCTTCCCGCGCTCCACCCGGGGGAAACAGCCCAGGCTCCAGGAGCCACGCGGGCCTGCTTGCAGTTTCCTGGGCGGCCGGATGGAGGCGCAATGCAAGCTGGGCGGGGCGGGCGGAAATAACGGGCGACCGGGCCGGCCTCCCCGCTTCCTTTTCCGGTGCCAGGAGGAGCCGTGTCGCTGTCGCCTCGGTCCACCAGGCCTTTAGCGGGTCTCCATTGCCCGTCTCTCTGGACTCACCGCCGCCGCTGTGCCGCGCCTAGGACTCGGATCTTGCCTGCCGGGTGAGTCCGCTCGGGCGCCTGCGGCGGGGCGCGAGACTGGCGGGAGACGATGCGAAGACGCGGGGTCCCCGGGGGCCTGGCGGCTCTAGAGCTTTCGATGGGGAGGGTCCCGGGGAACCAGGCGACCGAGGGATCTAATGTTGCGCCGGTCGGGTTCCGGGGCGTCCGCGTCTTTCCAGACTTGGGCGGGGGTGGGGGTGAGGGTTAGGCGGGAGCGGGCGACCCTCCCCCACTTCCGCCGGCCTGACCGGCTAGGGGCTGGTTTGCTCCGGTTGATCCCGGATTCCCTTTGTTCCCTTAACCCTAAAGGGCAGCTTGTTTGGCCACCCTTGCCCCCGTGCCCCTCCACCGGTATCCCAGCCACTAATTTCTAATAAAAACGGCAGTGGAGGAGACCCAAATCCTTACAGCAAAGTCTGGCGCCTGATAATTCTGTGTGACAAGCTTCTTGCTGATCGTAATTACCCATTCTTTAAATGACTACTGGGGACAGAAGGTGCCATGGGCTGGGTGACGTTCTCCTTTGAGCTCAGCTAGAAGGCTTGAACCATTTTGTTTTTCTCCCTGCCTTGAAAACTGAAAGTAATGTTTTCACTAATCCTAAAGTTGAAGTATGTAAACCAGACCCCACCGTAGATGTGTAACAGCCTACTACAGAAGCACACACGTGTTGCCCCCTCCCCCATGTGCGAAAGGCCTGTTTGGAAGCCGAACCCTCCTAAGCGGAGTGGCCCTCGGAAGTCTTTGTTAATGGTGCTCCTTGGGTGGGGAGAAGGGCAGTTTTCTTAGTCGTGGAGTATTGGAGCCACTCTCTAAAACACTTGGCTTCAAAAACTTTCAGGCAGCTGCCGAAGTTGGAATGTTCTTTTTGTTACAGAAGGAATCGGTGTCATCTTCATTCTTCCTACTGAGGTTGAGCGTTGGGGCCAGGAAGCTTAGGAATTCGGCAATCTTGAGATTCAGGGACTGTTAACTATAGAGGAACCCTAGACTCGGGGACTGTTAGTAATATTTGCACAGGGTGGGCCTGTAGATAAGTGCTGGCCTGGCTTTCTACGAGGTCCTAAATTCAAGTCCCAAAACTTAAAGGAAGGAAAAATAATTCAGCAGTTTTAACTATTCAGACTATAGCTGGGGGTGGGTGGAAAATGAAATGGATAAATAACGTCGGGTCAGCTTTGCCACTAAATAAGTTTGTGCAGTACTTAGGAGAGTGCTTTTTTGTTTTTTTCGAGATAGGGTTTCTCTGTATAGCCCTGGCTGTCCTGGAACTCACTTTGTAGACCAGGCTGGCCTTGAACTCAGAAATGGGCTTAAAGGTGTGCGCCACCACGCCCAGCTGAGAGTGCATTTTTTAAAATTGCTCTCTGCTTTGAAAATAGACAAAAGGTTTGTGGCCGTATTGTATCGCCTGTAAAAGCTAACATTTGCTGAGTTTTTGCTCAGTGCCAGGCAAAATTTATTTACAGATTTGTATAAGCCTCAGAAAATCTCTGGAAAATACCCATATACTGCCATCTATGAGACTCAGAGACCTGGATTTGACCATAGGCCAGACAGGCAGTCTACTCTGGTGGCTTTGTTGTTGTGTTTAAGTGAGAAGGAGAAGCTGGGGCTGCGGTGTGGAGAGAGATGGCTCAGGTTGAACGCATGCACTGTTCGTGCAGAAGACTGGAGTTCTGTCCCAGCATTCACAGCCACCTCTAACTCCAGGAAATTCAGCCTTCTGGGGAACCTCCATGGAAGTGAATAAACCCGTGTATACTTTTTAAAATGTTAAGAATGGCAGGAAGAGAGAATTGGACATTTGTTGCTATTTTTCAGTTTCAGTCAATGGATCAGGTGAAGTCCTGTTTACTTCCCGTGTAGCATGACAGCCCATTCTAACTTCATGAAGAAACTAAAGTTGACTCTGTCAAGTAAGCTATAAAGCTAAAGTATTAGCACTCTTGTCCAAAACCCTCTGCTAAAACTTCTTACTGCTTTCTGGTATTCCAGCCGATTTGACCTGTGTCTGCTTTCCCTAGACTGTTCTCCCTCTGGTTTTATACACTGTTCATACCGCGGAGCCTATCTTTAACCTAATACTTTTACTTTTACTCCAGACTGCAGAGTTACCACTTCTCAGGAAGGTCTGTGCCATGCCACTAATTACTCTAAAGCTTGGGTTCCAATAAATAGGAATAAATTATAAGAGCTCCTACTATGAACTTTAGATGTTCAAAATATTCCAAGCTTTTTTAGTTATGCAGTTATAAAGTGGAATATAATCTGATAAATTACCCAGTACTAATTCAGAGTCTGCTTTCAATATAATATATACTAATGTAATATCCAAAATTAACCTGTAAGCCTCACCCATCCAAGAACCAGGTAACTTCCTGGAATGCTAAGAGTTGTAGTTCTTGGAAAATGATAAAATCTTGCCGGGAAAATATGGCGGCCAGTGAGTTTTGTCCAGAAAAGCCCCTCCAACATGTGTTTCCAGGTCACGCAGCTGGAGGTCCCGGGGAGTGGTCCTGACCAAAGCCCATCTCTTGGTCAGTATTTAATATCTAATAAAGCTTCCTTCAAATTTGGCCCAAAATGACAGAATTGGTTTTTCTCTGGTAAATCACAGAATTAACACTATCACACTCACCCATACAAAAATGACAAAAGTCCTGATTTTCCTTGATTTCTCTGAATTTATCTGTGTGGTCTCACTGTCTTTAGATTCTTGAGCTTCAGCTAGTGGTGAGGTGTCAAGGGGGCACAGCTTTTACAAGGTTAAGAACCTTGCATTTGTCAAGAAAGTTTAATGTTCATGTTCAAATATGGAGTCTTATATTATTTGGTCTCCTGTCAGAGTTGGATGGCCTTTCCCTCTAAAGCATTGCTTGCCAGTTGTCATTGATAACTCAGTGGATATTTAACTTTCTTAAACTTGGAATGAGGATGATTTCCTTAAAGACATGAAATCCACTAACATGTTGTATTTTTCTCTTCTAGTGACTAGCAAAAGAAATTTACACGTGTTTTCTATTTTTACTCTAAAGAAATAAGTATTTTTCACTCTGAAAACAATGAAGCCCTATCTAAAAAGGGAAAGAAGGTAGAGAAGCAGAGGAAGTAAATATCAGTGTATGCTTCCGCTCTTCTTGAATAAGATCTTATATTTTAAATATTAATGGAAAGTTGTTTAAAGTTTGTAATTGTGCAAGAAGAAAAAAGGTGTGTGTGTGTGTGTGTTTGAGCTTAAGTTGTGTAACATACAGGGTAGCCTCAAGTTCTCAGTCCTGCCTCAGTACCAAGGCCTCCAGAAGATTATAGATGTACACCATCTCACCCAACATTAAAAGTACTCTTGACCAAGAGTTACACCCACCTCGTTGTAGTGCCCTTGGGTGTTTTTTATGGCTTTTGAGAAAATCTAGGTATTGTAGCATTCTGCAACCTAGCTCAAGCCTCATCATAATGATAGCTAACATCAGTATTGTTTACTGCTCTAGAGGATGGGACCTGGGAGAATGGAGCCTTTTAATAAATGAGCTGGACTAAAGTCTTATGTAATAACCCACTTTATTCATAGCATCAGACAATGTATGCTCTTGAGGGTTAAGGGGAGTCACATGAATAAAATGTACAATCATACGGGCAAGTCTGTACTCAGCAAAAATGTTTTTCTATAGAGGCATATAAACAAATAAGTGACCAGGTGTAATGAATAATAGGAAGTAAACTCATTCCAACCTGATAGATCTAGGAGGGGCACAAAAATGTATTCCTAGAACAATTCTGTGTTTTTGAAGAAACTGTGGGCACGTGTCTTGGTTTCTTAGGATTTTCTCATAAGAACTCAGAAATCTCCTCAAATCTCAAATTACTCCATTCTCACACTCTGGTCTGACATCCATCCCCTTTTTATTTTATTTTATTTTATTTTATTTTTGGTTTTTCAAGACAGGGTTTCTCTGCGTATCCGTGACTATCCTGGAGCTCGCTTTATATACCAGGCTGCCCTTGAACTCAGAAATTCAACTGCCTCAGCCTCACAAGTGCTGGGATTAAAGGCGTGTGCCACTACTGACCAGCTTGAATTTTTTTTTTTTAACACAAGATGTCCAGAGTGGTTTTGTTTTTTGAGATGTTGTAGATAAATCTAATCATTTGATGCATGAATATCCTGTAAGTCAACATGATAAATACAGTAACTTTAGGACAGTGAAAGTATTGTGTGTAATGCTCTGCCACTAAGATCAGGGATCCAAACTATGCCCAGCACTATTGGTTACATTATGTGGATTAGGAAAATCTAGAGATCAGCTTGAAAAGAGACTCATAATTAGTAGTTCTGGTATCCTGTAGAATTTAAGCCCATACCTAACTTTAGTAGGCATATGATAGGCCAATAGGAAGGCATTCAAATCCCAAGGAAAAGTTAAATGCAGTCCCTTCTTCAGATGAATGAATGAGTCTGTACCCAAGGGCCAGGTACAAACATGGATTTATTAGTAAAGTCACTTCTCCCTTGGTATACGGGGCCATAGCTTGGCCCCGGTTTGGCAGACGTGCCTTCTGATGATATGGTTGGTATCTCCCTTTGCCCTTTAGTTGGACTTTGCAGTCTTTTGGTAACTTGCACTGTCTCCTTGCCCTTTCATTGACCTTAACAGTGAGGACCTGAAGAAGAATCCATTTCAGTGTGTCCATACGCAGTGACAGATGTATACCCTTCACCATTTTCTTCTGGAAAAGTAGAAATAGGGCAGATTAATTCATCAGCTTGCTTATTTCCTTCTGTAATAAAACCAGTGAAGTTAGGTAGAGTATCAGTAAGTATAGTTAACAAAGAATGTGTGCAGGGTTTTAACCAGATTGTCGTTCTTGTAGTAATGAAAGCATAACATGAAGACAAAAGTAAAGCAGTTTCTGTTGATTGTCGTAAATCCTACAGCATAAGCAGGATCTGAAACAATATGGGTTTATGAATTAACCATAGTAGATGAATCAGAACAGCCAATTCCACCTGTTAGGCTGAGGGAAAGAAATATTAATAGATTGAATATCTAGACCATGAGTCCTTCCTATACCCTTAGGTGAGCCATCAACAAAATAGGATCTGCCTGTGGAATGTGAGAAGGTTGGACAGCTTATTTTAAATCACAAATTCCGTTTGAATGAGAAAATCCCATAGCTTACCAGCTGCATAATGATTTATGACTATGGAAGGAGTTCCATAGTAATAACTAAATTTGAAAACCCATAGAGTTCTATAATGCTCTTAAAAACCGATAGTTAAGGGTAATATAATACAGCAAGGACCAAACCCATATAATTGTTGACATCAGGTCCTCCTCTGATTTACTAATTGAGCAGGAAGGGTAAGGCAAGCAGGTAGCATTTTATGGCCTTTGTGTGGTATAAGTGAATCCATTCCAAAGGTTTATCCTGGTGCTATATAACACCTATAGGGAACCTTTTAGTAAGGAGAATGAGTAGGTTTAAAGGCAGTGAAGAATCCACAGGATTTAAAGAAAAAAAAATGCTTTTTTGACTCAGGATTCAAATAGCTAAAGTTCTTTTGTTGCCTTTAGAGATACTATGTGAGGACTGTACAGTACCATCTCTCCCCTTCTAGATAGATAGGTTGGTGCATATAAACATTTTTATTTTGTTGAAATTGTGTTAGAAATACCAAGCATAGCATATGAGGCTGGGTAGTTGGTAAGTGACTTCTGTCTCCTTGCCTTGTCCTAGCTTGCCTGGTTATAAACTTAGCAGTTCCACAGGTTCTCCTAAGTCCATAGAAGGTTAGATTGATTATCAGATTCCTTGCCCCATGCTTTGGGGTCATGTTCAGGCAATGGAGGTACATACACAGCTAAAGGAGACTCCAGTAGTGAGGCTGAGGGAGTCATCACTAGCATAGCTATGTGACACTGTTCTTACTGTAGATTGTGCCTCATCAGAAAAAATGTCACTTAAGGTTCATCATCTAGTTTATATTATTTCAAGGAACTAGCCATCTCTTCCTTAAACATTTGGATAACAGTCCCAAGTGACCCAAAATTGAACAAGTCCCTTTTCTGGGCACCACTTGTCACTGCTAAAGAGGCAGTGGGTCCTAGAAGAATGGAGCAGATAAATGAGGTAGGCCACAGCCAGACATTAGTCAGAGCTTGGAGAATCCTGGGGAAGGGGGTGGGGGGGAGGCAAGGATTGTAGGAGCCAGAGGGGTCAAGGACACCAAAAGAACATGGCGCATAGAATCAACTAACCAGGGCTCCTAGGGGCTCTCAGAGACTGGGCAGACAGTCAGGGAGCCTGCATGGGTCTGAACTAGGTCCTCTGTCTGCATATATCTTACTGTTGTGTGGGAGCAGGGCTGACTGACACTTTGTCTGCTTTGGGAACGCTTTTCCTCCTATTAGGTCGCTTGTTCCACCTTGATGTGAGAACATGTGCCTAGTCTTACTGTAACTTTCTGCACCATGTAAATCCCCAGGAGGCCTGCTCTTTTCTGAAAGGGAAGGAGTGGATGTGGGGAAGAGAGGAGATGGAGAGGAGGGAAGGGAAACTAGTTGGAGTGTAATATATGAGGAAAGAAGAAATGAATGAGTCTCATGCAACAGTCCACCTATCTCAGCACCTCAGACAATTTATACTCTGAGAGTTAAGGGATTCATATGAGTAAGTGTCCAGTCACAAGGGCAAGCTTCTTAGAGCATACTCCAACACAGTATAAACAAAAACCTGTAGTGTGTGTCTTTTTTTTGTTTTTGTCTCCAAATCTCTAACTAAAAACAATAATCATGCTTAAACACCACCCATGTACTACCATCACTGTTTAACCTCTGTTACTTGAGTCCTAGCTGATGCAAAAGAGAAAGGATCTGCCGGGAGGTGGTGGTGCATACCTTTAATCCCGGCACTTGGGAGGCAGAGGCAGGCGGATTTCTGAGCTCGAGGCCAGCCTGGTCTACAGAGTGAGTTCCAGGACAGCCAGGACTATACAGAGAAACCCTGTCTCGGAAAACCAAAGGGGTGGGGGGTCTGTTGGTATTGGGAAAATACGATAAAACTGTTGCCTGGAAATTATAGAATCAACTGGAAAAACTTTTTCAGGGAAGAAAATAATCCAGCAATGTCATAGCTTGCAAAAGTTATATTCTGCTCAGATATGAGTAACCAGTTAGAGAAATGGCTCAAGGGACCTATTTACATCCACATGAAAAAGGAGCTAGAAACCTCTTTGAAAAGAAAGGTACAGCAAGGTGGGTGTAGTGGCACATTCGGCTCCCAGGTACTGTACTGTACTCTACTCTGCTTGAGCCAAAGCTCAGTCCCAGCCTGGGAACAGTGACACCCTATCTAAGAAGGAAAGCACATGTCAGTATCTGCCTGTACCTTGTTCTGAGTGAGATCTGATGTTTTAAACACATCTGCTATCTCCCAAACTCATCGATAAGCAGGTGTTTCCCACCAGAACAGTGGGTACTTTGTTCTTACCAAAACAAAACGCTGGGGAAAGTAACCATGGAATTCAGGACTATTTGAAGAAACTCTAAGGCAGCTAGCGCAGCTCTATAACACAAGGGATCCTAGTTCTATGTGAGTACTTCCTACAGGTGGGCAGGGGAGAGTCCTCCATACCCACTGCCTGGTCAGCTGGGCTCAGGCTCTACTTCTGTCTGAACCTCTGCTCTGCTTAAACACATTGACCTTCGTTTCCTGCACCTGTAAGCTGGGGTGGTAATAACGTTTGCATTGTAGAAAATACCCCTGTTTGCAGTAAACATTCAGTAAATACTACTGCCAGTGGCGGCAAGAGTTTTAAAGGTAACATGTTCCATTGAGAAGGACTAAGTTATTAATTACTACTTAGAAGAATTATGAAATGGTAAACATGTTAAACCACAAGCATACTCTTGAAGTGGTTATCTTTGTTAAGCACAAAATTGAGTTCACAAGTAGAAACAGATTAATAAGCTATAAGAGATTAAAATATGTGATTCCAAAAGAAATACCATGTAAGAAAGTTAAAAGGACCTTTGCAGAAAGTTCTTGTCTCATAAAATAGCTAGTGTTTTTTCCATGTAAAAAAAAATGGAGTGATGTGTTATTACCAATTATTAAATGATCAAGGGGGTAAAGAGTGCTTGCTGTCTTATTCTGGACTTATAAGTCAATGACCATTAAAACAGATGAAAAAAATGACAGCAGGGGTCAGGTGACTGAAAGGGAATGGACATCTTCTAGGATGGCAGAAGTGTATCTTGTTAGAGTGGCCAGAGCTAAAGGTGAACACTTAATCTTTGTACTTTATACAGTGTTGATTACACTTCAGCTTGAGAATTGGTAAGGGATGGGGCACCACATAAACCAGGCATCATAGCAGGAGGATCAGAAAGTCAAGGACATCCTCTGCTATATAACAAGTTCAAGGATGGTCTGGTATACACAAGATCCTGTCTAAAAAAAAAATTTAAAAGATTGATTAGAGCACTTGCCTAAGCCCTAGATTCCATCTCTGGAACTACAGTTGATCTGTGAAGTAATGCACATGCTCCATCATCCAGTGATGGCAGAATAGTCACAGGAAGTGAATATAATTGGGGCCTGAGTTTATCAAGATTTACTAATATCCAGAGGTCAAAGGAGAGCTTGAAGGTCACAGCATAGGTTTGCATAAGTTGAGCCAAGTAGACTTTAGGTTTGCATGTTTGACTCTAGTCCACTCCAGGTCCTTTTTCCTGATTATGCATAATTAGATTTGAGGAAAAATAAGTGTACATTTGCTGTGCCAATGTTTAAAAGAACCTATGCTGCCACAAAAGTCAGAGTAACAGGTACCATTATACAGATTGAGCAGATTATAAGTTAGGAATACACACACACACATACATACATACACTCACACATGTGTAACAATTTTAAAAAGAGGACATGAATTTGAAAAAGCAAGCGGGGGTATATGGGAAATTTTGGAGGGAGGAAGGAGGAGGAAAAGGGAAATAATCTAGTTATAATCTCAAAAATAAATTTTTTTTTTAAAGCTGAGCAAACCAATGAACAGCCTTTGCTTCAGTTTATAACACTGGGTTCCTGCCTGATTTCCCTCAGTAATGAACTATGACCTGGAAGTTGTAAAATAAATACACCCTGCCCTGGTGCCTCTCCCCACCAGAAAGTAGGAAGGAGAGAGAAATCAGTCCATTGTGCGTCTGGCTGAGCTGTTGTATGCGGGCCCTGTGGAAGGTGGAAGGAGTTTCTACCAAGGGTCTTGGTCATGCAGGGTCGCTTGAACCCAGGACTTTGAGATTGTCCTGGGCAGTGAGAGCCTACTGGTAGATAATATACAATCATGAGAAGAAAGAAATAGGTATGGTTATCTTAATTTTAGTAGAAACATTTTTTTCTATATAAAAGAAAACATAATTCTAGCAGTCGGGAGGCAGAAGCAGGGGGAATCTTTGAGTTCAAGACCACTCTGGTCTAAGAAAGTTTCAGGACAGCAAGGGCTACACAGAGAAACCCCATCTTAATCCATCAGCAGAAAAAGAAATGAGAAATATTCCATGTAAGTAAAATGTATACACCAAAAGCAATCCTTCTAAAATGTATAAGAAAATATAAAAACTAATTTTGACTTTTTTTTTTTTTTTTTTTTTTTTTTTTTTAGGAAAATGTCAGATGAATTTTCGGTAAGTTGAACCTTGCTAAGTTTTGGGTTTGTTGTTGTTTTTTTTTTCCAATTTTTATTAGATATTTTCTTCATTTACATTTCAAGTGTTATCCAGGGTTTTTGTTTTTTTTTTAATGGAAAACATAGTCCTGGCAAGAAATGTGGTGCATGCTTGTAATGTCAGCCCTGTAAAGGTTGGAGTAGGAAGAGTGAGTTCCAAGCAAGCCTGACTATGCAGTGAGACTCTCTCTTGATAGAGGAAAAGAGCCGGGCGTGGTGGCACGCACCTTTGATCCCAGCACTCTGGGAGGCAGAGGCAGGTGGATTTCTGAGACCAGCCAGGGCTACACAGAGAAACCCTGTTAAGAAAGAAAGAGAGAGAGAGGGGTGGGGGAGAAAGAAAAGAAAAGAAAAGAAAGAAAACTTTGAAAACATGGACTTTTTTTTTTTTTTTCGAGACAGGGTTTCTCTGTATAGCCCTGGCTGTCCTGGAACTCACTTTGTAGACCAGGCTGCCCTCGAACTCAGAAATCCGCCTACCTCTGCCTACAGAGTGTTGGGATCAAAGGCGTGTGCCACCACACCCGGCAATGCTTGGACTTTTAAAGCATGACTTTGAGAGTTATTTTTTGTATGTGTTTTAATATATGCCATGTGTGTGCGGGCGACCTTAGAGGGAGGAGATGTTGGATCCCATGAAACTGGAATTACAAGTAGTTGTGCTGGAACCACCCCTTCAGCCTCTAGACATGACCCTTGACAAGTGTGTGTGCGTGCACACACACTCACACTCACTCACGCAGATCAACAATTGTAAAGTATCTAGGCATGGTTATAACGTCTTTAATGAAATTTTTTTCTGGCAGTAATATTACAATCCCAACATTTATTGAGAATTATTAGCCAGACATAGTGGTATGGTACAGCACTTGAGAGAATTACAAATTTAAGGCTGGATGCAGAGATGGCTCAGTGGTTAGGGTACTTAGTGCTCTCGCAGGGAATCTGCGTTTGGGTCTGGCTGTACATCAGGAGGCTCCTAACTACCTGTAACTCCAGTTCCAGGAGACCTAGCACCCTCTGGCCTCTGCCAGCACCAGGCATGCATGTGATGTGTCTAAACTCATCATTTGAGCACATTGTTCGAGTTTGCTTTCTGTTTCCATATGATCAAACACAACTTAGGAAGGGAAGGGTTGGTTTCATCCTCCAGCTTGAAGTCTATCATAAAGCGAAGCCAGGACAGGGACTAGAACAGAAGCCTTGGAGGGACAGTTAGCTTCCTTTGTTACATCTCCCAGGGCTACCTTTCCAGTCATGATACCTCCTCCTGCAGTGGACATTAATCAAGGACAGACCCAGGGTTTGCCTGAAGGCCAGTCTAGTAGAAGCATGTTCTTAATTGAAGTTCACTCTTCCCAGATGAATCCAGCATATGTCAAGTTGGCAAAACAAACCAACCATCATACACACATACATAAATAAAAATAAGTTGTTTTCAAAGTTCATGGTCAGCCTGGGCTACATGAAATCTTGTCTCAAAAAGAACTTTTTTTTTTTTTTTGGTTTTTTGAGACAGGGTTTCTCTGTGTAGCCCTGGCTGTCCTGGAACTCACTTTGTAGACCAGGCTGGCCTAGAACTCAGAAATCTGCCTGTAGAGTTAATGTTGAAAGTAACATCTCAAGTTCTTTAAGAAGAGGTTCTCAGATGAGAAGAGGCTTGTAATCCCCGGGTATTGTACATGTTTGTATGGGATTATCCTGTGCTTTGACTTGCCCCTGGGTAAGAGAGGTAAGATGTACCTATTTTGTATTACAGTTGGCAGATGCGCTACCTGAACAGTCCTCTGCCAAACCGCCTGCTGTGACCAATACAAAAGCTGGCCATTCTTCTCAAGGGTGGCCAGGCTCCAGCCCATGGAGTAATCCAAGTGCTCCACCTGCAATGCCATCTGGACTCCCCCCGAGTAGCGCAGCACCCTCTACTGTGCCTTTTGGACCAATGCCAACTGGAATGTATCCCTCCATGCCTCCAACCGGACCACCCCCAGGACCCCCGGGACCCTTTCCTCCTCCTGGACCATCATGTCCCCCACCTGGTGTTCCTTATCCAGGCCCTGCTGTGCCAGGCCCTGGCCCCACAGGGCCATATGCTACGCCAAATATGCCTATGCCAGAGCTGCCTAGGCCATATGGTGCACCCACAGATCCAGCTGCAGCTGGTTCTTTAGGTCCATGGGGATCCATCTCTTCTGGACCTTGGGCACCAGGAATTGCGGGGCAGCATCCTAATATGCCGTATCGATCTCCAGGGCCATATCCCACTGTTCCTCCTCCAGTGTCAGGAGCACCGCCTGTTCCATGGGGCACTGTGCCACCGGGAGCCTGGGGACCACCAGCACCATATCCTGGCCCTGCAGGATCATACCCCACACCAGGACCCCATCCTTCTCTGAACAATCCTTACCAAGTGCCTTCAGGACCTGCTGGTGCTCCACCCATGCCTGGTGGCCCCCACGTAAGTGTTCAACTTGCTATTGCCTGTGTAGTCAGAGTCACATTGGCACAACTGAAGGTCACTGGGAAATGAGAGACCTTCTAATACAACACCTAATAACGTGGTGGTGATTGTGCAAACTGAGGAAATGTGAGAGCTTGAGGTTGGGGTGCAGCGTTTCAGTGGGCAGAATTCTTCCTAAGAATAGAAAGGGAAGAGCCTAACGACATTGCACTGATGAACGGGGCTCCTCGGTACCCTTAGGTGACTAAGGTGCGAGTCATGGACTGGTTTACAAGTCCTGGTGTCCTTTTACTGCATCATACCGAAGTGCAGCTTAAGGAGAAGCTCATTGTCCGGGTTATCGAGAGGACATAGGCACACATTGCCCGTCTCACATGGCTCTCCCTGGTAAGAGCCTGCTACTGTTGTAAAGCAGTCCGTTACCTCCCATCCCACCAGGTACCTAAGCAGGTCTCCACATTGGTTAATGAAATACCTGTCTCAGCAGTGAAGACAAACATTCTTACTGAAGTGACCACCAAAATTTTGTTAGTACAATTTCTTGATATATACATGTTCTTCCATCAAAAAATTTTTTTGCAAAGTGTGCCACAGTAAATAACCTGACTTGCTGTTTGCATTTATTATATGGTAAGTTTATTTTAAGCCATCACAAAGAGTCAATAGCTGCACATATTGATTATATATATGTGGGCAGTGTGGAGGTCCTTGTGCTCACAGATAAGCGCTAATGGAACCAGGAATGTTAAACACACAGGGTTGTCTCCTCTAAGGAGGAGATGGGTGACCTGTTTTTCTCCCAGAAGACTGGGAGGAGATGTGGTTAATAACCTGGTGACCTTTGTGCTATATGTGGCCAAGACCACACTGGACCCTCCTCCAGACATTTACAGTGAACTTGCCAATCTGTAGAATTCATCTTTATGGAAGATGTCTTGTATACTTAACTGAGTTCCGATGTAGTTATATCCTTAGCTTTATTGTGCACGCGGGATTGAGTTACTTATTGTTAGGTAACTTTTCACCAAATTGTGCTGTGCCTAAATATGCCTAAAATAAACTACTCAGGGTCAGACTCCCAAAGTTTGAGCCAAGACTGACCGCCAAGTCATCCTGCTTCCTGCCCTTCTACCTCCTTAATGCTGCTGCCGCTGACCTGGCAGCTCTTAGCATCCGTGCCTTACTTCCTCATCAGTTACTGATCCTTTCTGCCTCGTCACCTACTGGAATTACAGATCAACAAAATAATGGTATAGAAATCTATGCATGACATTTTCCATAATGATCTATATTTTCTTATTTATAAGAGCTGGGTGGTGGTAGCGGCACACGCCTTTAATCCCAGCACTTGGGAGGCAGAGGCAGGCAGATTTCTGAGTTCGAGGCCAGCCTGGTCTACAGAGTGAGTTCCAGGACAGCCAGGACCCTGAGAAACCCTGTCTCAAAAAACCAGGAAGGAAAAAAAAGGAAAAAGAAATTAGACTTAATGATGGGAAAGACACATCTTAAACAACTTACTGGTAAAAACCTACAGAAATCATAGTACCGCTAAATAAAATGGACTTTCTATAATTGGCAGGTAACATTAGCATGTTACTCATTATCTTAAAGATCCTCTTTTAAGCTTTTGAACAGTCTAAACTCACTGTAACCAATCAGCTTATATTAGATGTTTCTCAGCCAGTGAATATTTTAACTGATTCTGCTTGTTATGCTCAAAATGATTTTCTTAGAAACTTAAGACTTAAACCCATCCTGCTACTGTTACAATTATTTATCTCCCTTCAGATGTCTATAGGACAACAAACTCAACCCTTTTTAAAAACATATTCATGCTTATTCTAATTTGCCAGATCTATTAACATCCGCTAGTGCTCAGCCGCTGTGCTGGCCACCTCCTCGGCCCTAACACTTTCTTTTCAGGTCATTCAAAGCTTGAATGAACTTCCTCATCAAAATAAAGATCTTTATAGGGACAATTTTGTACCTCGTGAGCAAGCTCAACAGAGCATTGGAAGCTGCCGTGTTCTCTGTCACACTCTGCAGTCCGCTAATGGAATCTAATCTTTGTCATATCTCAGAACTAGTGCATACTTTTAAAATATGTTGATACTCTTTCTATCATAATTGTTGTTTCTGTTCATAGGGGCAAAACAACCTTGGATGTTTTTGGATGATTCATTTGTTATACACCTTTTCCCTCTCTAGGACTCCCATTATAATTAAAAACTGATAATAGTCCTGCTTATAATAGTGAATATGTTAAAGAATTTTGGAATTTATAGAATATTAATCATTTACAAGAATCCCTTACAATCTACAGGGTCAACACCATCAAATATTTAAATGACAAATATTTAAACAGCCACCTAAATAACCATGCTAATTTGAAATTTTTCATTTTAAAGGATGATGCTTCTGCATTTCCAAAGCATTTTGCCCTAAAGGACATACAGCCTAACGTGTATGTTAAATGAAAGACCTAGAAAGTAATCAGTAAAAAGGGCTGATGTTCACCTAACATCAGGGCGAGGTTATGCTTGTGTCTTTCTAGAAAGTGAACGAAGTCCCAGGTGGCTCCCTTTCTGATGAATCTGACCAGGAGAGCTCCCCAGAGTCCACTGGACAGATGAAGCTTCTGAAGGGAGATGACAAACCCATCAGGAAAAGACGTCCCAAGAGGAAGAGTAAGCCAGTAACTTGGGGAGACATCAAGAATTTAACTTATCAAGCAGAGACCTTGGGGAAACAACAAGGATTTAATACTAATGACCCAAAAATGATGCTGTTGTGTTTAATAACTATATTACATGTTAATTCTCAGCATGACCATTCAGATCCCAATTGACTTGTTGGAGAGATAAAGGTATACCTGTAATCAATAATGTAATGTTGTTCTGCCATGCTAAGGATTTTTTTTTTCATCCTTTGAGACCAGTTGTTTGGACAAAGGATGGTATGCAAATATTTCATTGCACATTTTTGGTGGGACTTATCTAATTGATCAGTTCACACACAGTAATAAGTTTTTTAGCATAACTAAGTACTCTTTTAAAGCTCTGATAATGGGAAGTGGAGTTATGTAAAGATTAAAAGAGGAATTTTTTTGTATTGCTTACTAAAGTTGCTATTATTGTACCTACAATGGCACAACCTGTTGCCAGTGGTTAGAAAATAACCTTTGGCTTCTGGTGCCAACAAGACCAGTCTGTGTGTCAGAAGAGACACCAGTCAGTCTATTCCTAAGTTCTCTGTTTTTCTTAAGACTTATTTATTATGTATACAGTGTTTTGCTTGCATGTGTGCCTAAAAGCCAGAAAAGAGCATCAGATCCCATTACAGATGGTTGTGAGCCACCATGTGGTTGCTGGGAATTGAACTTGGGACCTCTGGAAGAGCAGCCACTGCTCTTAACCTCTGAGCCATCTTTCCAGCCCAATTCCTAGACTCTTTTCAATGGTGTTCTGGTATGTGGTGCTTTAATGTGCCAGGCTTTTCTCATACTATCTATGGTCAAATTAATGATATGCATAAAGAGAGAAAATCTTGCAGGTACTTTTGATTGGCCATCATAGTTAAGATGGCTTTCCTCTTTCTTCGGTCCTCTGTAAGCTATTTTATAATTCTGCTATGTTTGCCTGTATTAGACTAGCCATGTGGACAGTGCACTCAACCTTGGCCACAATTTTCTCCTTAAAAAGTAAAAAAGCAGGGAGCTGTGGGAGCACTGGTGGAACCAGGAATGTTAAACACACAGGGCTGTCTCCTAAGGAGGAGATGATGACCTGTTTTCCTCCCAGAAGACTGGGAGCAGGTGTGATTAATAACCTGGTGACCTTTGCGCTGTCTGTGTGGCCAAGACCACAGTGGACTCTCCCCCAGACACATACAGTGAACTTGTCAATCTTTAGACTTCGCCTTTATGGAAAATGTCATGTGTATCTTTACAAAGTGTTTTATGTAGTCCTGTCTTAACGTCATTGTGCATGTGAAACTGAGTTATCTGTTATTGCCAGGAAATTTTTTACCAGATTGTGCTGTGCTTAAATGTGCCTAAACTATTTACAGTCAGACTCTGAAACCAGCTACCAAGTCATGTTGAACTGAGCTGCCTTGCCTCTTGCAGATTGCCACTTGTCACTTCTGCACGGGGCAAACTAGCCATGTGTACTGGATGAGCCACTTAGACAAAAAAAAAAAAAAAACCATGTTTTTCTATAGAGGCATGTGATTAACAACAGATGAAGTAAACGTATCCTAAGGGCTATACCTGGGAGGGGCATAAAAGCATATTCCAAGAACAGTTCTACGTTTTTGAAGAAATTGAGGTCACAAGACTTGGTTTCTTGGAGTTTTCTCATAAGCACTCAGAAGTCGCACGTGATTCAATTCTTGCACCCTGGTTTAATATCTTCCCCGTTATGTTTGTTCTTTTTTTAACCGAAGACGTCCAGAGTAGTTTTGTTTTGAGATGTTGTTGATAAATCTAATTACCATTTGATGCATGTGTATCCTATAAGTAAACAAATGATCAATACAATAACCTCCACTAAGATCATGGATCCAAACTATGTCCAGCACTGTCAGTGTCTAGAGTAACCATGAACCACTGCATACTTGATTGAATGAATGTTCCAGCATCTTTTATAGGCGAGCAAAATAAACATTTCTTGAAGCTTCTTAACAGCTTCTGTTTGTCAGGCTGTAGGTAATCTAGGTTCAAGGTGACCCAAACCTCCTTGCAGACTGAGAAATCTGTCAACAGTCCAACTCTTTTTAAGTGTTGCTTAGTTTAATTAAAATGAAAGGTTTTTCTCATGAGAAGATCGTGAAGGCCACTTCCCCAGGCAAGCGGCTTACTTGGCAGACTTCGGGATTCTCCGCTGAGAAAGTACGCTTTCTCGGAGTCCCGGTGTGCTGGGACTCTGCTATCCTCACATCACCTAGCAGGCGGGAGCACTCACCTCATGCTATTTCTCTACAATTTTTATTTTTTAATTTAGCTTCTAAAGTTTTTGCCGTAATGTACGTGTTTGTGCAGTGTGTTTACGAAAGCAGTCCCACAATGCTAATTAAAACAGTGCTAATAAGTAAAGCGGCACTGTCTGCTCCAGCCTCGGGAGTCACACTCTGTATTTAGTTTTAGGGTCTGTGCCTGTTTATCAGCAATGTTTGAGCAATATCAGATAGATCAGCACATGAAAATTGTTTTTTGAATGTGTCCAGCACTTGGTATTATAACTGTTCTATATCCTTTCTAATAGTAGAATTTCCTTTCAAATATTGTTGGATCTTTTCCCAATCCTGACAGCTGGCATTATATTGAAAATTAGTAACCCAAAATGTGGTAGAATTTCATTCACAATTTAACTGCAACTGTTGTTGCACACTCAAATATTTTTGACCTAACCAAGATACAGATTGCTTTAATGCATCTACTTCTGTCTGCAACCTTGCGTCGGTCGATGTCCCTCTGACGAACCCACAGTTCATGAGAGTGCTTGTGCCATTGTGTACAGAATGTTTAGTTTGGAAAGAAGTTTGCAAAGCCACCCCAGCTGCAATAAGACTTAAAATTCCAGCAACAACAATTCCTAACATACGCTTTGTTCTTTTCCTATTTCTTCATGAGCTATTATTTTTTTTTTTTTTTAAAGATTTATTTTATTTATTATATGTAAGTACACTGTAGCTGTCTTCAGACACATTCCAGAAGAGGGCGCCAGATCTCGTTATGGATGGTTGTGAGCCACCATGTGGATGCTGGGATTTGAACTTATCACCTTCGGAAGAGCAGTCGGGTGCTCTTACCCGCTGAGCCATCTCACCAGCCCCTCATGAGCTATTATTAATCCATATGGTTTAAATACTTCTGGTAAAACGTGCAAAACATTTCTAATTCTGCTATTCTAAGTCCTGCAAAAAGACTATCCATATATTGAGAAATATAGAAATGATTATCTACATACAAGAAGTAGTAGGGAAATTCATTATTCCTTGTAGGAAATACTTTCCATTGATATCTTTAGTGTGGCCCCCTATTATTTACATAAGGTATTGAAAAAGCAAAACCTTTTCTCTGACTTCAATGAGCAGGAGTGGTTTAAAAAAAAAACAATCTTGCCAATCAATTACAATTTATAGGCCAAGAAGAAGGTAATGTAGATGGCTGAGGAGTCCTGGTTGCAAGGTTCCCAGGGGATACATAGTAGAATTAACTCCCCTTCAGTCTGTTAACAACCTTCATTTCCCAGAGTTCTTACTCACAAAAATAGGGGGCTTCCATGGAGATGGAGATGGTTCAATTTGACCTTTTTGAAGTTGCTCTTCAACTAAAGGTTGTGTGGCAACCAATTTCTGCTTTATTAAAGGCCATTGTTCAGTCCAGATGGGATACGTTTTTTTCCCATAGAATTTTTATAGACTCCATCTATAGAGTATTAAATGTTAAATGAGCACCCCATTGCTCTAAGACATCTCTTACAAAAATACTAACAGGTACTTGTAATAAGAAAGGTTTTAAAACAACAGTTTGCCCATCTTCAGTAATCGAAGACATGAACTAAACACCTTGTTTAATAGAGATTAGAGGTTGAGAACCAATACCTTTTATTTTACAAGGTAATTGTTGTACACGCCAACTTAAAGGCCAGTCTTTTTTGTAATTATAGTAATATAAGACCCTGTATCTATCAGACCAATAAAAGATTTACTATTAATAGAAATTTTTATTTGTGGCTGTTGTTTCCCTTTATTCATAGCCCAAAAGACATTTGCCTGATTAGTACTTCCAAAACCCCAATATCATCATATTCTGATGATGAGTTTCATCAGAATATCCGATGGGTATATAAGGTAATAACAATAATTGAGCTATCTGATCTCCTTTCTTAAATTTGATAATGAAATTTGATAATGTAGATATTTGAAGTCTTAGCATTGGTGTGTAGTATGTTCTCCAGATTGTTAGTTGAGGATAATATAATAAATACAGCAAGGATCAAACCCATATAATTGTTGACATCAGGTCTTCCCCTGATGAGCAAGAAGGGTAAGGTAAGCAGGTAGCATTTTATGGCCTTTGTGTGGTATAAGTGAATCCATTCCAAAGGTTTATCCTCTGGTGCTATATAATACCCGGAGTCAACAATTAAGTGGGGAAGATAAGTTTAAAGGCAGTGAAGGCTCCACACTATACACAGGGTTTTTTTAGTCTGGAATCAGATTTCTGCAGTTCTAGGTGAGTGCTGGCCAATGCCATCTCTCCTTGTAGAATTTTAAATAAATTGTTTAGTGCATAATTAGGTACTCCTAAAGTAGTGCATAGCTGATAACTATCTCCTAATGGTATTTGAAAGTTGTTTGTAAATTGTCTTGTCTAATGAGTGTTTCTTGTGGTTTGGCAGTTCTATTAACTAGTTGTTCCAAATATTGCACAGTGTCTGTTCTGTGTACCTTTTCAGGTGCAATAAGATGCCCATTTGTATGTAGTATATCGTGAGTCCTGTCAACCTGGTTGTAGCTCTTCCTTTCTGGTGTTCATTCATATAATATAAGCCTAAGGAAAAGGCTGCCTCACGGGAACTAAAACCTTTCCTATGCAGTATTGATACATAGCAGGGGATTTTGTCAAGCCTTGAGATACAATCCATTGATAAAAAAGAGAATTCCAGGGAGAAAAAGAATACTGTGTGCCCATTTTTCAGCTGTTCTCTGGGTGTCTGGTGAAGACTCTGTAGCTTTGCAGCTAATTTTGCTCTGTGTTTGTAGGTTCCCACATTTCTACAAAATTTCAGAAAGTCGATAGCATTTCCTATCTGAGATGTAATTACTCCTTGGTGATCGTCATTGGATTATCAAAAGTCAGCTGTCTAAGAACTAGATCGTGCTCCTCTCGGACTCATTGCTCAGGAGCATCTTTCTGGCTTCCCGTGAGATCAGCATAGGGCTCAGAGGGACCTTGTATGTATGCGTGTTACAGACTAGACCAAGGGGCAAGGGGTCAGATCCTGATGCAGTTTTTAATCCAAGCAACTGTAGCTCCGTCCTGAACGTGGAAGGGCTGCTGGAGGTATATCATGTGACTGATGCTTATTCTGGAAACCAGGAATACTTGCAGGCAATCTGATAGTTAGGATTGCAGTACTTGTGCTCCTCCATTTAAAAAAAAAAAAAAAAAAAAAAAGATGTACACGCTCTGCATCAGACATAGCCTCCGTTGGCTTCTGCCCCATTATTCTCAGTCACCTATGAGAGTCCCTGACTTTGGATTCCTGTTCTGAGCTGCATGTGTCACTCACTGCCCTAGAGCAGGAGCTCCTGGGAGAATGGAATTGATAAATGAGGTGGCTTAAAGTCTCACACAGTTGCCAATTTTAATCGGAGCATCAGACAGTTTTTACTCTGGGGTTTAAGAGGACTTATGTAAATGTACAATTACAAGCCTCACATGGTGGGGCAAGCTGAAGGCAGCAAAAAACGGTTTCCATAGAGGCATATAAAGAAATAACAATAGCCAGTTGTAATGAATAATCTGAAGTGAACTCCTATCTGCTACATCTGGGAAGGGCACAAAAGCAGAATCTAAGAACAATTCCTTGTGTTTTGAAGAAACAGGTCAAAAGACTCCTGTCTTGGTTTCTTGGAGTTTTCTTACAGGCACTCAGAAATCTCACGATTCCAATTTTGAGCCCTGTTCTGACAGTTACTCTGCTGGTTCTGGTGTTCACAGAGACCCACAATTATAGAAGTTGATTTTTTTTCCCCTTTTTTTTTCTGTTGCAGTCTTACCATTAAGTTGACAGTGGATGAAGAGATGGCGTGTTGCTTTTTGAAGTACATGTGTATGCACGAGAAAGCATATATAATGGCTGGTTTCGCTGTTGGTTGAGGGCATTTGTGAAAGAACTTTGCCCCTCAGTTCCTGCTTCATGTGTTTGGATATGTAGAACATCACGTGGGTACAATCAGATAAATGTAGAAGTGAATCATTCAAGTGTGCTTAATGTGATTATGTGTATTGAATAACATGTGATAATATTTGTCTAAAGCATAGAGCTATGCCCTCAAAATCTAAAATAACATGGATTATTGTTAGAATCTACATCTTAATTGACAACATCAAGTACTTTTTATAACCACACCACCACCACCGCACCCCACAGAACCAAGAACAATCACTTAATTGAAACATGACTCCTCAACATTTTGAGCTCCTCCTACCTACACAAACCTGGCCCTCTTACTATATTTATCTATGTGACTCTGTGTGTGTGTGTGTGTGTGCTAAGTTTAATTCAACCATTATATCCAGTTCTCTCCTATCAAGATTGCTCCATGATCTAAGGACAGATTCTTGCTCTGACGGAGCTCTAGAGGAATGCTGGCACCACGTGCACCTGGAGTTTTAAGGCTTACTGTGGTAGTCACACTGCCTGTGCTGAGGCCAGCCTCAGGAAGAAATAAGGAAAATGGGCGAGATGAGTAAGGCAGCTGATGAACTGTCACTGCCTCGGGTCCTCCACCCACCCAGCCATCTGAGTAGCAGGGCCAGCACACTGACGTCACATGCTACATGCCCACTTTTTTTTGTTTGTTTGTTTGGTTGGTTGGTTGGTTGGTTGGTTGGTTGGTTTTGGGGGTTTTCAAGACACGGTTTTTCTGTGTAGCCCTGGCTGTCCTGGGACTCACTCTGTAGACTAGGCTGGCCTTGAACTCAGAAATCTGCCTGCCTCTGCCTCCCAAGTGCTGGGATTAAAGGCACGTGCAACCACTGCCCAGTGCTACATGCCTTCTTAAGTGGGAAAAATGCTCTGAATTTCAAAGGACAATGACTGAACCACAACCCATTTGAGTTGTTGCAGAATTATACACACTTGTAGCATTTCTTGGCTTCAGTGTACAGGAGAACTGAAGGAGAAAGCTCTTTGGTTGACAAAGCCATGGGACAGACCGCTTCATGCACCAAACCAGGTGTAGGAAGCAGAGCTTGGCGGCCGGCTCCTGCAAGCACTTGGGCATCTAGATCAATGTGGGTAATGACAGGGAAGTAGGATATTTCTGGCACCTCCTGTGTCTTCTGTGCAGTTCTCTCAGAAGCAACAAGGCCAGAGAGCAGCTAGTCCCATGTGCAATTAAAACCCTCAGACTTGCTGGGTTCAAGGAGATCCTAGATTTATTTGCTGCTGTGTTGAGGGCCTTTTTATGAGAAGGTGGTCGGAACCCCAGCAGGCCTTTGGCTGGGGCTCTGGCCTTTTGGTGTGGTCTGCTTCTTGCAGCTTCTCTTTTCACCCTGCCACTCGGAGTCTTCACCCTCACAGCAAAGCGTGACTGTTGAGCTTGTTTGGGTGTGCAGAGCTATGGGGGCAGTAACTGGTGACCCAAAAATATCGCTGGTCTTCCTACCACCACCATGGGTTAAAACATTTATCAAAGATACGCTCCTAATAGAGCCTGGGAACTTGGCTTGAGTGCATTTGATGCCAACTTTTTTTTCTGGAGCTCTGTCAGCAAGAAACCTGTCCTAGGAGCTCAGTGCAGTTTTGAGAGAAACATTTTGTTATTATGGCAGAACTAGGTATAATGGTTAAATTAAACTTACTAATACAAGTATGTCACTAAAATAGAAAAAGAGGCCCCAGCTGTAGGTCGAGGAACTCCTTTTATCCCCGAGGATTTGTCCTCTAGGGTATGTTTGGGGTTCTTCCATTGGTTTCTATATTGGATGCCATCCTATTAGGCTTTCCTTGAAGTAACAACTTTTGGACTCCCACAAAGATTGCTGGTTCTTCCCTGAGAGCTTCTTGGATATGAGCATTGGAGCCCTAGAACATATTGTCACTGCCCTGCCTACCTACATAACTCCAAGCCAATAATTATCAGTTGCCAAGTTCATCCGCCAGTGTGGGGTTTCACTGTGCTTTGTAGGGTCGATGGTGTTTTTGTTAGAACTTAACAGCCCACCCACTGTGGTGTGCTCTCAATGGTACTTCATTAAACCCTGTTTTTTTAAGGACTTTACAACTGAATGATTGGGAGTTACTGGGTTTATCATTATTTAACATAAGAGTGGAAATCAAAGGAATAGCAGGTTTTCTTGTTTTTCATTTGTTTTCAGAACGTCCCTTGTTGCCTTAAGGGTAGGGTGTTTCTGGGTCCAGGGAAGAAAAGCAAAAATTAAATGAATAACCAGTAGCCAAATGAAAATAATCTGGAAAGGATTTTCTGTTTTGTTTTAACCTAAAGAATAATCCTGCTTTCAGAGCAAGCAGTGTAGGCCATGACTGGTCTACTGAAAAGAGAGATTGTCAGTAAGTTTTGGTCTTAATAGAGTCAATTATAGAATTTGTTGACATGGCCTCACAATAATTCTTAAATAAGTACAATAAAGATAGTTGAGATGTGTACAAGGATAGTTTTTGTGAAGTTGAAGTCTTTGGTTTTGCAATGTTCAGTTCTTTACAAAGCCTCCCTCCCG
The DNA here is from genome assembly GCA_902729485.2 of Mus minutoides. Classification (NCBI taxonomy): domain Eukaryota; kingdom Metazoa; phylum Chordata; class Mammalia; order Rodentia; family Muridae; genus Mus; species Mus minutoides. The sequence continues at coordinate 862,687 of LR750140.1, forward strand.
ACTTTGTTGGTCTTGCTGTCAGTAGTGGTTAACAGTCCGTTTCTCATGACACACCTCACGGGTGGCCTCACCCAGACAGCTTTTGGAAGCTGTGGATTGGAGATAGCCCCGCTCTGTTTCTGGTAAGATACTGCCTCATTCTCAGTGGTTGCCTACACTTACCAACTGGTGCCATGGATTCCTCAAAATGCCAAGATTACAAACTCTGCAAGTTTGAAGGGCCTTTGAATCCTTCCAGCGTTTAGAGAAGCAGACGCCTACCTGAACCAGCTGCTGGAGAGCAGTGGATGCTTTGGGAGAAAACTGGTCGTACTTTCAGAATTCTGCCAACAGAAACAATGGACGATGGCAATTGGGACTGAGATTTCCTGCTTGTTTCTAACCGCAGAGCCCATCTGAGGACTGAGCCTGTCCCGTGTGCACATCAGGGATGGCGCGCTCATCCCTGTACTCAAGCAGCTTCCTGGTGGAGCACACCATCACAGCCACCTAGATGAAAAGTGATTAGTGATAGCTCTCACTGAGAGCAGACTGTCTTGGGCATTTTTTTAAATGTGGCATGTTTTGTTTTTTTGAGGTGGGGGCTCACCACATAACTCTGGCTAGCCTGAAGCTCTTTATATAGTTGAAGAACTCACAAAAAACGTTCTCTGTCTCCCAGATTCTGAGATTAAAGGCATGTGGCTGGCTTAATAAACTGGTTGTGTATGTATATGTGTAAATGAATATCTCCCACGAACCAAGTGTGGTGTTGCATGCCTTTGATATCCCAGCACTTGGGAGGCAGAGGCAGTCAGATCTCTTAAGTTTAAGGACAGCTTGGTCTACAGAGAATTACAGGGCAACCAGGGTTATACAGGGAAATGAAGTCTCAAAAAAAACACCATTCCAAGACTGTAGTGTTCATCAGTGCAAACTATTCAAGTGTACAATGTAACAGGATTGTTTTCCATTTGTCTGGATAGAGGCCCAGCTGTCACTGGTTGACACTGATGTCATGAAGTAGACACTACTTTTTATATGTGCTCTGTAAGAGGTTTTGTAATACTTTTTTTGAGATTATGATTTTTTTCACTTATTGAATAATGTCAAATTTGATGTATTTTACAGTCTATGCATTTTAAGTTAAGCTGCCTGAGTGTGGTTTGAGACATGTATGTTTATACTGTAAGCAATGGTTTGAGACATGTATGTTTATACTGTAAGCAATGGAAGATGCTGGGTTTTGTCACCTGCTGCTGTATTTGGAAACAAAGACAAATGTTGCCTGAAGAAGTAATTATAATTAGAAGTAGGCTATTGATGTGATCATTGATATTTTTAAGGTAAACTTGTTTGCTTTTGTGTGTAATACCTGAAAGCTTTTTTAAGAAAATGTATTTTCGTGATTTCATGGTTTCTTTGTGTATTTTATTACCTGGGCCCAATTCTAGACTTCCCTAAACAAGTTCAGAGCCCTCTTAGTTCCCTGTTTGTAGTAATAAAGAAAACAAAGGTTGCAATACCTGTTTGTATGTGACCTGCATTCTCTAAGGAGCTCTACCAGGCAAAAACTCTTCAGCCCAGGATGCCAGCCAGTAGCTATGGTTAGGACTGTCCCCAAGGCGAGGCCACCCGGGTTCTCTCTACCTAAAGTCAGGGAACTATGCCTCCCCCTCCCCCTCCCCGTGGCCATCATCCCCACTTTCTCTTACAAAAGTGACTCCTTATGCTTTGTCACACATACAGTAGAGTCAGTCATATTAAGCCCAATATACTTGGTCCTGTCTTTGGAAGTTAACCAGCCTCACAACTTGTGTGTGAATGGGCTAAGAGGAAAAGTTTTGACCTTTTAAAATAAACTTGGGGTGTGTATGATATTCTGTGTGCCTGAAAGTCCCACCTAAAATAGACCAAGAAGGGAAATCCCACCCTGGAGCTGGGCCAAGTTGGTTGGATTGGCTTTCTCGTTGTGAAATGGGTCTTATTTACCACCATAAAACTGAAAACTAACATGACCACACATTTATTCAGCACACACACACAAATCTAATGCCAGGAGAGCTACATGATCCATCCAGTAAAGTTTATTTCTGTGGTACTTACATGTTCCCCCCCCTTTTTTTTTAAGATTTATTTACTTTATATGAGTACACTGTAGCTGTCTTCAGACACACCAGATCCCATTACAGATGGTTATGAACCACTATGTAGTTCTAAGAATTGAACTCAGGTCCTCTGAAAGAGCTACCGGTGCTCTTAACCACTGAGCCATCTCTCCAGCCCATTTTCTTTATAGATTTATTTTTATATGTGTAATTTTGCATATGTCTGAATAGATGCATTGGAAGCCAGAAGAGAACATCAGGACCCTAGACCTGAAGTTACAGATGTTGAGCTTCCTGATGTGGGTGGGTGCTGGGGACCATTAGGTTTTCTGGAAGAGCAGCAGATGTTCTCAGTCATGAAGCCATCTCTCCCACCCTTATATGTTTTCTTAATTGAACAAATTAAGCAGTTTCTTCTGATACCATTGCAGTGCTCTGGAGTTAAGAGCTGTGGTGGAAAGAGTGGTTTCTTGGCACTGCCACTAGGACAGACCTGCTTCACCTACTTCAAGTTCTTACCCCTAAGTCATTTAGAGTGGGGCAAAGATTTCCCATTTGTTACAGGAACTGGTGTTGTGCATTACTGCACTGACTCCTGGTTGAAGTTTGCCTGAATCCTAATCGCAGGTTCTAGGAATAGTGTGAGCGAGTCTTAGAATGTCCATCCAGACTGCTGGCCCTACTGAAGTCTTGGCTTTTCACAAGCCAAGAGGAAGCTAAAGGGTTGGGAAGATGGTTCAGTGGGTAAAAGCACTTAGCAGACAAGCATGCGGATCTGAATTTCAATCCCCAGGACCTCAGTAAAGGCCAGTGTGGTAATGCATGGTCTGTAATCTCATCAAACCTACTGGGATGCAGGATTCCTGGAAACTTGTGTGCGCACAGCAGCAAGGAGGCACGAGAGACTACTTCAGGGTGGAAAGATAAAGACACCTGAGGTTTCGTCGAGCACATCATGACACACACACACATGAACATTTCACACATGAATGTGTGTGCACAAAAATAGGGCATTGAAACTCTACTGTGTATTGCCTATTAAGCCACTTTTTATGTAACACTTGCTTGTTACATGGTTAGGGATAATAAGGAATCGCTAATCTTCCTTAAAGATGGTTTAAGGTAGTTTTAAAAGGTAGCTTTTGGGGGGATGGAGGTGACTGCAGTCATGAGTCCTGGCTTCCCATCTATCGGTCCTGGCTTGTTTTCCAGCACCTGTGTAGCAGCAGCTCACCATCTGTAACTCCAGTCTCAGGGATCTGATGCTGGTCTTCTGACATCTGGGCACCAAGCACAAACATACAGATAAAGACATCTGTACCTCACTAGAAGAAGGGTTAGCAGCTCTTTAGAGCTAACAAGCCAAGTTTAAAAGAAGTTATATAAACCAAATGGTGGTTACCCATACCTTTAGTCCCAGCACTTGGGAGGCAGAGGCAGGTAGATCTCTTTGAGTTGGAGGCCAGCCTCGAGTTCCAGGTCTATACAGAAACTGTCTCAAAAAGCAAAAGTTATGTAAAACTCCAAGGCCATCTTGGGGTTAGTGAGACTGTCTGTCCACTGGGCTATGCTACACACCTACTACACTTTCATGTGCTTCCTTCATGGCCAGTCTGGCTAGACCTTTGTCATGAGCCATTCTGCCATGGTTTTGTCCTTAGTGTACCTTGAATAGGTGTCAGAGCTCTGTAGATGCTTTTCAATGAAAAGACTGGTTGGAGAGGCCTTGTGTCACCTGACTTGCTGTGCTGCATGTCCTGTGAGCCATTGGTGGCTCTGCCTGCTGTTCATACCCTCTCTGGTCATTCCAACACCTATTAAACTGAGGATGGCATCTCTTGGCTGTTGGGTCCTCAGGAAGAATCAGATGCCTCTGAATTGTCACATTGGTGTAGTCCTCGGACTGTTGAACTCTATTCCCATCACTGCTGTGACCATCTCACAGTTAGGTGGCAGTGTACACTGGGAAATTGGCTTTGTAGGATAGGGCTCACTGTCAAAGTTGTCCCTCACACCTACCGTTCACACTCTGCTCTTGCCATCTGTCACTTCTACTCGTAGAACGTCCCTGAATGGGTAATTCTTCACATAGACCTCTGTGTTGCAAACATCTGCCTCACCGTGCAGACTGCATGTGACTGACATCATAAGCAGCTCAATGTCAGTTTGCATGCAAGTGGCACCTCAAAATCCTCCAGGCTTGGCTCTCTGTTAGCTGCCAGTGCCTTTCGTGGATAGAACTCAGAAATCACACCTTATTTATCAGGAAAAGTCTCACTCTTACAAGTCTTGTATAAAGAAAGGCTTAGCATCACCAGGGAGGGAAGGGGTTTGCAGCTGGGGAGAAGTACATGGAGACTTGATAGGCTTTGGTGTGATACACCATTGAGTGGATCAGTGCTGTACAAAAGCAGACATTCAATATGAAGCTCGTTTGTGTGCACACTGGCACATTTTTAAAAAGCACATGGAGGGGATAGAGATGACTCAGCAGATAAGAGGACTTGGATGCTCTTCCAGAGGATTCAAGTTGGGTTCTCAGCACACGTCAGGCAACTCACAACCACCTGCAACCAGCTTGGGTGGATCTGACGTCTTCTGGTGTTTGTAGGCACTGGGGTCAGAGGGAATGCGTTCACACAGGCACACATGCACATAATAAATCTAAAAGGTATATGGAACCTAAACATTTAATTGCTGAAGAGAATCTGTGCAATAGCGCATCTCTGTAATTCTAGCACTTTGGAGGATTCTAAGCTCAAGGCCAGCCTTTTTCACACAGCAAGAACCTGTCTCCAATAAATCGTACCATGAAACTCTAGTTTCTCTTGCATAAAGAAAGGCAAATAGCCGGGCATGGTGGCGCACGCCTTTGATCCCAGCACTTGGGAGGCAGAGGCAGGCGGATTTCTGAGTTCGAGGCCAGCCTGGTCTACAGAGTGAGTTCCAGGACAGCCAGGGCTACACAGAGAAACCCTGTCTCGAAAAAAACAAACAAAAAAAAAAAAAACAAAAAACAAAAAACAAAAAAGAAAGGCAAATAAACATAATATCAGTGGTAAATGATTCTTGAGCAGGAAGCAGTAGCATGAGGCCATACCTAGCTTTTTTTTTTCCTTCTTTTTAGTTAATTGCCTTAACACAATTTAAAAAGAATATGAGCTTCTTCTCCCCAGCGATAGGCTCAGCCTGATGTTTCTCTGATACCAAGACATGTTCTTGAGAAAGAACATAGTGAGTCATGGCTCAGCATGCCACACCCATCCCTAGCCACATGAAGAAACCATTGTGAAACACTCTATCCTGTTGGGCCTGGTGTTGGAGAGAATAAGAGACTGGATGTAGCCCTGCAAACACAGGAGACAGTGGGGTGATGCTTCTCATTGTGTTACTAAGGGTACGTGGAAGAAAATAATAAGAGCCCTTACTCTTCATCCTGCTTGTGTCCTGGTCCCACTGCTCACTACTAGATACATCACATTGAGCATGTCACTTAGCTCAATACCACCATCATCTGTTCAACTCTCAAACCAAGGTTGCAGTAAACACCTGACTGCATGGAGTTACGTGAGTTCCATGAGACTCATAACCACTGAATGTCAGGTATCATATACAAGCTCATATGGAGGCCGAGCGCGTATTTTCTGTCTCAGGCATGTAAGACTGAAGAATCCAGCCAAGGAAACGTGAAAACAGAGCCTGGTGTCCAGTATGATGTCACTGGTGTGGGAAACTAACTCAACAGAATGAGCCTCACCATTGCTCGGCTACTGCTTGTGGCACTGAGTCAAACAGCCTCTCCAAATCCCCTCATCAAGCTCTCATGATGTACACAGAAGGGTGACATTTAGGGTGGTCTCAGGACAGGGGCACCTTGTGCTACCTAGTCCTCAGCCATATTTTCTGAATCCAATCTATGCCCTGATGGAGAGAAGGGAAACATGTCCCGGTGTGGGTTTTAGAGAAATGTCAAGGGCAGACAGATGCTCTGTCTCAGGAAGAACCAAGTCTATAGGAGCCATTCAGCCTTCTGGGGCATTCTCCACAGACCTGAGAATTCATTGGCTAAACATCTCCATGCGCTGTCATCCTCATAAAGTCAGCAGCCATCCTACAAGCACAGCTTGTTTCTTGGCTGCATGCAGCCGCACCATCCCTTCCTGCTATGTCTGGGAATACAGAATCTATTCCTCCCAAAGTCTCAGGCCCATTAGGAGTTCTAAACACTTCAAGTCAGGATATGAGCAGTGGTCCAGTTCTTATGCCCAGGCAAGCACTCCAAAGGCTGAACCAGGGCTTTGAGTTCCAGGCCAGGAGCCAGTGTGATAATCTAACAAGATGTATAAAGAGGGAAAGGCAACAGAAAAAGAGACTAAAAGAAGAGGGCAGCGTGGTGGCCATGCCTGTTATCTCAGCACGCAGGAGGCAGAGTGGGGGCATGGGTGATTGTGGGGCTATGCACAGACAGCTTGGTCTCCAGTTGAGTTGAGATGTGGAACCCCAGTGGACCCAGTGGTGATAATTTTCACCTACATTGGACGGAAGGCATTCCCTCATGTCTCCTGGACCCCTGGATCCTGTCAAAGTTACCGCCCCCACAGCCCCCACAGGAGAAGCATGTGGCTAGCAGTCATGTACACAATGTCCCAAGCTTCTGACCTTCAGGCTAGACTTCTCCCTGTTACCTAGCAACAGCAAGATAACAAGTCCACTATAAGAGGCACTGCTTGACCCCTCCTTGATCTCTTAAGCGGTTACTTTCCTTACTCTCCCTCTTACTTTCTCTCTTACTCTCTAAGCTTTTACCTCTCTCTCTCTAAGCTTTCTTACTCTCTAGTCTTTCTTCTCTCTCTCTCTCTCTCTCTCTCTCTCTCTCTCTTTCTCTCATCTCTCTCTCTCCTTTTCCCCTTCTCCCCTCTTGTCTATGGCCGGTCTCTCTCTCTCTCTCTCTCTCTCTCTCTCTCTCTCTCTCTCTCTCTCTCTCCTTTTTCTTTTCCCCCTGCCTTTTTACAATAAAGTTCTAAAACCATAGACTGTCTCTGTTCATCAAGGTCCAGACTAAAGACTCACCTGCATGGGAACCTCTCTTCCTTCCTCTGTCCTCTTCCCTTATCTCCAGGGCCAAGAGTGTCGCCCCGGGGCCCCTATGCCACCATATCCAGCGTGGGATGCCAGAGACTGAGAACCTGGTACCGGGGACTGCCCCTTGTCCACCTCCGCCAAGTGGGGCCAGTGGCTTCACACAGCCAGATGCCCACCCGGGGCTGGGTGGAAAGTGTCCAGCAGTCCTCCCATGTCTGCTTGCCCAGAGCACAGGAACTCTGGCAGGACGCGGGCTCTCTCCCTCCCTGCCTCTTCCCCTACACCCACAGCCCCTCAGGCGATCACCTCATTTAGAGGCTAGACTGTTCAGCAAGCTGGGGATATGTACAAGACTCAAGAAAGACAAAGGCTGGAGGGATAGCTCAGCAGTTAAGAGCCAGGACTGCTCCTGCATAGCACCTAAATTTGGTTCCAACACCTGCCCACACACAACCACTGTAACTCCACCTCCAAGAGGTCTGACACCCTCTTTTAGCCTCCATGATGCACTTGGATGCACAAATTCATGTAGATACACAATTATGCAACTAAACTGACCTTAAACTAGAAGCTGAGATCCTTCTGGCTCAAGCACCGAGATTACAGGCATGCCCCAGCACACCCAGAAGGGTGAGCTTTAATAATTTACAAGCCTAATCTATGAGCAAGATAGTTTTGATCCATACCTAATACCATATTAAAAGACTAAAAATGGGCCGGGTGTGGTGGCACACGACTTTAATCCCAGCACTTGGGAGGCAGAGGCAGGCGGATTTCTGAGTTCGAGGCCAGCCTGGTCTACAGAGTGAGTTCCAGGACAGCCAGGGCTACACAAAGAAACCCTGTCTTGGAAAACCAAAAAAAAAAAAAAAAAATCTTTGTGACAATAATTTATAATATTAAAACTACAATAAAAATATAATCCATCTGTCAGTGGTGGTACACACTTGTAATCCCAGCACTTATGAGGCAGAGGCAGGCAGATCCCTAAGTTCAAGGCCAGCCTGGTCTACAGAGTGAGTTCTAGGACACCCAGGACTACACAGAGAAACTCTATTTCGAAGAAAGTGGGGGGAAAATACACACACACACAAATTAAAAAAAAAAAAAAAGAAAATCATTAACTCTGGATGCTTTTATATCAGTAGACTCATTTATGACCATAAAGTTAATTATAGGCATCTTAGAAAACATAGACTGTGAGAAAAGAGTTAAGAGCAGGTCCGCCTGCTTAGACCTTGCACGAATCTTAGTGATCCATCAGTAAGGCCTTGGCCACGCGCTGACAGTGCAGCCAATGGGTGGCCTTTTTTAGTGACTGATGACAGTTAAAGCAGTTTGTCAGGTTTGCTTCAGAAAACATCGGGAGCTCATGATGTTATGACTGGCCTTATAGTGAGAGGCCCAACTTTCGGTTACCATGCTGGGCGGACAGCAGAGTGTGCCTATGCGAGCAATCTGCAGAACAGCCTTCGACTGTGATAGATTTCCTCGGGCAAAAGACGGTCCACACCTGTTTCTCTAGAACACTGAAAGAAGTATTTCTGGGTGACTTGCCACGAGGAAGAACTTTGGAAGCCAATGTTGAATCTGTCTGAACCCAATGGATGCCTAACTTTATTTCCTGATATTTTTGCTCAATAACTGTGATGGTTTGAAGATGCTTGGCCCAGGGAATGGCAGTGTTAGGAGGTGTGGTCTTGTTGAAGGAAGTGTGTCATTTTGGGGGTGAGCTTTGAGACCCTCCTCTTAGCTGCTTCGTAGCTCTTCTCCTGGCTGCCTTTGGATCAAGATATAGAACTTTAGGTTTCCCCAGCCCCAGATGAGCCTGGATGCTGCCATGCTTTCTACCGTGATGGTAACGGACTGAACATCTAAAACTGCAAGCCAGTCCTACAAGTGTTGTCCTTTATAAGACTTGCTTTGGTCATGGTGTGTCTTCACAGCAATGAAAACCCTAAGACAATAGTAAAGTTTAGCAAGGACTTATTCATCTAGATTTCAGGGGGAATGGAAGTCAGGTTCCTCAGTTGTGTTACCATTGGCACGTTGATCTGCTCAAGCATTAAACCCTAACCCATGTTTATGCAGGCAACTGTAATTAAATGCAGTGGCATGTGTATACACACACACACACACACACACACACACACACACACACACACTGAGGGGCTGTTGGAGGTTGGCTCAGAGGGCCTGAGATCCATTGCCAGCCCACATGCCCCATGGCTCACAACCACCTGTGACCCTGCTCCAGGTTCCTGCTGCTGAGCTTGAGCCCCTGCCCTGACTTTCTTTGATGTCGATGGATGCATGAGCTGAATAAACCCTTCCCTGCACAACTTGCTTTGGTCACAGTGTCTCACCACAGCAATAGTAACTAAGAATCCTGCTTCACGAAGCCTCAGTCTTGGGACCTAAGGTCTTCAACTGATTGAATGAGTCCCATTTTCACTATGGAGGGGCAATCTGCTGGACTCAGGGTTTACTGATTTAAAATTCAAATTCTACTCAACTTTACTAAAGAATAATCATGCTTGGTTCAAGTAAGACTTAGGCAGTGGTCATCAACAATGTACAGCTTCAACTGGCCTTCTTGTGTAAGGGTTGCTGTGAAGAGTTAATCTGCTTTGGCTCCCATGAATTTCCTCTGCACCCACTTAGGAGCTCTGGATTTGTGAATGAAAGACACACACACACACACACACACACACACACACACACACACCAGCTTAATTTTGATATACCTTCCCAGCTCAATGGCTGCGTACTTCCAAATCTCCCTGTGGCTAGCACACACTCCACCCTATGCTCCCTGCTCCCTGCTCTCTGCTCCCTGCCCCCTGCCTCCCCAACCCCATATTCCTGGCTTAACACCTTCTAAATCTATATTTTATCTTTGCTGCTCTGTTACCTTCTGGGCAACCCCCATAGGGCCGCTTTCCCTTTCCACCTATATGGATGGATGATTTCTCTCCTGCAGTTCTTAAATCTGATCTCTCTGCCTTGTGGCGATTCTCCTCTCTCTCTTCCCCTCTGTCCATTGCCCAGGCAATCCAAAAGTCCCGCCTCCATCTCCCTTCCCAGCCATTGGCTGTACTGCAATTCTTTATTATCAATCAAAGCCAGCTGGGGGCAGGGCCCCTCAGCATCTGGAAGCACAGCTTTTGGGAGCCGAATTAAGACAAAGCATTAGAACCAATTCCTAACAGTAGACCACCAAGATGAGAAGTCCACTACAGAAACCTGAGATCCTTATTTGGTGATCTGAACAAGGCAGGCTTAGAGTGAGGGTTGATGGGTCACTTTAAGCATGCTGCTTAGCAACATTTTACAAGCCTACCCTGACTTTCAGGAAATGAAATGCAAATAGCAAAGCTATCCTGAAGGTCCATTGTCTTTTAGAAAGGGAACCACTGCTCTTCTGATGCCATCTCAGTGATGTCATTTTGAAAGTCAGGTCCCTTCCCCCTGGCACACTGGCAAAACCAAAGGAAATCAGGTCAGTCTCAGTTACTGTTCTGTTGTTGTGAAAAGACCCTATGGGCAAGGCAACCCTTATAAAAGATGGCATTTAATTGGGGCTGGCTTACAGTTTCAGAGGCTTAGTCTGTTATCATCATGGCAGGGAGCACGGTGGGGAACATGGTGGCAGGCAGGTGTGGTGGTGGAGAAGTAGTTGAAAACTGATCTTAATCAGAGAGAGAGAGAGAGAGAGAGAGAGAGAGAGGAGAGACTGGGCCTGCCAGAGGCTTTTGAAACTTCAAAGCCCACCACCCACACTTCCTGTAACAAGCCACACCTCCTAATCCTTCTCAAATTGTGCCACTTTTTGATGACTAAGCATTTAAATATATGAACCTATGGCGGCCATTCTTATTCAAACTACCACAAATCCAACAGGCTTTAGGAGAGTTGAGGACGAGACACAGATTAATTTGCGTGTTCCAACACCACAAAATGTTTGGACAGCAGTGGCTCTGTTTGTCATGGGGGAATTCTTTCTGGGAGCCAAGAAGATCCCCGACAACCGCCCAGCCCAGCTTGGGAAACACTGTGTGAGTGCCACCTGCTCCCCCTCCACTAAAGAACAGAGAAAGTTGGCTGGCTTGGTGGTACAAGCCTTTAATCTCAGAACTCTGGAGGCAGAGGCAGGTGGAATCCTGTGATTTGAGGACAGCCTGGACTCCATAGAAAATTCCAGGACAACCAAAGCTAAAGCTACTTTAGATAGATAGAGAGATAGATAGACAGACAGACAGATAGATTGGAACAAGAAAGTGTCCTGCATGCTGACAACAGAGCATAACTTATGGGAAAAATAAAATGAAACCCAACGCTAATATGACACTTGAATTTGAAGAAAAATTCAAACTGTATAGGTACCAGAATTAGGTACTTACTCAAAATGCCCGCATTTCACTTGGCATCTGCAGCACCTTCAGTCCTCTGTGCCTGCTCTGTTGGCATCTGCATGCTGGGCCGGGTCTCTCCCTCCCTTGTCAGCATCAGCTTTGCCCTCTGGGGACAGCTTCGTTCCTTTTTTTGCAGGGAGCTTGGCCTGGGGCTTTAGCAGACAACCTTGAGAAACACAGCTGTGGCCCATGTTTCCTGGTCTTCACAGCCTTTAGCATCCTCCCTCTCTAGCTTTTCTTTTGTGCACGACAGCCACAGAGTAAAGAGGTAGGCGCTGGTCAGACTGTGTAGTGTCTGAGGCATTGGTCCCTCAGTGATGTTTCTTGCTGCCTCCTCCCACCCCCACACACAATGGACATTAACACAAAAAACAAACAAACAAAAAACCCTGTGGCTAAGCATGGTGGGGCATGCTTGCATTTCTCCACTGGGGAGAAGGAGGTATGAGAATCAGGAGCTCATAGTCATCCTCACCTACTTGGGACCCTGTGTCAAACAGCAACAAGCATCAAAAGAAAAATCTTAATGAATGCTTTTTTGTTTCAATTCAACTTAAAGTGTGTAGTTACAGTTGAAATTCTTCTTTATCATAAGAAAATTGATCATTTTATTTTATAATAGTCTAATATTGTATGAAAGTGAACAGAAGCCAACTAATTAATTAATTAAAATATCTTCATAGCAATGGATAATGTGTTTGATCAAACAACTGGAGACCGTTGCCTTACTTAAAGAGGAAAGGGCAGAAGGAAACAAAAAGTGATCTATTCAAGATTGATAATAACCCCAGCATGGGCCTCCCAAAGTGAAAAGTCAGTCCAGTGGGTTGGCAATCCCTGTCACAGCCATGCAAGTGTGACACTGGCCAGAAGAGGGTGCTGTCTCCTGCTTGTGTAACAATTCTCTTGGGAACAAACATACCAGGAAATGTTGATGATACTTTCAAATAATTATTCTTTAAAGCTCTTGATTTAGTATATCATATAACCTTTGGTCTTTCATTATGGCACCAAAGCTTCTCATTGGTCATACTGAACCACTCAGTTAACATGTGCACGAAGACACGGACCGACTTTGCCACGGACCGACTTTGCCACGGGACTTTCCAGAGAGATGCAGTTGGTCCATCCAGACAGACCCTGGGTTTTCCTGATGGTTTTTCCACACTAGGCAAACTCAGGCTGGTGCTGAAGGGAAGAAGAAGCTTGCCATCTTTGCCAACTGAAGGAAAAAACAAAACAAAACAAAACAAAAACAAAACTGAGAGGAATCTTCCAGCCAAGACTAAGGGAATTCCCTTGTGATGCCTGGCAGTACAGCCCTAGTTAGCAGAACAGCCACATCTAATCAGGTTTCTTAATTAGAAGTGGAAATCCACATAAGTCTAATAACCCCTTAGCTTTCGTTGATAATTAAACACTTCCACTTTAATGACAGCTCACATTTCTGCTCTGGGCATGTATGCAGAGGGCTCCTTCCGGCACACATCAAGGAGTGAAGGCACTAATTATTTCCAGTTTACAGCTGAGGAAACACAGAAGGTAAATGGTTTGCTTTGGCTTCCTGTTAGCAAAGCCTGGGAGGTGACCAGAAATCTGGGGCCTGATGCTAACTCTGTGTTCCTTCCCTTATCAAGAATACACTCTAAACTGGGCGGTAGTAGCACACGCCTTTAATCCCAGCACTTGGGAGGTAGAGGCAAGCGGATTTCTTTTTTTTTTTTTTTTTTTAAAGATTTATTTTATTTATTATATGTAAGTACACTGTTGCTGTCTTCAGACACTCCAGAAGAGGGCGCCAGATCTCATTACGGATGGTTGTGAGCCACCATGTGGATGCTGGGATTTGAACTTATCACCTTCGGAAGAACAGTCGGGTGCTCTTACCTGCTGAGCCATCTCACCAGCCCAAGGCAAGCGGATTTCTGAGTTCGAGGCCAGCCTGGTCTACAAAGTGAGTTCCAGGACAGCCAGGGCTACACAAAGAAACCCTGTCTTGAAAAAAACCAAAAAAAAAAAAAAAAAAAAAAAAAAAAAAAAAAAAAAAAGAATACACTCTTATTCCCTCCGGTGTCCATTAACGATGAAGGTCTGCACATGGCACGTGTGGAGATAGCTTGTCCTTTTGGATTGTGGCCAGCATGCGTGTAACAGCCAAAGACCAGCACACAAGCATATTCACAACAATGTATTCGTCTTGTTGTCGTTATTGTTTGGTTGGTTTTTTGTTTACTGTTTTGTTTGTTTTGTTGGTTGGTTCAGTTTTTTGAGACAGTTTCTCATGTAGCCCTGGCTGTCCTCACTCTGTAGATGAATCTGGCCTCAAACTCAAGAGACCCACCTGCTTCTGCCTCCTGACTGCTGGGGTTTAAAAGCATGTGCCACCACACCCAGCTATTTTTGCTTACTTCGTTTCTCCCCTGTTTATGTTTGCATCTTTTTCCTTTTACAGATGTATTTTCATGCAATTTTTTAATGTGTTTGAGTGTTTCGCCTGTGTATACGTATGTGTACCATTTGTTTGCCTAGTGCCTCGGAGGCCAGAAGAAGGCATTGGATTCCCAGGACTGGAGTTGCAGACAGTTGTGAGCTGTCATGTGGGTGCTGGGAATAGAACCCAGGTCCTCTGGCAGAGCAGCCAGTGCTTTTAACCACTGAGCCATCCCTCGGGTGCCTCATCTGCCTTTTTTTTTTTTTTTTTTTTGGTTTTTCGAGACAGGGTTTCTCTGTTTAGCCCTGGCCGTCCTGGAACTCACTCTGTAGACCAGGCTGGCCTCGAACTCAGAAATCTACCTACCTCTGCCTCCCGAGTGCTGGGATTAAAGGGGTGCACCACCACCACCCAGCTTCTTTTTTTTTTTTTTAATTTTTGGTTTCCACTTTCTGTTTAAAGATAGAGTCTCTCACTGAGATTGGAGCTCATCAACTGATAGGCAGGCTGGCCAGAGAATGTCAGAGATCCACCTGCCTCTCCTGCCCACTCTTGAATTGCAGGCACAGGCTACCACAGCCAGCTCTTTATGTGAGTGCTCATAATAAAAGAACTAACTCTTCTTGAAAAGGTGCCATGGGGCCTCCTGTCAGGAGGGACGGGGACCAGGCAGCTTGGGCAAGTGAATTGGCTCAGCAGGTAAAGGTGCTTTTACCTGGTGACCAGGTTCATTCCCAGAACTCACGAAGGAGGGGGAAGTGGAGAACCAACTCACAAAGTTGATTTCTGATCTCCACATGCACCACCACTGACACACACATTGTAATAGTAATTATTATTATTTTTAAAAGTTTATGCCTAACCAGGCCTGGTGCAAGCATGAAATCTCAGCTACTTGGGAGGTTAAGGCAGAGGATTTCAACATCAAGGCCTGCCTGGGTAACATAGCAAGACCTTGCCTTAAAACAAAACACAATGCAACAAAATACAAAATGCAGAGGCATAGCTTAGTCTTAGGGCCCGTATGTAGTATTCATATGGCTCTGGGTTCAATTCCCGCTACCAACAAGGGGAAGCAGGGGTTCCTGTGAGTCCTTAGCAGACTGACTTCCCTTTCCCAGGTCCTGCTGTGCTTAGCAACTGGGGCTCCTTGCACCATGGCTGGAAAAGGATTACAGGACAAAAGCATAGTATGTTGGATTAAGGGCTGGCCTCTCTAACCAGAGGCTAAAATCCTCCACGCCTAGAGCTGAAAGGAACATTTCTTCATCCAGTGCACGTTGGTGAAGCTTCTCTGAGCAGAGAATCAGACAGGCCCCACAAGCAGAACAAGTTCTGAGGATTCCAACCAACAGCAGATCAGACAGTGTCAGGTGGATCTCTGTGAGGCTGAGGCCAGCCTGGTCCACAGAGTGAGTTCCAGTACAGTTAAGGCAATACAGAAAAAACCTGCCTGGAAAACAAACAGACATTTTTTTTTTCTATTTTGGAGGCAGAGTCTCACATTGTCCAGACCCCCCACCCCCACCCCTGTGTATCTGAGGATAACCTTGAACTCCTGATCCCCCTGCTGGGAACTCCCTTGGTGTTCCATAACTCAAGCTGTTAATGCTGGAGGTCAAATCCAGTGTTCTGTTCCTGGTAGAGAAACATTTTACCAACTGAGCTACATCTCCAACCCTATACAATTAAGAAAGGACTTAACCTTTATTATTTAAATTCCGTGTGTGTGTGTGTGTGTGTGTGTGTGTGTGTGTGTGTGTGTGTGTGTGTACACGGTCATGAGTACCTATGGAGGTTGGAGGCCAAAGGCGTCCTGGAGCTGGCTGCTTTTAGGTGCTGGGAACCCATCTTAGATTTCTCTCTCTCTCTCTCTCTCTCTCTCTCTCTCTCTCTCTCTCTCTCTCTCTCTCTCTCTCTCTCGGGTTTGCTTTTGCTTTTGTGAGACAAGTCTTACCACGTAGCCCAGGCTAACCTTGAATTCACAGCAATCCTCCTGTTCACTAGGGTTTGGGATTACATCCATATACCAGCATGCCCAGTTCTTTTCACTCCTCCCTCTGAAGCCTTGATATCCAGGACATCCATGTGATCAGATTTCAAGCCCAACACCAGCATTTGCTGGATAAAGAGCATAAATGTAAGCCAAGGTAGGCAGAAATATCCAAGGTGAGACTTGTTACACAGACACAAATATTTTTGCCTTTTCTGCTTTAAAGGGCTGCTGTAACTTGATCCTTCCTTTCCAATGTACCCCCACAAATTCCAAGTTGTGTGTGATAATAGTTAATCATATCTATAAGAAAGTGAAGGTTCTATTAATCCTAATTTGTAAAGCTAGCTGAAATTGCAAATGTAGAGAGTCAAAATCCTGGCTTTGATTCAGTTTGTCTAACCCCAAAAGACACTACACCCCACCCAGTCCACCCTACCCACCCCCCAAGAGATCACAAGCCTCTGGCACTGTTTGAGCAGGTCAGGCTCTAGGCTGATGGTTCCAGGTTCTTGGCTTCTTGTACAAGGAAATGAGGATGCACAACGATTTGCAAAAGTAACATGAGGACTTATGCAGAGAGAAACAATAAATTAGAAAAGAATTCCCTGTCACCATTGACAGCAGTCATATGACTTTGGATACTCAAGGGCAGAGTTACAACTTGGAGTCTCTTTTTATGGCATCTAAAGGAAGGAGAGCTGGTCACTGAGGGTGTAGTTTGGGTGGTTCTCCATTTTGATTTATATATTAGGTCATATGTTCATTTCTTTTTAAAAAAAAGATTTATCTATTATTATATCTAAATACACTGTAGCTGTCTTCAGACACAACAGAAGGGAGCTGTCAGATTTCATTATGGATGGTTGTGAGCAACCATGTAGTTGCTGAGATTTGAACTCAGGACCTTCAGAAGAGCAATCAGTGCTCTTAACCACTGAGCCATCTCTCCAGCCCCCATATGTTCATTTCTTATTGTACCTATCACTTCCCATAATGCATCAGATTTCAATCATATGCACACCTGGTTAAGCGTCAGCATAAACAGAGGTAAAGTCTTCCTAAAGTCTCACTTGAAAGACACAGTTTAGCTTACTTCACATGCACCCGATCAGCCCTTCTATTCTACCATCGGAAATATGCTTGAATATAAACTGCCTGAATTTGATTCTCATTGGGGCAGAGAAACGTATGCTGTTGTTCAGAGAGGGGTATACTTGTAGCCTGATGCAGGTGGGGGCCTAAGGGAATTCTGGGGCTGCTAGGTATATTGTTTGCAGAGGTGTGTGTGTGTGTGTGTGTGTGTGTGTGTGTGTGTACATGCAGTTGAAGGAAGTAGGTTGCAGGTGGGTGAATAACCCAAACAAGTAGAGTACCAGGTTGGTAAGTTACCCCCTGGGCTTGCCTGCCTCAGTGATACAAACTGATCTTTTCAGAGACAGTATAATAATAATCACTGAACCTGATTAGAGATCAACATAGCAAGATCTCATATCAAAAAAGGAATCACTGGGCAGGGAGATGGGCAAAGTGCTTGCCATGCAAGGATGAGAACTGAGTTTGGGTCCCCAGGGCTCACTTAAAAGCCGGGTCTAGCAGCATATGTCTGTAATCCCAGCACTTCAAAGACGGAGAAAGACAGAACCCGTGGCCCATGGGTCAGCCAGTGCAGCCAGCGTGCAGAGCTCCAGGTTCAGAGAGACACCATCAAAATATAAGGTGGAGGATGCTGGAGGGATGGCTTAGTGGTTAGGAACATCAGCTGCTCCTGCTGAGGACCCAGGTTTGGTTCCTGCCTTGCACCCTCAAGGCAGTTTACAGCTGCCTGTAACTCCAGTCCCAGGGGATATGATGCCCTTTTCTGGTTTCTAAGGTACACCCACATGCACCCATAATTACCCCCCAGGTACACATATATACACATACATATAAATGTATTTTGTAATAAGGGGAAGAGCAATAAAGGAATATATAGCTGGAGTAAAAAAACTAGTCTTCACATGGAGGTACAGGCATGGGAGTGCTCATGGGTGCACACACACACACACACACACACACACACACACACACACACTCACATATATACACTCAAATAACCATAGTATTTTTTAAAGAAAGAAAACACTCCCACCACCACCGCCAGCACACACGCAAATCCGCAGAGCCTCTCATTGCTAGTGGGAGCCCTACAGTGGTGCGCACACACGGGCAAGTGCACCTACTTGCACCCTCGTGCCTTGTAGTCCTGGGCTGCGGCTTTGCCTTGGATCTGTTCATACAATCCTTAAAAGGAAATTTGCTCAGACCGGTATCTTACCCAGTAGAGTTAGCTGAACAGGACAAAGAAAGGGATTCAAGAATGAGACAGCTCCCAAGCCAGACAGCTTCTGAGAATCCCAACTGACTGGCTCAGACAGCATTTCTGGGGAAGCAAACTAGAAGCATAGAAAACAACTGGGCTGGGCGAGGCTCAGAAGTCCTGATCCCCTGCTCCACCATAATGAATGAATGAATGAATGAATCTTACTTACATACGTGTGTGTGTGTGTGTGTGTGTGTGTGTGTGTGTGTGTGTGTGTGTTTGAACATGTAAATGTAACTAAAATCAAGGTTAAGAACCATTTCCTCTAGATCTAAATGGGACACCTCCAAATTCAGCAGCAACTCTCCCAGCTCGTTTTGAAGATGTTCTACTGGAGTTGAACAAGGTCAGTCAGTGTCCCTGGCTGCCTTCTTGTCTTTGTCTCTCGAAGGCTATTGGATCAGGTTGTGGCCTGGGTAGGAGGCCAATCATGAGTCTGACATAACTGCCAATAATCTGAGTGTACCGGTAGCCAGTGGCTGGTACACTCATTAGGCAGCAGGGGTTGAAACAATCGAGGTAGGAGCTGCTGGGGCTGGACTGGGCCAGGACAGCATTGAGAGGCAACATAATAGGACCTGGGTAGCTGGGTCTCTGACCAATAGAGCCTACATTGCTGGGTTCCTGAGCCAAAGACAGATTTGAGAAATTAGAACAAATTCTTGGAATATGTCTAGCCTGGCATGAAGGAATACACCTGTTACTTGCTGGCTGGAGTTGCTACTGGGCGAAAGCAGCAAGCTCAGGGTGGAGTTGGCACTGGAAGGCCCATGTCATCTGTAAGTCTATTTAGAAGGCACACAGGCTGATCTGCTACTGGACCAATGGAAACAAGCCTGCTCACTCAGTGGGAAAAGGTGGAGAGTAAAAGTGCCTGCCAGAGGGGCAAATGATCCCTCAATAAGCAGTGTTCCCAGAGCACAGGAGAGGAGCAGGAACGGCCGGGTACCAAGCAGGCCTCTCTTGGAACTGTATCCCTCCGGCCAGGCTCTGTGCCTGCCCACTGCTTCCCTGCTAACTGAATCCCTCTTGGCTTGGTAAGCAATGCCATCTTGGTTACCCTCTGCTAAAGTGCAGGATCCTGAAAGGAAAGGCACTCCAGTTCAACAAGTCTGTGGAGTTAGTTCATCATCAACTGTTCAACCGATTTGAGTCGGATGCATTGGGAAATGAGATTCATTCAGGGTGACTTAAGAAGATTCCGTTAAAACTCCAACTTTGGACTAGACACCTCTGGTCACCAGAAAGGGAGCTGGAGCTGAGGCAGGAGGATAGCAGAAAGATCTACAACACTTCGACCACCCTTGAGGAGCTTTTAGCCTTGTTGCAGGGAAATACACAATGGTGCCAACGTGGTGCTGGCAGGTCGTGCCCACTCCCTTCCTTCTCCCTTGCTCAACCGTTAGATTCTAAAGCCACCATCCCCCAAGCCCCCCAAGGTCTATTCCCTTATCTGGCCACTTCCTTGTGCCTGACTAAAACTCCAAGGTCCAACAATCAAAATTCATTATTCCGATACTCTGGCTAGCCTGTTTAATCAGGACTTGGCCAACTCAACCCAGCACAGACTCCCTCCCCCACACCCCTTCTCCTTAAAACCCACTCCCGCAGAAACACCTGCTGTCTGTCTGTGCCTGATCCAGAGGCAGCCCCCTTACTTGTCCCTCTGGGGTACTCTCCTTTGTGCTGAGAATTTGTTGTCTGGGTGTGTGCTGTGTGGCCTCCATGGCAGAGCTAGGAAGTGTTACTAAGGGCTCCAGTGAAGGCCAGGGCTGAGTGTGGCTGTGTCAAAGAGCCCTTTCACAGGCTCTCACGGCTGAACCACACAGACTCTTTCATTCAGAGGCCCAGAAAGTCGGCTATTACAACCCCGTGGTTTTCTAAATATGAACATGGGTGTAACTTCCTGGTTCTGAGCCTATCCTTGGTTCCGACCCTCCAGAGTCCTTCCTAGGCTGTATTAAAGGGAGTCATTCATAAGTGTTTGCAGGGTGCTTGGAGGCCTCATCCACCTTTTTTGCTTATTTTCTCCACTCTGTCCACTTGCCAAGTCCTGGTGGTGGGCTGAGTGGTTTCACAGTTGCTAAACTGTCTGTCACAGTAAAGCTCACAAGGCACCCTTGTGAGAATGTCACCAGCCAGCCAGTCAGTGGGAAGGGAAGCCTGTGACCAGCAAATGGAGCCCATTGAGATGGTTGAGGTGGTGTTCCTCTGTGTTCCCAGCACTCGGGAGAAGGAGCCAGGACGATCGGATCAAAACCAGATTAGCAAGTTCAAGTTCGAGGCCACTGTGGGCTGTATGAGGCAATGGGTTCAAAACAAGAAAGACAGAAAAAGAAAGTTAAAGGAGTTAGGCTTGGGGAATTAGAGAGGAGACCGAGAAGGGTGAAAATAGGGCATGAGGATGAGAGGGAGTCAGGGAGAGGGTGCGTGGGACAGGAAAGATACAAAGGACTCTCAGGAAAGGGGGAGCAGAGAGGGGGAGGCAAGGGGAAGGAGCACGGAGACATGCAGATCTCTAATACCTTATATGCTAATTTTACATTTTAAAAAGTTTAATACTTTTTAGACTTATTTACTTCTATTTCATTTGTATGTGTGTTTGTCTGAATGGATGTTTGTGTCCAAGAAAACAAGAAAGGGGCATTGGATGCTTTGGGAGTTACAGACAGTTGTGAGCTGCCATGTGAGTGCTGGGAATGAGTCCGAGTCCTCTGGAAGAACAGCCAGTCTCTCCAGCACACTAACATACATTTATTTATTTATTTATTTATTTATTGATTGATTGATTGGTTTTTTTTTCCCCCAGACTGAGTTTTTCTGTGTAACCCTGACTATCCTGGAACTCACTCTGTAGACCAGGCTGGCCTTGAAGAACTCAGAGATCAGCTTGCCTCTGCCTCCTGAGTACTGGGATCAAAGGCTGGATTCAAAATCTGCACAGTGTAGATGTGTAGGAATTAAATCAGCTTCAGACTTGTGGGTATCAATTCTGCATCAAGCTTCATGATGACACTTGGGTGGGAAAAGCATTCAGAGCTGAACTGCAAACAGATCTGGAGAAGCCACAGAAGGGAACTGGAGGACCCGTGACAGGCAGCGCTGGGGTGAGGGAATCGGAGGACCCATGACGGGCAGCGCTGGAGTTAGGGAATTGGGGGACTCGTGACGGGCAGCGCTGGAGTTAGGGAATCGGGGGACCCGTGACGGGCAGCGCTGGAGTTAGGGAATTGGGGGACCCGTGACGGGCAGCGCTGGAGTTAGGCCCGCTGGATGGACAGCTGCTTCCTATTACAGATCTGCCACAGATACTGGAGCACTGGCTGTCTCTGACAGCACTGGCTGAAACACTAAAGAGGTTTCTGGAAAAAAAGAAAAAAACTGAGAATAGCCAGGACCTTAAAAAGTGCTTGTGCTACAGTGGTGAATCTGTGGGACTGCATTCTTGGAATTGTTTTTCACTGTACATACTTTTTTGCCTACAAGAATTCTAGTCATTGAGCTGGGAGAGATGGCTCAGAGGTTAAGAGCACTGGCTGCTCTTCCTGATGTCCTGAGTTCAATTCCCAGCAACCACATGGTGGCTCACCACCCTTTATAATGAGATCTAATGTTCTGTTCTGCCATGCAGACATACATGCAAATATAGCACTTTTTTTTTTTGGTTTTTCAAGACAGGATTTCTCTGTGTTAGCCTTGGCTGTCCTGGAACTCACTTTGTAGACCAGGCTGGCCTCGAACTCAGAAATCCGCCTGCCTCTGCCTCCCAAGTGCTGGGATTAAAGGTGTGCGCCACCACGCCCGGCACAAATATAGCACTAATATGAATAAATAAGTACACCGTAGCTGTCTTCTGATGCACCAGAAGAGGGATTTGAACTCAGGACCCTTGGAAGAGCAGTCAGTGCTCTTACCCACTGAGCCATCTCACCAGCCCATAATAAATAATTTTTTTTTAAAGAAAAGAAGTCTAGTCAAGACCTAGAGAGTTGGCTCATTGGTTAAGAGCGCTTGTTGCTCTTCCAGAGGACCTGGGTTCCATTCCTGGCACTCCCATGGCAGCTTGTTACTGTCTGTAACTCCAGTCCCAAGGGATCCAAAGCCCTCTCCTGATCTTTGAGGCCACCAGGCACACACACAGTGAACATATGTTTGTGAAGGCAAACATACTCATACATATAAAAAAATAACAAAATAAATCTTACAAAACAAAATAAATCTTGTATTGTTTTTCTTTTTTTAATATGAGTAAACTGTCACAGTCAGATCCCATTACAGATGATTGTGAGCCACCATGTGGTTGCTGGGATTTGAACTCAGGACCTCTGGAAGAGCAGTCAGTGCTCTTAACCACTGAGCCATCTCTCCAACAAAATAAAACTTAAAAACGAGCCACCATCAGACTGAATCCTAGTTAGTTTTCCTTTCAGCAAAACTAATAGATTAGCAATTCTGACATGCTGTCTTGTGTATTCCTGGGCTTTGACTTAATGGAGCTAGATTCTCACAGTGTTAAGGAAAGATGGCACAAAGATGGAGAGTCTTTGCTGTACTGGAACTAGAATTAGCAGTATGAGTTCCTGTCTCCTAACACATACCCACGCCACAGCGTCTTTTTGTTGTTGTTTTGCTCTTTGTTTCTTGACTTAAGTTCTCTCTAGTACATAGCTCTGGCTGTCCTAGAACTTGCTATGTATTGGAACTCACAGAGATTGACCAGCCTCTGTCTCCTGAGTGCTGGGATTAAAGATCCACACCATTCTGCCAGTGTTTGTTTCTGTGTGTCTGTGCATGTGCAGATGTGGACACATGTGCCTGAGGCTCACAACTC